>CM057837.1:65674560-66268876 GCA_030068075.1 Paguma larvata
TGGATTGCAGGTAACTTCTGCGACTATTCCCCAAGATGAGCAAACATTTCTACTAAAAACGAGTAGTGTCTTGCCATACTAGTACCTGACGCCAAATGTCACATGATCACAAATGAGCCAAAGGTGGTTCTCTCTCTCTCTCTCTCTCTTGCTGTGGGTAGTGTGGGTGATCGTCTCCCATGCTTAGATGCTCAGTCTCAGGCTGCGGTGTTTGGCAGAAATCAGTGATTTTTCAGAATGTTGGGAAGTACCACAACTGGCACTAGTATATGTTTTGTCACTTCAAAGCACCTATGGACAGCCCTTTGCTTTTCCATTCAACAGTAAGCTTAGGAATGCTTTGCTTCATTCTAGACCAGGCTGCCTGCAGATAGAGACCCTTTCCTCTGCTGCCTTATTGCCAATTACATTAAATATAATATTTGACCAGAGTTTAATAGTGTACTGTAGTCGACATCCATGCAAGCGTATACAAAGGCCCCCATGTAGAAGAAGATTCCATTGAGCCAAGAGATAGCAGTGATTCTGTTAGTGATAGTGAAATCACCCTACACAATAACCCTCCTCTCTCTTTTCTCCGTCACGCCAGCCATTAAGGTTTTCAAAGGTAAGGGCAGGGTTTTTTTTTTACATTTTGTATTTTCTTTATGATTGTGTATTATATTATTACAGTATTGTAATCATTTTTATTTAAATATTTTCGGGTTGTGGAATGAATCATCTGAATTTCCATTATTTCTTATGGGGAAATTCGCTTTGATGTACAAGTGCTTTGGATTACAAGTATGTTTGCAAACCAAGGCACCTGGCTGGCTCAGTTGGTACAGCATGCACATAATCTCGGAATTATGAGTTCAAGCCCTACAATTGGTATCTCTACACTTAAATCTCTTTACTCAAGTAAAATATTAAATAAAAATATTTAGAGACTGGGTGGCTCAGTTGATTAAGCATCCGACTTCGGCTTACATCATGATCTCACAGTTCATGAGTTCAACCCCACATCAGACTCTGAAATGACAGTGAGGAGCCTGCTTGGAATTCAATCTCTCTGCCCCTCCTCCACTTGTGTTCTCTTCCAAAATAAAAAAATAAACTTAAAAAAAACAAAAACAAAACAGAATAGAATGGTAGTTAAGGGTTTCGAGAAGGGTGGGTGGAGAAGGGATTAGTGTTTAATGGGTACTGAGTTTCAGTTTTACATGATGAAAAAGTTGTTGAGATCTGTTACACAACAATGCACACTTTACTATACTATGCTTTTTTTTAATGTACTGTTCTATATGTTTTACACTTTAAAAATGGTTAGGATGGTAAATTTTATGTTATCTTTCTCACCATGGTAGAAAGAACAAACCGATAACAAAAACAAAGAATTACAATGAAAGGTTGCAAAGTTCCAAGCTAATTCATAAGGAGTTCCGAATGCCAATATGGGAATGTGACGTGTGTTAGTTGTACAGTGAGTTAGCAAATTTACAGTGTTCTGCTTATAGTGAAGTTTCAACTTTCTCTGATGACACAGTTAAGTACTGATAAACTGTATGCCTGAAATCTGCAGGGCACAAAATAAATGAAACTGCACAGAATTATAAAAGAGAGTCTACTGATGCTGAGACTTGATTGTTCCATCATGGAAGGAGTTTTCAGGGTTCAGTAACCTGGAACTACTGAATGGTAGCTAGAGTTCAAAAAAGAAATCATGACCTTAAATGAATATATCCAAACTTTCAGGTATTATTAAAAAGTCCGGTCTAAATCAAAACTTATTTCATCCAATGTGAAGCTTTTCCCCTGACACCAATGGTAAGGACAGGGCAGGGGTCAGAGAGTGACAGGAGGCAAGTGTGAAGAAAAAGAAACAGAGAAGTCTATCCACTCGTCTGTGGTCCCCTGGCCTGTGAAACAGCTGCCAGTTGCAGGAGTTCAAATGCAGGCGATGGGGGCCCGTGGCTCATCTCTCACCACCTCCTCTCAGCTCCTGCCCCTGTAGTTCACCCACAACTTCTTTCTGCTGGGGTCCTACACAGCTGGCCCGCAGGCTGTCTTTGTACAGGGAAAAGTCTTTCAAGATGATTCACAGCTGCCCTCCAGGCAGACCTCCTGGCCAGCAGGAAATGTCAAGCATTTGCTGTCCCCTCTAACCTCCCATCCCCCCAGGGTAGCTCCAGCCACAAGGCTGCTTTCAGTATCTGTGCTCACAGACATCTCCAAAGTCCAGGAGAGACACACTACAGTCTCAACAACTCTTTGATAGGATTCCATTCTAATCCCATACATACCAGCTTGGGCCTCTCTCAAATGACTGGGGGGAGGATAAAGAGAGGGAATTCTCGCTTCCCCCAGGGAAGAACACTCTCTACTCCTAGGAGTTCCTCCCATGGAATCCATTTCTAGTCTTCCTGACACACCCTGGGTTATAGGGCGGAGGGCATAATAGTTGTTAAACCCATTTGGCCACCTCTTGACAAACCATGCAATGGATAATTCTAGAATCTCTCTTCAGACTATGTGCTTTTGTACTTACCAACTACTGTCAACAGCTTTGGGACCTGGGTCAAAATTTTAGACAACAGCAAAACTCCCATTTAACCTACTGTAATATATCTGTATAGTAACAGGAGAGAAAAACCATAAGGACTCCATTAAACTGAGGTACTCTGTTATCAGGTGCCCAAGATACCTCCATGAGGCCTAAAATTCCTCAGAGGACAAACTGAAATTCAACTCTATTAAAGTCAAATAATAGCACAAACAAGCACAGAAGATACCTACGCTACTGAACACGAACTGTTGATTGGCAGGGGGTGTCACCATGCAAAAGCTTGGACTGTCTGCCACCCAATGCTGAAAGGTTCTGATTATGTGCACAAAGGTGTTAGAGGCATCAGTGCAAATAATACAAAAGTAAAAGCTAAGCCCACCTGTATTAACACTGATATGTACAACTAAGACTTAGCAGAAAGGACATCTTGATAACTTTACTAATAACTCTGCCACTACTAACAGTCCCCGCATTTTAGAACTTTCTCTCCAGATTCAAACTCCAGAGTAAGAGCAGTCAGACAGCGGAGCCTAAGTAGTGAATCCACATCGTAACTCCTAGGAAGCGAGAGCAGGAAACCCTCATTTTGATGAGGGAGTGTGGGGCAAGCTGGGGGCGAAGCTCAGGCTAACAGCACCGCCCTCCGCCCAGGTGGGATATGTGTGATATTCCTCGACACTCCTGGCTGTCCAAGAATAGGGGACAGAAAAGGAAGCAGATGGTTGACTGATAGAGATCCCAGTCATACAGGACAGGAGTCTCCTTCGGTTTACAGATAACTTCCTAAACTGCAAGAAAACGGCAATCTTATCCATAGCCTAATCTCCAGAAACCTATAGACTCCATTTCCTGGAGCCCTAATATCACCCTCATGATGTAAGGGGGTTTAAGTGCTTATGTGGGAAGCATAGGTAAATGAAAAATTAAATTTCCTTACTGTCTACAGCCCACTGACAAGTCCTTGAAATAAGCAGTGACCTCCCTCTAGGAGCTCAGCTGCCTCGATGATGACACTTTGCTGGGGGCAAAGGGGGATCTTGGCCTAACGTTATCCTGACACACCCCCCCCCCAAGGATCTTGTGAGTCTCCTTAAACACATAAAAATTCCTTTGCAAGCCTCCTTTATCTTTAACCCCCAATTATATGTTGGTAATTATACTCCAAGTATATGGCCCCTGATATACATCTGAAGGGTCTCACGACTGAGGTTTTACTAAACAGTAATAAATGGTGTTTTTCTAACAACAGCTAGTCCCTCAAGGTCCTGGAAACCTTACTTCCAAAATTCCTTAGAGACTTACGCTGCCCCTAACCTTCTCCCAACCTGAAGGTATGGAACCAGTCCCTCTTCACTAGCCCAGTGCAGCTTTTTCTGCCCGCGGGTCCCCTCCTCGGGCTTTAATAAAATCACCTTTTTGCACCAAAGACGTCTTCAAGAATTCTTTCTTGGCCGTCAGCTCCGAACTCCACCATCACCCAAAACCCCATCAATTTGACCTACGCCAGCTTCCTAGTAGAAGGTAAACCCTGCCATGGCCCACCAGTATACAACCTCTAGTGGATATCTTTAAAGAACTCAGAATATAAGTCAAAACAAAACAATACTGGCAATGACAAACAATGTTATTTCTGGCAGTCCACATTACATGCCAAATTCATTTTGTCTAAAAAATAATTTATAAAAGCATATTACCACCACAGTCTGCCATCATCAGTCAGAGTTAACAAAAAATGAAAGCTCCCAGAAGGACTAAGTTCATTAATGCAATCCTGATAACAAAGACGCCAGGAGATTATTTAATTTTTTATGTCATATCATGTTAATTGTCGTGTTTAAGTTTGTAAATTGTTGCTTGTTTAAAAATCCATTTGCTAAAATAATAAATAATGCATGTTGTGACATATTAGTGAAATTATTATTTTTTAAAGACTCACAGGCACAGATGAGTAAGCATTTCAGTGCAACTGCTCCTACCATTCAGGGAAAAACAAGAGGATCTGATTAAGTCATATCATGGCAAAAAAAGAAAGAGTTGCTACCACATTTCCCTACTGCAAAGTGACCCTCTACATTTCAAATTCCTAAGATCAGCTCAGCCCGGAAAGGCACCTGGGGAGCCAAAGCCAGAATCCAGAAAGGAGGCTCCCTACCCGAGGCAGCACTTGAAGTAGTAGCATCAGCTAATATGGAGGCTGAGCTGGCAATGGAAAGATGGCCAGGTTTAAAAGAAAGAGTGTAAGGAATTCCCAGGACAAAATTCCAGATCATGGTATACAGGAAAGAGAATATGGATCACAGCTTTGCCTAAACAATGTTCGCCCATTTTTATCTCTCACTAAAGAGAGAGATAATTTACTCTGTACATCTTTCACGTTCAATTTCACCTCTTCACGGAGGAGTCCATTCTTTACTTCCATCAGATAGGGATAAATACCAGCATCTCCTTTGAAAGTGAAGTGGTTTTTTGCAAATGCGGGCAGGCAGAGAGAAAAGCCAAAGTTTGTAGTACATGCAAAAAACTCCTATGTCTATATACTTTTAACATAAGATTTACACCTATATCATAAACCCTTAGAAAGTAAACTTGAAGTGACTGAGTTAAATAAAAGTTAAACCAGTGATGTTACAAAAATACCTGGTAACCCAAAGATTAAATGTAAAACATGAGCCTACTGAGTTAAGGTCAAACTCCTAAACCTGACATTCTCAGCAATCTGTGGTCTGGTCATACGCTACCTTTTAAAATCTTACTCCTACTGCTTCCCTTTTATATACCTGTTCTATATGCCACTTTGTGTACCTGTATGTACCAAGGCAACTGTACTGCTCACAGAGTTTCTCATGTTCTCTTTTGTGCCTCTTTTCACAGTGGTGAGCCCTCCTTCCTTTCCTTTACATCCCTCCTTAAAACTCCAAGTTCTATTACCCCAAATGACACCTTGGCCAAGAAGTCTTCCTGGATTTTCCAGGGACTGCTCTCTCTTTCCTCTGGTTCCCATAGCTCTGGCTGTCCTCTTAGAATAAACCACACTCTGTACCTTTTTAATAGTCATCTTTGTTTATAGTGTCACTACTCAACTCTCTGTGTGTATCTTCACAACGCAGCTCTCATTTATGGCGAGACACCCGCACGATGCCCTGTTTACATACAAGGATCCCTGGGTCCAGCCTCCAGAGCAGAGCACACCCAACCTCTAACCTATGGCAGGTCATCTCCTACCTGCCTTGTTACACTCCACAGATTAAAAAAACCCATTTAACTCCTTTGGCTCTTCCCCACTAAGGTTTAGTTCTCTACCCTGGCAATCCATTCTCCTTTCAATGTCATTGGTAATGTTCCTTGGTTTGACCTATCTTTTGCCTCATCATACAATCTCCTCAACCAAACAGTGGATGGGATACCACTGACTGGGTTTGCCAGAGGGAAGCCCCAACAGGGAGATGGGTAACCCTGCAGTAATTACCCCTGGCTAACCAGGCACCACCTTGTAGACTGAAACCTTCAGCCTCTTCGCACAGACAGTAAAGGTTAAGATGGAGCAACTGGCCCTAGGCTCTAGTCTTGTTTCCCCTTTTCTTGGACCTCAGCACACAATTCTCTCTCACTGAATCTTATAGCTACTTAACTTCTTAATGGAGTTAAACAATCTCTTGGCTGTCTGGGCCTTAAAGTTCTCAGATGAAGCTCAGTATCAAGTGTAATGGCAAAGGTAGAGAGATATGGCTCAGAGAAGGGAATTCATTTTCATTGTTAAAATTTTTTTTCAAACAATACAGATGATACAGATGAAGTCAAGTCTCTACTGACATTGCCTCAATCCTCCTCCATCCTATCTCAGTCCTTCCTGAGTCCTTTATTAATGCATTTATATACCATCTACCATTAAATCTAACCTTATCACTGAGAATATACATTAGCTTCACCAAGAAAGAAAAAAAAGTTTAACAATTAAACCATGCCACCACTTGTTAGAGTATTGTTTTTAGAAATGTTAACATGTGAAAAACATGTTTTAGAATCCACGAAAAGCATGGATTGAATTGAAATGATTTTATAGAGATTTCATTTCCACAACACATATAGAACTATAAAATACAATACATATATAAATATATCTAGCTTTGCAGAGTGTTTTTTACATGAACGTGGTATTTCTATAATTTATTTTTCTCAGCAAAAATATATCAGAGAGAGTTTCCCTCATCAGCTGCATACGGATCTACCACATTTTTAGCTGCTGCATAATATTCTATGCGCTGGCTATATACCACCATGCATTGAATTATTCTATATTTTAACTATTACTAACAATGATGGGATAAGAGTGTACACATGTGTATTTTGCTAGACACAGAATTACTGAATCAAAGATACCTGGCCTTATTTACATAAATAGTGCCAAGTTGCCCTCCCAAAAAGGTCTGAACAAATATATTCACCATATATAAATGATGCCCATTTTTCCTCATTGTTGCCAAAACAGATTATTAAATGGGAGAGTAATATGGGAGAAAATCATATCTCTTTGTTTTGCAGAAGGCTTCACAAAGTCTCTGTATTTATCCTTTGTCTATTACACATGGCCTACTTTCTCCCAGTCTCCCATTTGTCTTGTAATTATATTTGGATTTTTGTCTTTTCATACAGACATTCCAAATCTTTAAAAAGTCAAATTTACCCATCTTTTCTCATCTGTACTCAGGATTACTTACTTTTGGAAATATTTTCTTCTAATAGTTAACCCATTCTTTGCAAATTCCACTGATGTCCTGGCCTGACAGTGCTTGAAGGAAAATGGGGTACACTCTCACAACCCACGCACTGGAAAATTTCTACAATTTTCCTGAGTCCTCCTCTGAAAGGGGCAGGGGCCAGTCAGTGCTCTGCCAGCCGGTAGGCACTATTTCAAGAAGGACAAGCCAGTTCCCTTCCTTAACGTAGGACTAGTCAGTTCCCTTCCTTAATGTCTGAAGCAGAAGCCTAACCCATTTCAGGCAATGTGTGCCAACCCATTCCAGGCTACATGTGCCAGCCTAGCCAGGCGGACATCATGGCCCAAGGCCAGACACCAAGGACCAAGCACACAGAGAGGCAAGCATCCCACTGTCCATGGTTGAGATCCTGAGCCAGGAGTGTCTGGACACTCATGTGGAGACTGTTAATCCATCTCCCCATTCTCTCAGTCTCAGACATAACAGACTGCCTGCAGAACTGTATCCCTGACCTGGCAAAAACAAACCCCAGAGCACTGGGTAACTCTGCTGACTCGATCCTGACAGGCCCAGCTGCCAAGACACAATCCATGTGACACAAGTCCCCTGTCCCAGTGAGCCAACGGGAAAAGGTGGGCTCTTCTCCTTCTACATCTGCACCATGAGATCAGATCAGTAATTCCTCTGTGTCCAGCTCACCACTGTTTACACAGTCTCCCTTTCTTAATCTATAACCTACTGCTCCAGCCTGTCTGAGTTTCACCCTTCAGGCCCTCACGACTCACCCAACTGCCAGAAAGAGGGCCCAGGACAGTTGGGTTCCGAGTTCCCTGACTCCAAGCAGTGTTCAGTGAGCTCTGGTTAGTGGCTCAGTGGGAAGACACAGGGTCGTAGATGGGTCATAGACTGGTGGAAACGTACATCCCCCTGCTATAAGTTCATGATATATTTAGCTAAAAACACAGGACTTAGTGAGCAAATAAGGTGGCTGTTCAAGTAGGAGTAGATGCAGCCTGTTTTTCTGCGTCTTTTCCTTCGCCCTTGGGTTTCCAACTAAGAGCACAGCCAACTGAACTCAGGTAGGGTCTTGCCAGTTGGGACGGGAAAAAAACCTGGATTCTTACTGTGACTTTTAAAAATCTGGCTTGTCTAACAAACTCTGTATTTCTGTTTAAGGAAATATTTATCTCCATTAGACACTCCTGGTTGTTGAGCCAAACTCAGCATTATCAAGAATCCTCCTCACCTAGGTAAGGGGAGCATGGGTGGGGAAGGGTCCATGTCCAATGTCCCTGCCCCCAGCATTCCCAAGTCTTGGGAAAGTCCATCTCCCAGAAGTGAGGAAGACCCGAAGGGCCTGCTCAAACACATCTGGAACTCAGCAGGGCTTCTTGCACACCTGAAGAAATCCCAACTCTACCTCAACCCTCTCTCAACCAAAATTAATCTTGCATGTCAGAGTTGATACGAAACTCTACATTCCCAGATATAAATAGTTCCTCTTCATGCTTTTACAGCCCCAACCCTCCCGCAAAGCACTGAAGCCAAACCCTGACGATAATGCCCCATGTCGCATTCTATGCTCAAGGACACAGCTCACCCTTTGATCTATCAAAGCCTCTCAAGGAAAACTTAAATAGAAAACTCCTTGAGGGGATCACCTAAGTTCCACTCACCTCTGGCCTCCACATTTAGTATGCTTCTTTATACACAGGAAATATTTTCTAAATATTTGTTCAAGTAATTATATAGAAATTAATTTTGGAATGAATATTTGCCTTCTGAAAAAAGTTCACGTCTAATATATTTAAGTCTGATAAACTCGCATCTTCGTTAAAGAAGTAAAGAAGTCTCTCCCTGTGGCTAGGAACGATACTCTCCATTTCAAGAAACTCAAAAGCCCAGGATGCCATTATACTAAATGGAAATTTTCTATATGCTCCAGATCTGTGCTATCTAATATGGTAACCACTAACCACATGCAACTAAATTCTAATTTTATTTATTTGTTTATTTTGAGAGAGAAAGAGAGAGCGCAGGAAAGGGGCAGAGAGAGAATCCCAAGCAGGCTCTGTCTGCCCTGTCAGCACAGAGCCCAACATGGGGCTCGATCTCATGACTGTGAGGTCATGACCTGAGCAGACACCCCTTCAATTCTAACTTTAAAAATTTGAAATTTAATTCCTCAGTCTCACTGACCACATTTTAAGTGCCCAACAGCCACATGTGGTTTTCTTACTGAACAGTGTAGACATTGAAGATTTCCATCACTCTTTTGATCAGCTCTGCTCTAGATGTATTATAAATCTTAGAAACCCAAAGAACTCTCAGCTTAGAGCCAGTATCAGATCATCAAAGTGCCATAATTCAATTTAAAAATATACTGCTCCTTTAATTAAAACAACAGAAGGAAACACTCTCACTGATGAGTAGAGCTTTTATAATAATAGATTTGTCTCATCACAATGAAAAATTTAAACACAGCAAAATTCTCATCTATCTCTGGTTGCCAAAATTAATATGCTATGTAGAGGGTAATGCATACTTGGAGTCACATGAATCCTTTCTTTGGACAGATAATATTTCTAGTTAATGGTAATTTAAGGGGCTAATTTGTATATAACCCTTAATGTCCTAGGTTGAGTAGAGTGTGCAAACATCTAGGAAATTTTCAACCCAGGGATTTCAAAATGTACACATACAAACCGAAAACATCTAAGTCCTCTAAGAACTCAAAATCTGACGCTAGGAGCAAGGTTGCCATGAGTATGTTAAGAAACTATGTGAATGAAAACAAAGCCTCTACCCGGGGCATCCCCTGTCCCACTCCTCACTAAATGCCAACATTCCTTAAAAGATAAAACACACATATAAGGAGTAAAAGAAAAAGGATCTTCTATCTCTTTCATAGACGTAATGTAGGACATTAAGACTTCAAGTTAAAAGTCCCAGGCAGCAAAGTTACAGCACACTGCAATGGAAAAGTTTCCTCCCCAGAGTGAAGCAATGAGAGAGGTAATAAGTGCACAATGAAAAATAAATCAAAACCCAGGTGGATAACCACGTACAGAAGGGGAAGCCTGGGGGTAAAAAACAAGATAACTTATCCAGGAGTGTCAAGGTATAAAACAGTGCGTTAGGTGTCTGAATTTTACACATTTTTGTAAGTATCCGTGATGTTCTCATTGGGTCGTCCATGACACTGTCTAATAAACTGAGCTTTAATTGGCCAGGGTCATTCACTAGTACTCACAGAGATGTGCTCTACCTTAAGGACAACTCTAACAGGTCACGAACAACTCCAATTTGTTTTCAGCTCAGGTCTATGCTGGATCCCAAGGCCTATGGCATCCTACTAATGTAAAGGTCAAAGGAACTATATCCCTCAAATACTGCCAGGAGGGCAGCTAGAGTTATTAGGGGCAACCAACAATTGGGAGCTTAGTGATGTCAACTTTTAACTTTCATCTCATCCTTCCCCCTTCACACTACCTCAAGGTCCTCAAACAGTGATCATCCTTTTATACCCGACTCCAGTGTCCTTGAACAGCTAGTTATCATCATGAAATCAAACTGTATTTTCTCCTCTGGGAACACACATGTTGTGTGACAAGACAAGAAATCCTTAGACCACTATGGGTAGAATCATATTAGACTCATATACTGACCTTGAATTTACTGGAAATTTTTAAGTGGTAAGAATTTTAGCAAGGTAAGAGAGGAACAAATGAGAAACATTTTTCCCTTCCACTTTACACATTCATTATTTCACTTCTGTTGCCAATTGTTTGTAATCTTTTTATAAACTCTCAGGAACTCAAGAGAAAACAGTTCATGAGTCACTCTCCCAATAGCAGATAAATGATGAGAAATATGTTACCATATGCACACTATCATTCAGTGAAAATTTTATTTAGCTGTTTTTAATGAAAACCCATATGATCATCAAAAGTATATTTTAAGGGGCGCCTGGGTGGCTCAGTCGGTTGAGCGTCCGACTTCGGCTCAGGTCATGATCTTGCGGTCTGTGAGTTCGAGCCCCTCGTCTGGCTCTGTGCTGACAGCTCAGAGCCTGGAGCTGCTTCACATTCTGTGTCTCCCTCTCTCTCTGCCCCTCCCCCACTCATGCTCAGTCTCTCTCTGTCTCAAATATAAATAAACATTAAAAAAATTTTTTTAAGTGTATTTTAAGCATGTTAC
Organism: Paguma larvata; assembly: GCA_030068075.1. Classification (NCBI taxonomy): domain Eukaryota; kingdom Metazoa; phylum Chordata; class Mammalia; order Carnivora; family Viverridae; genus Paguma; species Paguma larvata. Next base: position 65,686,021 of record CM057837.1, read on the forward strand.
AGATTCTAGTACAGATTTCTTAAAATTCAGAAAAAAGTATGCAGACCAAAAAAGTATTAATATGTCAACCTTCGAAAGAGGTTTCAAGGTTTACAATTAAAAAACAAAATGTTAAAAAGCCTAAAGTATTAAAAACAAAATGTTTTAACTAGAATTTATCAGATTTACTAAAATATTTCTTTACTAAGACATTAGAGAAGAAATTAACTTTTTAAATGAAGACAGTTTTTTAAAGTAAGCAATCTTACAAAATATTTATCTAACAGAATCCAGGCATACTGCTACAGCATCGCTGCTGACATGCCTAAAAAACCACAAATTACTACGAAATAGGTCTGGAAACATGTGGCCCACGTAGAAAAGGTCTTTAACAAAGAAAGAATTCTTTCTAAATTATGTCAGGACTCACGGGGTAGAACAACTGGTTACAGACGCACAGCATTAGTCACATACTAAGTAATACCTCACTAATAAGAGAATACGTCTGAATAACACACTGCCTCCCCCCAGACACACACAAAACTTCATCATTAGAGGTTAGAACTGAGAGGCACAGAGACAAGTTCCAAGATATCAAATAAGAGGATGTCTACAGAATGAAATTATCGTTAAATATTAACTAAAAGTCAAACATGCAAGAAAATGTAAAATATGCATCGCACAGTTTTAGAATGAGGTGAAGGAAAAGGGGCTGTGAGCCAGATTCTTATTTCTCCCAGTAAGAGAAAAAAGAAGAGGAATCTGTTCAAACAGGGAAGGGAGGAGAACAGAGGAAATCTTGAAGAAGGGGCAGAACTCCGGGTTCTAAATGAAGTCAAGAGGAGGAGGATCCGGATTTCTGCAGCCCTGGCAGATGCATCCAGCCCAGATCTCAGCCTCAGGCAGAGGGGTAGAGCAGGGGGTAAAAAAGATTCTTCCTGATCCTATTCTCCCAACCACGTCACCCACCAAGGGTCTACATTAAGACTGCTTTCTTTCTTTCTTTTTTTTTTTTTTTTAATGTTTATTTTCAAGAGAGACAGAGTACAAGCAGGGGAGGGGCAGAGAGAGAGAGGGAGACACAGAATCCGAAGCAGGCTCCAGGCTCTGAGCTGTCAGCATAGAGCCCGAGGCGGGACTCAAACTTGTGAACCGTGAGATCATGATCTGAGCCAAAGTCAGATGCTTAACCAACTGAGCCCCCCAGGTGGCCCATTAAGACTGCTTTCAAGGTCAACCTCAGCAGGAAGCTTGGTGTCAGGAGAGCCTCTGATGTCTAATACTCCACCCCTATGTGTGTGCTAGCTAGTGCGTGCCTGCAACAGAGTTTAACACGCACACCCTGCTTGAGATAACATACAATTCTTTTCAGGATAATCCGTCAATTACTAAAAAATATTTCAGAATTAATCCCAGGCTGCTGTGATCAGAGTCCCCCTGGAGTTGGGTGACATTGCGGCCCTAAGATACCCAGTCAAAATCTCACATGTGCTAGGCAGCTCCACTGATTCAATATCACTTATTTGCCTTTGTGATTTATTATTTAATAGTTTAGTCATTATTTTGTACAATTTATAATTAAGTTACTATCCTATATTAGTAAATTTTTGTTAAAATTAATTATTAAGCTGCTTTTCAGTCTTTGTAAGCCTGGTCAAGGTGGCTCCATCCTCAAGAGATGATACATTTGCCAAAGAGAAAATGAAAGAACTAGGGTTAACAATCATCCTGGTTTGCCTAGGACTGTCCAGATTATAGGACACCAAGTCCTGCATCCCAGGAAATCTCAGTCCCAGGCAAACCAGGACACTGGTCACCCTAGATAAGATCCAGACATTGGTAACTGTAAGATAATGTTGCCCTAAGAAGAGCAGATACTGTGTAGACTGATAACAAACCTATTCCCACCACCCTCTCCTTTGCATTTCTAACCAAGAAGACTGGAAAGCTAACTTCTTGACCTCCCTGACTACCTGCAGCTAGGGACGGCCATGTGACTCAGCTGAAGACAATGGAATGTAAGCGGAAGACCCTGGTGGGGAGGAGGTTGCCATGTTTCCTGATAAGAAGGAAAAGCCTCACCAGGAGAGACCTTTTGCTGTTACTCTTGGCTCATCCCTCTGTTTCCTGCTAGAACAGAGAACTGATGCCTGGACACGAAGTTACTTTCTAAGAAGAAGAGCATGAGGAAAACCTCTATGCTCGGGTTGGTGAAAGCAAGACATGTACAGGCGCTGGGTCTGAACGACACTGTGGCAGAACAGGCAGCTGGCTGTGCCAGCCTCACAGTTACTCCCCACAACTGCTGCAAGAAAGAAACTAAGAACCCCCACATGCTCGGTCTCCACTGAGGTTCTCCATCATTTGAGGTGGACATATCCCTAACTTACATTATCTGTGAGACTTCTTAAGAATCAGTAGGCTACTCCAGACCGAAAGGTAGCCATGGAAAACAACTTAAAAGAGTAGAATGTTCTTCTTCTTCTTCTTCTTTTTTTTTTTTTACAGCAGGTATGTATATTTTACCAAGTAGGTTAAAAAAAAAAGCTCAGGGATGAATAAGGTTTGGGCCAGACATGGGATAGGGGTATTTGCTGGGTATACAGCTGCGTCATTTTTTAAAAGCAAAAATGTGAATAGTCTGTTTTTCCAAGGTCATGAAATAGTGACTGTCAAGTACAACCTCAAACTGGCCTCTTCCAAGTGTCAGGTAGTTTTCTTGGAGATGTTCCAATTTGAACCAACAAATGGTTTTTCTTTTAAAGCTTCAAAAGATACTAATCTTCCCACTTGGCAGATGAGAAGACTGCGGCTCCAAGATAAAGTAAAAGACCCAGAGTCACATAGTTTGAAGGTGGAGGAGCCAGTAACCAAATCTAGTATCAGTCTGAAGACTCCCCCAGCCGCTGCCCCAGGGATATGGGGAAGGGACTAGGATGTCCTGAAAGATGCAACACTCTGCCTAAATGAGGAAAGGGTAAGTCGAGGCTACATAGCGGCACATAAGAGTTTATCATGGTTTCTTTTAAAACCATATCTTTCAAACGAGTTTGATTTTATTGTAAAGAGGCTTTACTCTTAATGACTTAAAAAGTTATATGTATTAGCTAATCAATCAGATATCCTTTGGATAAAAGTAAAATTTCTTCATGTTAACCTTTTTTGTTTTATTTTTAAAATATTTATTTATTTATTTTGCTAGAGAGAGAATGTGAGCAGGGAGGGGCAGAGAGAGAAGGAGACAGAGAATCCCAGGCAGGCCCCATGCTGATAGCAGGGAGCCGCAGGCAGGGCTCAAACTTGAGTTGTGAGATCATGACCTGAGCTGAAACCAAGAGTCAGATACTTAACTGACTGAGCCATCCAGGTGCTCCCAAAAAGTAAAATTTCTATTAAGATATTAACTAATATAGAGGGCTAGCTCGTTGGTGGCTAGTTAGCTCAGTTAGGTAGAATGTGGCAGGAACACTAACATCGTGGGCTTGATCCCCGGAACAGGCCAAGAAGTAGCAATTTTTATATATTCAAAAAAAAAAAAGATATTTGCTAATACAATTATTACTTAAAGGAAGAAAATGAGAAGTAAAACTGCTCAGAATACTCAGTAATGTTGAACAGGCCCTCTTCCTGGGCTAAAGCTCTGAGGTCTGCACTCCCTGTTCTCTCCCCTGCAGCCGTCATCCCTCACAGACTCCTGGCTCTCAGAGCACACAGCTCAGATTAGAAATGTCTCTGCGTTTTGATTCATCCTCTCAGCCCACACAGACGCTGTTCTTACCTCACTTAGCATCTCAATCCCTGCCTCTTTCCACCCCACGATCAATGTTCCGCTCTTCCACCTGTGTTGTACCTAAAATACGAATCCTTCCTCCTCTGCCTTAAAGCCTATTTACAGCGGTGCCTGGGTGGCTCAGTGGGTTAAGCGTCCGACTTCAGCTCAGGTCATGATCTCACGGTTGGTGAGTTCCAGCCCTATGTAGGGCTCTGGGCTGATAGCTCAGAGCTTGGAGCCTGCTTTAGATTCTCTGTCTCTCTCTCTCTCTCTCTCTCTGCCCTTCCCGGCTCATACTCTGTGTTTCTCTCTCTCTCAAAAATAAATAAACATTTTAAAAAAAATTTTTTAAGCCTATTTACAAACTAAGATCCAATTTTTTTTTTTTCTGGACACAATTCTACCATCTCCACAGCTTCATCTTCCAACACATTTCCCTGAGCCATACACTGTGTTGAGCCATCTGCTACTTAGAACTGGTCACACACAGTCTGATCACAGCTCCAAAACTCGGCTTGCTATTCCCTCTGCCTAGAATGCCCTCCCCACTTCTGGGCTATCTGGCACACTGTGAAACAAACCTGCAACCTAAAATTTCTCCCTCTGCAAAACCTTTCCCAGCAAAACAAAATCCTCTTTTCTCCTCTCAAGGTACTTTGTTACCTACAAGCCCAGGCACTTAGCACACAACATTAGTATTAGTTGTATGGTTAGTTACTGATATACCTTACTAGACCCGGTTGACCACTATGTACTATATCCATATTAGGTACTCAGCGAATATGAAATACCTGATGAGTCACTTACCTGATGAGTTAAGTGAACCCCACTAATCCTGGAGTTTCTTTCTTTTTTTTTTTTAACATTTATTTATTTTTGAGAGACATAGAGACAGAGCGTGAGCAGGGGAAGGGCAGAGAGAGAGGGAGACACAGAATCCAAAGCAGGCTCCAGGCTCTGAGCTGTCAGCACAGAACCCGATGCGGGGCTTGAACTCACAGACCGTGAGATCATGACCTGATCCGAAGTCGGACGCCCAACCAACTGAGCCACCCAGGCTCCCCTGGAGTTTCTTAAGGTAGAGAGTGGTGTCTTACTCATTTCCATATTCCTAGTACAGGCAAATCTGAGATGCCCAATGAATGTTTGCTAAACTTATTTTCATCAAAGTGCCTTACAAAAACGTTTCCACTTGGGCACCTGGCTGGCTTAGTCAGTAGAGCATGGGACTCTTGATCTAGGGGTATGAGTTTGAGTCCCATGTTGGGCGTAGGGCCTAGTTAAAATTAAAAACAGAAAACATGGGCCCCTGGGTGGTTCAGTTGTTAAGCGTCCAACTTCAGCTCTGGTCATGATCTCATGGCCCATGCGTTCAAGCCCCATGTCAGGCTCTACTGACAGCTCAGAGCCTGGAGCCTGCTTCAGATTCTGTGTCTCCCCCTCTCTCTGCCCGTCCCCCGGTCGTGCTGTCCTTCTCTCTTTCTCTCTCTCAAAATTAAACATTAAAAAGTTAAAAAAAAAAAAAACCATCTCCATTGAGTTATGATGTAATGGCACCCCTTTCTGTGAACCGAGAAATAGTATCATTCAAGGGAATTTCAATATATGTATTTCTGATTTGTCTGAAATCATTCTCTTTATATAAACAGCATGCATATATTATTTTTACAATCAGGTGTTTCCCTTTGGGGGAAGAAGAGAGAGGAGTAGGAAGAAAAACTATCAACGGTATTACTCATTGTTGACTCTGTAGGATTAGAATCCAAAATAATCTGTCTTTAAATTCAGAAAAAGCAGGGAAAAAATTCCTTCTTCTCAAACTTTTATGCATCGCTATCTGACAATGAAAATCTTAAAAACCACATCTTTCTCCTTTCTCCTTAGCTTGTAGGATGTTTAGAACTAAATTATTCATTCTAGACACAGGGTTGATCTGTTCTTTCATCTTAATTATTTTTGATGCTTCGAAAAACAGATTAGTATATTAAATATATTCTAAAGACCTAAGTGACCTAAAATCATTTTGGGATGTAGGCATAGTATAACTACATGTAATAGATGAAATTAGAGCCACTTAATGCCGCTCGATCAAAACTGCAGTAAAACCTTGAAAAAAAAATTAGTCATCTCTAAATCTTGGCAAAATCATCCTCCTTTTCTAAATTATTTCAATACATTTTAATAAGCCGTTTCATTTCAATTGAGATCTTTAAACCATTAATATTTAAGCATTATTTAAAAATCTTCCTTTGTCTGGGCGCCTGGGTGGTTAAGTCGGTTAAGCATTCGACTCCTGATTTCAGCTCAGGTCATGATCTCATGATTCTTGAGATGGAGCCCCATGCTGACAGGACGGAGCCTGCTTGGGATTCTCTCTCTCCCTGCCCCTCCCCCATTCATGCTTGCGCACGCGCTCTCTCTCTCTCAAAATAAAAAACATAAATAAGTAAATAAATAAAATCTTCCTTTGTAAAGTATTAGGCTGCTCATCTTGACAAATAAAAGCTCAGCTCTACATTATTCTGTTCCCAGAAACCCTTGTGGTTGGCTTAATTTTGCCTTGGAATAAAAAAAGGTCTACTTAAATTGAGAAATAATTTTTTATAATAACTACAAAAGCAGTAACTCCTCAAAATAAAACTCTGCCTTGGTACTTAGACATGTCTAAGAAATAGGAATACAGGGGCACCTGAGTGGCTCAGTCGGTTAAGAATCCGACTTCGGCTCAGGTCATGATCTTGCGGTTCATGGGTTCCAGCCCCGCGTCGGGTTCTGTGCTGACAGCTCAGAGCCTGGAGTCTATTTCAGATTCTGTGTCTCCTTCTCTCTCTGTTCCTCCCCCACTCGCATTTTCTCTCTCTCTGTCTCTCTCTCTCAAAAATAAAGATTAAAAAAAATTAAAAAAAAAAATAGTACTACAAAAAACACAAAAAATAAGGATTAGCTTTTAACAGAACAAGTCTTTGTGTGAAAAAAAGTAATGCCAGTCACAAGAAAGAACACTTCTATGTATCTTCCACATTCCCTACATAACAGAGCAGACACGCTCCTAGGAAGTTGAAGCTTATTTTTCTACTGCCATAGTAGAAACATGGGAGATACATTTACATTTTCAGAGCAATGTTGACATCAAGTTGTAAGTGTAAATATTTGTTCCCTTTTGGTTTATAAATTTCACTATGATAAAATTCTGTATATAGAACCACTAATTAAAAAGGAATCTATTTGCCTAGTAGGGTGCTTGAGGTTGTATGTTTATTCGAGATGAATAAAATGGTGCACACTAGTAAAGAATGGGAACTAAAATTTTGAACTTTATTGGTTTAACAAGTTCCTCCTGGGGAAGAAAAGAGAGTTCATTTGTCAATTCGAAGAAGCTCCTTCAGATGGTAATTTCTGTGAAGTAGTAGCATAGTAAAAATTAATATTTCCTCCTGACCTTGAAAGTAAGGAAGGCTGAAATGTTATAAAGAAACAGCAAATTAAATATTTTAGAAAAAAGAAGACAATTTTCTATTACTTTGATTTTTAAAGTCACTTGATATCACCATTTAATGGCACTCTAGTAACGAGATCCCTCATTGTTCAAGACTGCTTTAATATGCAACTCAGGGGGCACCTAGGTGGCTCAGTTGGTTGAGTGCCCGACTTCAGCTCAGGTCATGATCTCACAGATTGTGAGTTCGAGCCCCGGGTTGGGCTCTGTGCTGACAGCTCAGAGCCTGGAGCCTGCTTCGGATTCTGTGTCTCCCACTCTCTTTGTCCCTCCCCTGCTCATGCTTTGTCTCTCTGTGTCTCTCGACAATAAATAAAAACGTTAAAAAAATTTTTTTTTTAAAAATGCAACTCAGGGAACCAGCTAAACAAAATGGATTATCACATAATACGTTCAGATGAATAGCTAGCATTACTACTCTCTTTATTCTTTACTAATTGGGAAACTAGATCTTAAGCCTGAATAGATTTCTTATAATAAGCACCACTGCCACAAACAACTCAGTTATTAAGTTCTTACTATGTGCCACGGACTGTTTGAAGCACTCAATGTGTATTAACTCATTTAATTTACCCAACAGCTCTGTGAAATGACTCCTATTATCACCAATGTATTAAATAAAACATTTTAGAAGTTTAAAGCATATATATCTCATACAGAGGATTAAGTTCTCAAGATAAGTAACTTCCCTTACTGCTAGTAAGTCCAGGGCTCAAAAGTGGGGGGTCAATGCTACATACATTGATATTAAGCCCTCCTCTCTCCTCTAGACTCCTACATGGTTTCCTCCTTTGTCTCTGATGCTCCTTTTTCTCACCTGTCCTGGGAATCTGGCCTCAGGCTCTGCTCTTCCAATCTACACCCCTGCCCAGGTAAGCTCAGGTAAGCTCAGGTAAACTCGTCGGCCCCATTCCAGCTATACACTCATGGGTCTCAAATTTGTGTCTCTAGTTCAGACCTCTTACCCAAGATCCTGACTATCAAACTGACCACCCTGGGTCTCTATCTGGATGTCCAGTAGGCTCTCAACTTCACGGCCAGATACAGAAGTATAGATTTCTTTTACTCCCAAATCACATTTCTGCATCAGCTTCCAGCCTTTCCTACCAGTAAACAGCATCATTATTCATCCGGATTCATCCTCGAGCCCTTCCTTCCCGCTACATCCTATATCCAGTTCATTATTAAGTCCTGTTGGTTTTTATCTTCAAAAAATGTCTTAAATCTGATCTCTCTCCCTGCACTCTGCCTGGATCCCCACACTACAGTTTCGAGGGCCATCTTTCTGTCCCTCTGACACCCTCGGCTTGTCTTCAACTCATGGCTTTTGCCACAGCTGCTGCTTCTGCTTGGGACACTCTTCTCTGAGACAAAGCTCCATCTTCCATTTCACCCAGGTCTGAACTCAAACATCACCCTCCTAGACCAGTCCTACTGAATCTTTAGAGCATCTATCACTTAATACTACTAAAGGAATCTTATGTTTGTACTTGGTAACATATTTAATATAAGCTACTTGAGGGTCATGTCTGTCCTCCTCACACCTACTGCCTAGAACAATGCCTGGCACAAAGCAAGCACTTTAAGACTGAACGTAGAAGATGACTATGACTCAACTAGGAAAATACTGACTTATGGCCCATCAATCATTAAAGAAATAAACAACACAAGACAGCCAACAGTAGCCACCCAAGTGAGTTTGTCTTTTGCTTTCTTATTCCCATGGGAACTGCAAGATCTCTGTTTACAACAATCCTCTGCTTGGCTTTCCAACTTTTGATTGTAACTCAAAGTAAAAAACACATTTTATATCATAGCCTAGTATATACATATTTAACTGAAACAGAAGTTCCATGAGACGTTATTTACCTTTTCTGTGGGTAAGTACATGCTATTTATTCAGTTTGTTGGTTTGTTTAATGATAGTAGCCCTTTATTTCATTGATTACACAACGACCTAATGGGAGAGAATTCAGCACTAATCCCATGCCTGCATTTTGGTTTTCTGGGTAAAGAAAGTAAATTTCCTGAATGAATGAAAAGAAAAGAAAAGAAAGGAAAAGAAAAGAAGAAAGAGAAAGAAAGGAGGGAGGGAGGGAAGAAAGAAGGAAGAAAAGGAGAAAGAAAAGGAAAGAAAAGAAATTTTCTGCCTATATGTGCTAACTTCGAATTAGTCACTTCACCTCCCTGGGTCTTCCCTCACCTGTGAAATAAATCCCTGTGCTAACTACCCATAGAGGGACTGACTTGAGTAAAACAGACTGGGGGTGAATGCACCTTAGGAAGGGTAAGATTTTATTGGAATTCAGTCCATAGCTATCAAGGAGCCCTGGGTGGCAACTTCCACCTCCCTCTTGTCCCCTTGGCCACTACGTCCAATTCATTAGCAACCTCTGTCTGTTCCACCCTGAAAACATATTTCCTGATCTGTCCCCCTCTCTCCCTCTCCACTGTTACACCCCAGTGCATGCAGCCATCATCCCGATAGCCTCCCGTGAGCCTGCCTGCCTCTCTCACCCCCATAACTTCTTCCATACCCAAAAGCCTCAGTGACCTTTAAAGTTTTATTTTGAAAAAGTTTCAACTCTACGGAAAGTTGCAAGAATATTACAATAAACACACATATACCCTTAACAATGACATCTTTGATTCCTCTTTTTTTATTGAAACATTTGAGAATAAGCTGCAAAGATCATGACTCTTCACCCCTCTTAAGCAAGGACATTCTCTTCGTAATGACATTAGATTATCAAATTCAGGACACTTAACATTGATATAACAATATTATCTAATATTTGGTGTATAGTCAAATTCTGCCATTTGTCTTAATAATGTCCTCTGAAGCAAAATAAAAAAAAGTTTTTTCCAGTCCAGGAACACACATTTCATTTAATTGCCGTGTCTCTCAGTGATGTTAAAAGCATAAACTGTATCATTCCCCAGCTTTAAACTCTCTGCTGCCCTTCCCTGGGTCTCTGCTATCGCCACATGAGATGCCTTTTTCTTCCTCAAACACAAGTACTGCAGCCTTCCCTCCTTGAGCTTTTCCCACAGCAATCCCCCTTCTCATCCTTTCATCTCTCCTTAGGAACTTTCCAGACCATGATGTCTACAGCCTCACTCTGTTATTTCTCTCTCACTTTGCTCTTGAGTTCTTTCATGTCGCTTAACAGTCTGTAATTACCTTGTTGGTTTATTTGCTTATCATCAATTGTCCAAGTAGAATATAAATTCCATGAAAGCAGGGGTGTCTCTGAGGACAGTGCTTGGCTCAGAGTATGCACTTAATATTTTTGAATGACTAAATGAAAGAATTAATAAATAAACTGCTAAAAAAATGAAGTGGTCAGGTCAATGACATCCCTGGGTAAGACTGCACACTGATAGATACAAGTCAGTAAGAGCCTTCTCTTCCACAGTAAGGACAGTAGACAGCATGCAGTCACAGTTTGGAGAGATTCAACATCAACACTCACCCTAAGGTGAGCACTGTGAAGGTTACCAAGGTGCATAAGACCAAGATGGTTTAGGGACGCCCGGGTGGCTCAGTCAGTTGAGCATCAGCTCAGGACATGACCCCACGATTCATGAGTTCAAGCCCCGCATAATGCTTGCTGCTGTCGGCAGAGCCCACTTTGGATCCCCTGTCCCCCTCTCTCTCTGCCCCACCCCCATTCAGGCTCAAGTGAACTCTGTCTCAAAATAAACATTAAAAAAAAAAAAAAAAAAGACTAAGATGGTTTAGCACACCAGAACCAGGTGGTGTATGGTGCTCGAAAGATACACATCCTCAGCTTAAAAGGGAAGCACACAGTGGCATAAAAAACAGAAAAATTTTAAAAAGACTAGTTTTGGAGTCAGAAAATGGGGTCGGTCTGACTCCTGAAGGTGTGACCCTACCTCTCTGGGCCTCGATTTCCTCATGTTTAGTAAGAATAATGTCTATTCCTTAGCCCATTTGAGAGAAGAGTGTGCTGCATGAGAGTGAGTGCAGGCCCTTTAAACCTAAAAGGGAAACAGGCTCCTGAACAGAAGTGAGGAGGAAGTAAATTTTGGCACACAACTGGGCAACAGTAAATTATCTTTTATTAAAGTCTTATTTATTTATTTAGAGAGAGGTAAGGAGGGAAGGGGAAAGGGGGAGGGGTAGAGAGAGACGGCAGAGTGGATGATAAAAATAAGTTTAAGACATATTCCCTATCCTCAGAAAAAGCATTTGACAAAGTACAACATCCATTCATGAAAAAAACCCTCAATAAAGTAGGTGTAGAGGAACATACCTCAACATAATAAAGGCCATACATGAAAAACCCACAGCTAATATCATCCCTAATGGGGAAAAACAGAGAGCTTTTCCCCTAAGGTCAAGAACAAGACAAGGATGTCCTCCAGTCTCAACACATTTATTCAGAGTATTGGAAGTCCTAGCTCCAGCAATCAGATGACAAAAAGAAATAAAAGGCATCCAAACCAGTAAAGAAGAAGTAAAACTTCCTCTATTTGCAGATACCATGATATTTTATACAGAAAACCCAAAAGACTCCACCAAAAATCTGCTAGAGCTGATAAACAAATTCAGTAAAGTCACAGGATACAAAATCAATATATAGAAATCTGCTGCATTTCTATATACCAATAATAAAGCAGGAGAAAGAAAAATTAACAAAACAATCCCATTTACAATTGCACCAAAAATAATAAGATACCTAGGAATAAATCTAACTAAACAGGTGAAAGACCTCTACTCTAAAAACTATAAGACACTAATGAAATTGAAGGCAACACAAACAAATGGAAAGACATCCCACACTCACGGATTGGAAGAACACATATTGTTAAAATGTCCATACTAACCAAAGCAAAATGTAAATTTATTGCAATTCCTATCAAAATACCAACAGCATTTTTCACAGAACTAGAACAAAAAAATCCTAAACTTTGGATAGAACCACAAAAGACCCCAAATAGTCAAAGTCGAATGATTAGAGATCTAAATGTGAGACCTAAAACCATAAAAATCCTAGAAGAGAGTACAAGGCAGCACCTCCTCTGACATTAGCCATGGCAAATTTTTTCTAGATAGATCCCCTGAGACAAGGGAAATAAACACAAATTAAACTACTGGAACTACATCAAAATAAAAAGCTTCTGCACGTTTAAGGAAACAATCGACAAAACTAAAAGGCAACTTGCTAAATGGGAGAAGGTATTTACAAATGGCATATCTGATAAAGGGTTAATATCTAAAATATATGAAGAACTGATGCACCCGAACTCCCCAAAACCAAATAATCCAATCAAAAACTGGGCAGAAGACATGAACTGACATTTTCCCAAAGACCCATAAATGGCCAGCAGACACATGAAAAGATGCACATCATCACTTATCAAGGAAAGCAAATCAAAGCTACAATGAGATACCACCTCACACCTGTAAGAATGGCTAAAACAAAAAACACAAGACACAACAAGTGTTAGTGAGGATGTGGAGAAAAAGGAACTTTTCTGCATTGTTGGTGGGAATGCAAATTGATACAGCCACTCTGGAAAACAGTATGGAGGTTCCTCAAAAAGTTAAAAATAGAACTACCCTACCACCCAGGAAACACAATACTGGGTATTTATCCAAAGAGTACAGAAACACTAATTCAAAGGAATGTATGCACCCTTATGTTTATGGCAGCGTTATTACAATAGCCAAGATATGGAAGCAGCCCATGTGTCCATGGACTGATGAACAGATAAAGAAATGGTGTATGTACACACGCACACACACACACAATAGAATATTATTCAGTCATAAAAAGAATAATATCTTGCCATTTGCAACAACATGGATGGAGCTAGAGAATATAATTCTAAGTGAAATAAGTCGGCCAGAGAAAGACACATACCACATAATTTCACTCATATGTGGAATTTTAGAAACAAAACAAATGAGCAAACGAAGAAAAAAAGAGAGAGGAAGAAACCAAGAAACAGACCCTTAACCATAGAAAACAAACTGCCAGCTACCAGAGGAAGCGGGGAAGGGTGAAGTAAGTGAGAGGGACTAAGGAGTGCACTTGTCATGATGAGCACTGGGTAATTAAAATAAAAACTTTAAAAAAATTAAATTTAAATTAACAAAAATACACAAGTCTCCATCTCCATTACATTACAACTAGCCCATAATATCGAGGCCCACAGAGCTGAGGAGTTACAGATAGTACCGATGAGACAGGCAGATAATAAAGAGCACTAATGCTACAATGGTTCAGAGGAGGCTGTCGAAAAAGGTGAACAAGTTCTCACCACAGGAAAAAAAAATTCTGTAACTACATACAGTAACAAATATTAGCTAGACGTGGTGGGGTGACCATTTCACAGCATTCGCAAATATCGCATCATTATGTTGTACACCTGAAACTAATATAATGTCGAACGTCAATTATACCCCAGTTAAAAGAAAAAAAGCAGCAGAAAAGGCAAAAAGGCTGCTAAGATGTTATGGCCGTGTAACATGTGGCCACGTGAGGGGTGTATCTCTGCTAATTAATATCAGTGGTAGTCTTCTTCTATTGCTGCTGGTTCTGGTCTCAGCCTGACACACACATCCACACACTGACGCTGCCAGGACAGGAGGCACATCTAACTTCTGGTTGGATGTGCAGCACAGGTTCCAGAGCACGTGGTTACTTGGCAAACATTCTGCCACATGGGTCATGACACAGGACAGTACAAAGGAGAGAGGAAGGGCTATGGAAGAGTCCACGGGAGCATGAGGAGAAGGGTGAGCTTACGGAAGAAACAAGCAGGCCCTGGCAGCAGAAGACACATGGACCAGAGCCTGAAGCATTAAAGGGAAGGGTGATTGAGATTCACTCCTGTTTCCATTTCCTTTTCAACGACTCAAAGGCTGATCTTCACTCCAAAGTTCAAAACTAGTTTTTTAAATGTCAGACACTAAAAATGACTTTTGGGGATGCCTGGGTGGCTCAGTTAAGCATCCGACTCTTGATATCGATCAGCTCAGGTCATGATCTCACAGTTCATGGGTTCGGGGCCCAAGTCGGGCTATGCGCTGACAGTGTGAAGCCTCTTTGGGATTCTCTCTCTCTCTGCCCCTCCCTCGCTCATGTTGTCTCTGTCTCAAAACAAATAAACATTAAAAAAAAAAAAAAAAGACTTGTTTCTATGTTTCTCTTTCTATTTTTTTCCATCAGCAGATATCTACAGATTATCCTAGTAAGACTGTTATAATACCAGGCAGTTGGCTTTCTTACATACCTGAAGTATCTGATTTGTTTTAGACCTTCCTAATAATTACTATATATCCCACAGGGTTATGTACAACACAGTCTCTTCTTTCCACCAAATTCAAGTCTCAAATAGTTATAAATCCTAATGTCTTTTATACTACAAACATTTGCATTGTTTAATTTGTTTCATTAGCTCATAAAAGTGTTTCACAGGAGAGAAGAAGCAATTAAAATAATCTCTTTCAATAGACAATTTAAGTTCAAACAAGCAAAATGAAAATGAAGACATGAAATGGATCTATTTGAAATTAACACGTATCTGATTGGGAGACTCACTGGTCATCATTAAATAGATCTTGACTTCCCTCATCCTAGATCAAGATACAGAGTAGCCCAAGTGAGCAGCTTTCAACTGTAAAATGTGAACCAAGGTCTGAAATTCCAATTAACTAACCTGCCCTTAGGACTTTTAATTTCAGTCTCACATTTAAAATGTCTATAATTTTGGGGCACCTGGGTGGCTCAGTTGGTTAAGCGTCCGACGTCAGCTCAGGTCATGATCTCAAGGTTTGTGAGCTGGAGCCCTGCATCAGGCTCCCTACTGTCAGCACAGAGCCTGCTTTGGAGTTTCTGTTCCCCTCTCTCTGTGTCCCTCCCCACTCCTGCTCACGCTCTCTCAAAAATAAATAAAACATTTAAAAAATAAAATAAAATGTCTTTATGTTACCTCTAACACAGAATCAGAAAACGCAATTCACATTGACTCATTCAACAGTGGTGAGCAAAGAGATCAGGTCTCTGTGTTTGGGAAGCTTTCCCATCTGGAGGGGACAACTTAAGTTAAAAAGTAACCAGACAAATAAATATATAAACTGTAAGAAGGGCGAATAAGTATAGAGCATTTCATCAGAATTACTAAAGGGACTTCATTTAGATAGGAGGTTCAAAGAGATCAGGAAAAGCCTTCTTAAAGAATTACATTTAAAATTGAAAATGTTTGCAGCGCCTGGGTGGCTCAACTGGTTGAGTGTCCAACTCTTGATTTCGGTTTGGATCATGATCCCAGGGTCATGGGATCAGGCCCCACACGGAGTTCCATGCTAAGCGTGGAGCCTGCTTGAGATTCTTTCTCTCTCTCTCTCTCTCTCTCTCTCTCTCTCTCTCTCTCTTTCTCTCTTCCCCTCTGGCCCTCTCTCCCACTCTCTCAAATTAAAAAAAAAAAAGAAATGGAAAATACTGGGGCACCTGTCTGGCTCAGTTGGAGAGCATGTGACGCTTGATCTCAGGGTTGTGAGTTTGAGCCCCATGCTAGGTGTAGAGATTAAATAAATAAACTTTAAAAATCAAATGGAAAATACTTATTTGATAAGTGTTTTTCTTAAAGCAGAATAGACAGTTGCAGATATGCTTTGATTATAGTCATAGAAAAGGACATGCACACACACGAATTTGGAAGAGAAAAATGAAAACAAAATAATTGTGTTAGGGTACTAAGATTATGGACAGTATACAACTACAAAAAAAGTTTTTGAATGTTATATTATTTTTACCATAATTATGACAAGCATTGACACAGAATCTGAAGTCCTAAAAGAGAACTTTTAGTATCCCTTTAAACTTGACCAAAATATTGTGGTTCAGTAACAAGACTGAGCTACATTAAAACAGCAGCAGGGCGAACAGGATATGAGCCTTGGAGTCTCAGAGCCTTGGACTCCAATATGGATGGCCTAGACACAAATTTGCTGTGTGATACTGGATGAGTTACTTTTGGGAAGCTGTCTTCTCATCTCTGAGATGAAGCTGATAAGACCTGTCTCATAAAGTTGTTGTGAGGATGGAAGTAAAGAACATATGTAAAGGGCTAAGTCCGGTGCCCAGCACAGAATAAGTGCTTACCAAATGTTGGTAGGCATTATGATCATCACTAGCGTATCAATCCAAATGAAATCAATCCAAATGAAAAATTGGGCTCTGAATCAAAAATCTCCTAGCCCAACAGACGACCAAACTGGAGAAACAAGATGGTTCCTCATCAATTACTATTAAGTGACTTCTCTCTGACAATAAGTAAATCGACTAGTGGCTACAGTCATCTTCTCTGAAGACACCTACCCTGAACACTGAGTAAAACCAAAAAGATCAGTCCAAGAAAAATTCTCCTAAAAGAGAAATAAGCCATAAAATTTCAGCAATTTACTAAAAACAATTAAGAACGCCTTTATTAAAAATGAAGCCTCCTGGGGCGCATGGCTAGATCAGTTGGGAGAGCAGGTGACTCTTGATCTTGGTGTCATGAGCTCAAGCCCCACACTGGAGGTAGAGTTTACTTAAAAAAAAAAAAAAAGACACCTGAAACAGTTTCCAGAAATTGAGATAGAATCCATATAAAAATATGGTAGATTTTCGCAGCTGGAATTTGCCAAGAAATGGCATCACCGAGGCATGCTTTAATTTCCAGAATATTTGTGAAGATAATCTTAAAAAACAATTCCATCAGTCTATCGCACATCTTCAAACATAGATTCTGCAATTAGAACGCTTCAAACATCAAATGTTAGGATAAGATATTTTCTTCCACTTAAAACATTAGGTGAAAAAAAATTCTGAAGCATTCAGCCAAACACTCAAAAAACCATTGCTTTAATCACTCAGTTAATTGAGCAAAAAGTAAAAACGTTTTTGTTCAGTCATTTCCATCAGAACAGAAAACAGTGTCAAAAGAGAAGAAGGCTTTCACTATTGCTTTGTTGAATACCTGGATTAGACTGACCACTCTTTAAGATAGTCTTTGTGTGCTTCAAAACTCAAACCAAGCCACACAGAGCAGCTGCTCACTGACCAACTGGTCTACAGAATTCAATGAACGACAAAAGGTTACCTTAATTCAATCAGATAATCAGCACACATTTCATTTACCCACCACCCAGAGTCTAACCATCTGCAAGGCGGCAGAGCCAAATGCCTATAAAACAACTGGCAGCGTGCAGACATGTCCTCGTGTCCCTCATGTCAATGAAATTTCTCTCTTAGCAACAGCTAAAAAGAAGCTGAACTTTCAGAAAATCAAGATATCATGATCCAACAACTTGTTAGTAAGTTATTTTGAGTGCCACTGAGATTTCCAGGCCAGATGGGTAATATGTTTTATTCAACTGAGTCATGGACTGGGATAACAAAATGTGAAGCAGACTCGATCTGGATCCTTTCATTGTTCAAGAGGCAAAGCAACCTAGTGGCTTCCAAATAACAGCAGGAACAATATAGCAGAAAAGAAAAGAAAGGAAAAAAAAAAAAGAAAGAAAGAAAAACCTCAGCAAAACCCCAACCACGAGAGCAACATCAGAGCAAAAAACCAGTGACAACTTAGACTGTGAAATCTGACATCTGCCTTAGGCCAGGATACGGTTCAGCTCAACGTGCATCTGTAGTGTTCAAAACTAGCAAATAATAAAGATGATAATTCAACATAGAAGAGCATCATAAACAGAATTCAGTATAGAAGTTTATTTTCTTTCTAACACATTTATCAATGGAGGCAGTGTTGTGATGTATGGTGATGCTTTGAGGTGACCTGAATCACACAAAATCATAAAGCTATTCCCTTTTTAATTTTCTTTCATACTCTCTCATTAAGTCAAGGAGAAAGTCTCGGTTTGGTGCTAATATGTCTTTAACACCTCTGTAATGTTTGCTAATGTTCCTTTGAGAGAGCAGGCCTCAGGCTCAGAGCCCTGGCAGATAAAAGGATCCAGCCACATTTTAATAAAACTTTGAAAGTAACTTTTACGGTTACCTTCTATTTATGACAAGGGATGCTTGTTTTCCACTTATGGTCATAATAAAATTTCCTTTTTCAGCAGATCTATTAAAGAAAGTGAGGCTATTTAATTTTTAATTAGTATTCTAATTACATTTCTTTTTCCAAATTTACATTTTTAAAAAATTTCAAGCCTACAGAAAAACTGAAGTAGTACACTCAATGCTTGTATTTTCTTCACCTAAAGTCACCAATTAACATTTTTACCTCATGTTTTTATCTACACCTGTATCTATACTTACACACTATTTATACACACATACTTTTGTCATGATTGTTGTTGACCTATTTAAAAGGAAATTGCAGCAGCAAGACACTTCACCACTAAACATTTCAGAAGGTGTATCCTGACTTATAAGGACATGATCCCAGAGAACCAAAATGCCATTAGCACATGAAGCATGTTAACATTAATGCCTTTTTATTTTTAAAGATTTTATTTTTAAGTAATCTCTACACCCAATGTGGTGGGGCTCCAGCTTGATCAAGAGTCACATATCCTACTGACGGAGCCAGCCAAAATCTGGTTTAAATTCAAATTATCTAATTATCCCCCAATATCTGGTCCAGAAACCAAAGTTCACGCATGGCATTTGGTTTGTTATAGCTCTCTTGTGGGACAATCATAAAGAAAATACTAAGAATATGATTAATACAGATAATATATGTAACTGGCAAAAACTGTGAAGGAGGCGCATTTGGGTTTGAAAACAATGAATTGGTTAACGGCTAGAAGAGAATGAGGGGGAAAATATTGTAAATAATTAATAAAAGAAAAATATCTCTGCTATTAAACTAAACTTGTATTTATAGCACACAAAGCTATGAAGGAAAATATGTAAGATCTTCTCTTTTTTAGAGGACCCTGAATGAAGACAAAAGGCAAAAGATCACTGTCAGATCATACAGTTAGTTATACGCCAAAATGCATTTCATTAAACATATTATCTCATCAAATCCTAATTGACAGTCCCATGAAGAATGTATTTTTTTATTTCTATTTTACAGATGAGATGACTGCAATTCAGGGAGTTTGTATGGGCCATTGTTTTCTTTCTAGCATTCCCAAGAAGAATGCACTCTTACTTTTTAATTAAAACAAATTTCTTTAAGATTTTATTTGTAAGTAATCTCTACACACAACATGGGGCTCAAACTTATAACCCCAAGATCAAGAGTCACATGCTCTCTGACTGAGTCATCCAGGTGCCCCACATACATTTCTAATATGTCTAAAAAAATTTTTTTCAAAATAACAAAAAAACACCCAAAGTACAGATCTATTTTTTAAAATATATATATACAAATACATGTATATTATTTATATATAAACATAGTATTTATTTACAACTGCTTTAAAAGGGCTTGGGAGAAAAATTAAAAACAAAAGGGGAGGTGGGGTACCTGGGCATCTGACTTCGGCTCAGGACATGATCTTGTGGTTTGGGAGTTCTAGCCCTGCATCAGGCTCTGTGCTGACTCCTCAGAGCCCGGAGCCTGCTTCAGATTCTGCCTCTGTCTCTCTCTGCCCCTCCCCCACTCATGCTGTTTTTTTCTCTCTCTCTCAAAAATAAATAGACATTAAAAAAATTTTTTAAGATAATTATCCCCAAAGCAGTTAAAAAAATTTTTTTTAATTAACAAAAGGAGGCTTGGAAGAAGACATACAAATCACTGCCTGTGGTTATCTTTGGAAAGCTGTTTCAGGGGAAGAATATGCAGGGCCGATTAAGAACCACTTTTAGTTTTTACTTTATATGTCTAAATTTTTGACATTAGGTATTACTTCTATAACTTCTTAAAAGTCAAAAACCAAATTTTAAATTTAATATGACCATATTCTTTCAATCATACAATGCTGCCGCATGTATGTCTCAAGTATTATCACCCATAAGACATATTTGGTTTAAATTCAAAGGTAAAAATTAGTTTTAATTATTTTAGTAAAATATTATATTTTGTTACAATACAGATTTGGATATACCATGCATTACAACATATTACATTACAGCTTCTAACCCCCAGTATTGTGTTTTAGCTCTCTTGTATGATGTATTCTCTTCCCTCCTTCCCCCTCCCTTCTCTCTCCCCCTCCTTCTCTGCCTCTCTCACACACAAACATGCACATGCGCACACACACACGCGCGCGCGCGCGCACACACACACACACACACACACAATCTGGTCCCCTAATATAAGCATAACAAAAGGATTGGCAACAGGGAATAAGCTTACTAATAAGAACACTTCTTTACTGAATAGACATGTTTGTAAAATGTTGGGGTATATTTATTAAGACTGAAATTTAAAAAAAATTTGTTAATGTTTATTAATTTTTGATTGAGAGAGAGAGTGAGTGAGAGAGAGAGAGAGAGAGCGAGCAGGGAGGGGCAGAGAGAGAGGGACACACAGAATCTGAAGTAGGCTCCAGGCTCTGTGCAGCTAGCACGGAGCCCAATGTGGGGCTTGAACTCACAAAGTGTGAGATCATGACCTGAGCCAAAGTTGGACACTCAACCGACTGAGACACCCAGACGCCCCAAGACTGAAAATTTCAAATATGCCAGGAAAATTTACATTCAAAGAACTTGCCACTCATTAAACTAATAATATAGTATGAACATGTGGGATGTTAAATATGAAGAAATTGGTTATTATAATTAATGATATTAAAGATTAAAGGAGAAAAATCATCTCCACAAATCCTGAAAAGACATTTAATAAAATTAAACATCCACAACTCATAAAACTTCATTAACATAATAAGTACATAAGCCAGCATCATGTTTAAGGGGAGATATTGAAGTATTCCCCAAAAACATATTCACTATCACTAGTATTCATTAACATCATGGAAAAAGACATACCATACAAACAGTAACCAAAGAAAAGTGAAATGGCTACATTAGTAACAAAAAGGACTAAGATAACAGTTCTTACTAGTTACAAAAAGGACATTGTATAATGATAAAAGGGTCAATAAATCAAAAATATATAGAAATTATAAATATATATGAGCCTAACAAGGCCTCAAATTAGGTTAAGAAAAAATGACAGTATTGAAAAAAACAGACAATTCAACAATTATTGACTCTTGAATATACTTCAAATAACAGAATAATCGAAGATCAACAAAGAAACAGAAGTCTTGAACAGCCCTACAAACCAACTAGATCTAACAGACATCTATAGATGTCCTCCCCAGCTTGTACTCTGTATCTCTCTCTCTCAAAAATAAAATTAAAAAAACATTTTAAAAAATGTTGAGGGTTGCCTGGGTAGCTCAGTTGGTTAAGCATCTGACTTTGGCTCAGGTCATGATCTCATAGTTTGGGAGTTTGAGCCCTGCGTCGGGCTCTGTGCTGACAGCTCAGAGCCTGGAGCCTGCTTCGGATTCTGGGTCTCTATCTCTCTGATCCTCGCCTGCTAGCACGGTCTCTCTCTCAAAAATAAGTAAACATTGGGGCACCTGGGTGGCTCAGTCAGTTAAGCGTCCAACTTTGGCTCAGGTCATGATCTTGCAGTTTGTGGGTTCAAGCCCTGCATCAGGCTCTGTGCTGACAGCTCAGAGCCCAGAACCTGCTTTGGATTCTGTGTCTCCTTCTCTCTCTGCCCCTCCACCTATCATGCTCTGCCTCTCTGTGTCTCAAAAATAAATAAACACTAAAAAAAAAAAAAAAAAAAAAGAAAAAGTAAACATTTAAAAAAATAAAATAAAAAATAAATAAATAAAACTTATTTTTTTAAAAATGTTGAAACACAAAGATATAGGAAACACTGCCGGCCATTTAAAGTCACACTGTGAGGCACCTGCCTGGTTCAGTCAGGTAAGCAACCAACTCTTTATTTCAGCTCAAGTCATGATCTCATGCTTTGTGAGATTCAGCAGGCTCTGGGTTGTACTGTTGCTGTGGGGCTCCGTGCTACAGGGGGCCTGCTTGGTATTCTCTCTTTCTCCCTCTCCTGCTTGTGTTCTCGCTCTCAAAATAAATAAATAAACTTTAAAAAGAAAATAAAGTCGCACCACAAAGAATCAAGAATATGGAAAAGGCTCACGATAGATTTTAATTGTAGAAAGCAACATATAAAATTATATAGCTAATATATTCCTCTTGTTATTTAAATATAACAAATATATACATGTAGGGAGAAAAAAGACTGGAAGAAAATACAAAGCTTTTATCAGTAGTTATCTTTGGAGTGAAATTTGCAGTCATGGTGTATCATCCATTGAATCTTTTTCTATTTTTCCAAGTCTGTAAAATGAGCATGTGTTCCTCTGAAAACATGTTTTTTCTGATTTTTAAATAACAAGAAGTAGGGAAACAACAACACAGAAACATGGATTTTAGCCACTCATGGCCTGTGTGACTGGAGCAAGTGTCCAATAGGAAAGGAGGTCTTCATTAGAAGGTGATAAGGACATCAATTTACACTTTTCCCTCGAGAGCCAAAGAGCCACTACCCATTCATTCCACCCTGAACCCTGCTTAGGTGCCCTTTCTAGCATGGCCCAGCAAAGCTCACTACCTTGCTCTCTGAGGGCTATGCAGTTGGAGCAAACTATCCCTGTTCGGTCTGGGCTATTATTATCTCCATTTGTCAGTTGAGGAAACTGAGACACAGCCTGGACTTGGGTAACGCAAAAGTCAGGATCTGAATTAAGTATTCTGGCTCTAGAGCCTCTTTCTTTAGTACCCTCTCTAAGACCCCTTTCAGGAGGAACCAGGGCCTTGCCCAATTAACACATCTAGACTATTTCCTCAACCACCTGAGTAGACTCTATTACACATCTATAATAGAAAGTTAGCCTTGGGCAGTGATTCCCAAACTTCTGCTGCACACTGACATTACCCAGAGCCTTTCAAGAAGTTCTAATGTCTGGCTCCCACCCTCCTCATTGATTTCTCCGGTCTGTTTCTTCATCTGTAAAATTCCATTAATAACAGTACTTATTTGTCAGAGTTCATATAATAGCATTTTGTATAGAATAAATATTTAGAACTTTACCTGATACATAGTAAGCACTAAGAGTTTAATATTATCTTCTTGCCTGTTTTATATAGAGCCAGCCTGAAGGCCGGTATGAACTGTTTATTATGCACACTTGACAAGGTACATGTTTTAACCATACTCTTTCTCTTTTTTTGTATATCGCAGACAAAATGGGGAACTGAAAGAGTCAAAACCACAAATAATGAATTTCAGGAGAATCAAGGCATTTCCTGCAAGATATATGGTGATGTTCTACCATGTCAGATTAAAATATGACCTAAAAAGCATTGGCCTCGGTGATACCTATTTATTTCATTTTGCTCTGAAATTTTTAGAAGCTAGAAAAATACATACAATTTGTACCTGATCAATGCTCTGCAAACTGCCTGGATTTATCAGTAACCAACATGCCATGCTAAATTGAAATCAAGATATTACACAATTTTCCAATAAAGAGGTAATTTTATAAGTTGGTATAAATGCTTTGTGAGGATGTAATTGTTGGCATCTCGTTATATTTCAATAGCTGGTGGGAAATGAGGTAAGTTGGAAGGTTTACAGAGGGTCAGAGCTCATCAGATGACACAATCATCATTTTTTTATCAGCTCTAGAAAGCACATTTATAGGCTGATAACTAAACAGTTATTCTTTAACAGTTGGAACAGTTAATATTTCCAAAATATTCCAACTAAGTATGGCTACTCTGGAAGATTCTACTAAAACACTATGAAATGGAAAAAAAAAGAATCTTTGAAGTTAACTGCCTTTGTGAATCTTGATTTGATATTTATCTTTTCCGAGTTTTTACTAAGAACTGACAATACAATATACATCTACCTGCATAATTTTCTTTTTTCCACCTTTATTGAGATATAATTGATATAATATTATAAGCATGATATTATTTTTTTAAATAAGTCAGTTTCTTTTTCAGCCTATTTAGAGTTTTCTAATTGAGGATTCAAATTTAAATAACAGACATAAAATTCTTCAGTTGTTACTTAGTATTTAAAATGTCACCAAAGAGCCTATCTAATTAAATTGTCCTATATATTTTCATGCACTGTATGGGCATTTAAAGAAAGATCTTCTCTCTACAACTTTAAATGCACTTCTCAGAGAACATTTGGATATCCAAACTCCTATTATTAAAAACTCTTGAGCTATTAGTGCCAAATCCATCCTTCAAATCAACTGGTGAGTAACGAAACACTAAGTGGAAGCAGGAGGCAGGCCCTGTTCCTGCTCTCATGGAAATGATTTAGGATGTACCATCAGACCTAGAGCTCAGGCCTCTGAACTCCCAGCCTTCAGCTAGCATTACCTCCATAAACTGTGATTCATTCTTTGCAAAGCAGACTTAGACGGTGTTATATCATAGCCCCCAAACCTTCCAAGATTTGCAACCTCCACTGTAAAAACTAATTTAGGTGAGGACACTGAAACCACTGTGTGGCAGGCAGAATAATGTACCCCCACCACCACCATCACCACCACCACCGGTGTCCACTTCCTAATGCTAAGAACCTGTGAATCTGTCACCTTATATGGCAAAGTGACCCTATAGGTATGATTAAGTCAGGGACTTTGAGATGGGGAGATTATCCTGGATTATCTAAGTGGCTCCAATCTAATCACATGAATCCTTTAAGAGCTGTCCAGACTGTGGCCACAGAGAGGTGTGACTATGGAAAAATGGTCTGAGAGAAGCAGTGCTGCTGGTTTTAAAGATGAGAGAGGGAGCCAGAGCCAAGGAATTTAGGCAGCATGCAGAAGCTGGAAAAGGTGATAAAACACATTCTTCCCCTAGAGACTCCCCTGCCCACACTTTGATTTTAACACAATAGGATCCGTGTTGGATTTCTGACTGTAGAACTGTAAGACAATGAATTTGCATTGTTTTAAGACACTAAGTTTGTGGTAATTTGTTGTAGCAGTAATAGAAAACTAATACACACAAATGAAAAGTTATTCACATGGTCTCAAAGTATCACTCTACAAATTAATTACTAACTACAAAAAAGAAAAGGTGCCATTATAAAGACAGATCTAACAGATAAGCACCTTAACCAACTGATCAAATAAGTACTACCAGTACGGAGACGACCTAAAAGGATATTATCTCCTGATAGGACAAGAGGAAATACACACCACCCACACAGTATTCTTGCCAAAACTGTTTACTTGATTCTGATCATGAGAACACAATCAGATAAACACTAACTGTGGGACATCCTATAAGACAATGCCTAGACTTGTAAAAAATGTCACTGATGTATTATTGTCAACTATACTCAAATAAAAAGAAATTAATTTTTTTAAATAATTGTAAAAGGGGCACCTGGGTGGCTCAGTCAGTTAAGTGTCTGACTACAGCTCGGGTCATGACCTCGTGGTTTGTGAGTTCGAGCCCCGAGTGGGCTCTGTGCTGACAGCTCAGAGCCTGGAGCCTGCTTTGGATTCTGTGTCTCCCTCTCTGCCCCTCTCCTGCTCACACTCTGTCTCCTTCTGTCTCAAAAATAAATAAACATTTAAAAAATAAATAAATAATTGTAAAAAAATTGTTTTAAAATAAACAACTAAAAAAGTCATGGATGTGA
The DNA here is from genome assembly GCA_030068075.1 of Paguma larvata. NCBI lineage: Eukaryota > Metazoa > Chordata > Mammalia > Carnivora > Viverridae > Paguma > Paguma larvata. Next base: position 65,711,925 of record CM057837.1, read on the forward strand.
AAAGCTAAAAAAGAGAGAAAACTGTTCTCTACTAAAGATATAATAATCAGGGTGCCTGGATGGCTCAGTCGACTCTTGATTTCAGCTCAGGTCATGATCTCAGAGTCATGAGATGAAGCCCCCAGTATCATGTCAAGCTCCATGATAGATGGGGAGCCTGCTTGGGATTCATGGTCTCTCTCTCTCTCTCTCTCTCTCTCTCTCTCTCTCTCCCACACACACACACACACCCTCCACCTCTCCACTACTCATGCTTGCTCTCTTGTTCTCTTTAAAAAAATAAAAAAAAGAGGGCTGCCTGCCTGGCTCAGGCAGTTAAGCGTCTGACTCTTAGCTCCTCCTCAGGTTATGATCTCACAGCTAGTGAGTTCAAGCCCACATCAGGCTCTGTGCTGACAATGTGGAGCCTACTTGAGATTCTTTCCCTCTCTCTCTCTGCAGTTTCTCTCTCTCAAAATAAATAAATAAACTTAAAAAAAAAAAAAAGATTTAACAGTCAAATGCAATGCACAATACTTAACTCGATCCTAGATCAAAAACAAAAGTTATGAGGCACCTGGGTGGCTAAGTCGGTTAAGTGTCCAACTTCGGCTCAGGTCATGATCTCGTGGTCCATGAGTTCGAGCTCCACATGAGGCTCTGTGATGACAGCTCAGAGCCTGGAGCCTGCTTCGGGTTCTGTGTCTCTGTCTCTCTCTGTCCCTCCCCCTCCTCAAGCTCACGCTCTCTCTCCCTCTCTCTCTTTTAAAAATAAATAAACATTAAAAAAATTAAAAACAAAAGGGGCCATTTGGGAAAATGTGGACTGTCTATTTGGTAACACTCTTGTTTCACTACTGAATTTCTTACATGAAATAACAGGAAAATGTTCCTCAGTATAAAATTATTATGACTTAGTATCATGACATCTTAGTATCATAGTATCTACCATTTATTTTTAAACAGTTCAGCTGAAAATTATGAGTATGTGTACGTATTTGTGTATACACACACACTTAGAAGAGAGAGAAAGAACAAATGTAGTAAAATGCTAACAACTGGTAAATCTCAGTAAAAGAAATAGAGCACTTACTGTATTACTCTTTCAACTTTACTGAAATATTGCAATTTCACAAATTACAAAGTTAAAGGGGAAATACCTTTCTGGTTCCCTCTACTGCCTATCTTTCCTAGTTTCCTCACAACCTGCCAGCAATCTAACTGGAATAGCTAATGTTCTTCAAAGAGCTCACACTCTTCCACTAGCAGACCCTGTTTTCTGCAGCATTAATCACATCTCAAGGCTCAATAGCCAATGGGTTGTTTGTAAGAGAGAGAGAGAGCTTGCAAGCTTGTATGCACATAAACAGGGGAGGGGGGGAAAGAGAGGGAGGGGGGGAGAGAAAATTTCAAGCAAGTCCCACACCCGGTGCAGAGCCCAACGTGGGTGGGGGTGGGGGGTGGGGCTCAATCTCACAACCCTGAGATCAAGACCTGAGCAGAAATTAAGAGTGGGACACTCAATTGACTAAGCCAGTCACCCAGGTGTTCCTTGGGTTAGGTTTTGATACAAGGTAGAAGCTCCTATATGATAGTAAAATACCAGTTTTGGAAACAAGATCAAATATCAAATAGAAATCATCATTTGATGTCCTTTAATACTGTATTTTACTTTAGTATTCTTTACTTCTATTATTATTTCTCCTAATAATTTACCTCTTAAACTTTAAGAGGTAAACTTAAACTTTACCTCTCTTTCTTGAATTTCATCATTCCCATTTATGATCTAAGAGAGTCACAAGCATGGCAATAAACCACAGACAAAAATCAGGACTGGTTGCATCAGAAACAACTACAGAAACATTCAAGTGCTGCCTGCCTCTGGCTCCCAGCCCACATCTCTTTGAGTATCACAGGCAGCCCAGACCAAAGCTCACCTCCTTCCTGTAGGCCTCACTGCTGTCCATATGGCAGCTTACTGACATCAAAGAAGATGGAAGAAATTATCTAAATTCACCAGGCTAGTCCCATTCCCTCCCTTGAACTGTAGAAGAGTCATTGATATCTCAATTACCTCTCCTGCGATACCTTTTTCCCTGCATGCTAAGATTTTGTAAGGCTAAAAAAAGGGGGAGGGGAGAGGGTACCAGACTAACAGATGGAGGATTAAGAACAAAAGACCTCCCTGACAGGGGGAACAAGAGCCAAAATGTTTGTATACCTACAATAATAGTACAGAAGAACAAAAATTGAACTTGTAAATAAAATTAAGTTGTTCTTCTGAAACGCCTGTCTAGCTACAGACAGGAAAAGGCCCAGCATGGTTTCTATGTATGTTATGCTGTTTCTAATAGAAAGGACACAATCAAGCCAAAACAAACATCTGTTAAACAGTTAAGTTTGTTAATGAAACAAAATTGCAGCTGGTTTTATCAAAGATCAAAAGTGAGGCAAATTAGAGAAAGGATGTATGAACAAAGCTGGTTTCTAAAAAATAATGGCTAAAGAACTCTAAACCTACTTGTCAAATTAACACAAATCCTTCCTGGATTTTACTTAGACCACTGATTAGTATTTATTTTGTAGCTTTGTAAAGGCCAGATTCGCAGTTTAAATCTAATACCCGTCACTCTAGAACTTTGGCCCATATGGTTCATTTTGCGGATTTTTAAAAATACTACCTTTCGAAAAACAAAAAAAAAAGTTAGACTCTACATTAATATTCTGTTAATTAAAAGGCTCATTTATAAAAGGGAAAAAACAGTATCAGACTGCAACTCCTGAAGACATCTCTGGGAAAGTAGTTCAGCCAAGCAGAAGCCTAATAACAGGGATTAGCGTTTCACAACATGTGCTGCCATACCTCCGTCGCTTACACGTGTAAATCCCCATCGCCACCTGAAGACAGGGCGATAAGAGCACCTCCACACAAATAAAAACATATTTTTCTCATGGCCCTGCTAACTCAAAATGTCACAAACAAATTACATGGCTGACTCATTTGCTAACTTTAATTTAGTAAGCTAATTGATGTTTATGTACTAAGAAATATTAGTAGATCAGAAAGATCAAAGTACCTGAGAAGATGCAGATTCGCATTTGAAATGCTGGCATAACTAGAAATGAACAGTTTCATCAAATCTACTGTAGTTTAATGTACCAGCCAAGAAGACTGTTTATAAACAAAACAAGAAGTCATGGATTTAAAATCAAAATTTGCCATTGCAAATATAAAAAATGGCATTGTCTCATGTACCCTTTGTACATGATTAAGGTAAAAATAAAATACATAATGTACTATTTAGGTTCAAAGAGAAAGAATGAATAAAAACCTTTGCCAACCCAGATACAATCAGAATAAATCAGCAAACATCACCTAACTGTTAAGTGACTTCAAAGCGATAAAACACTGATTTTCTTGGCACTGCGAGTGTAACAAATGTAGCTGTTATAAACCAGACAGGTATATGGAATACAACAGTTAAGTACCTGAAAGCTGTTGAAAATACCCAGAATTAGTCAAAACACCACACCCATAGCACCCCTAATGCTTGGAAGAAAATACCATTAGGAAATCAGAAAATACACTATACATAATAGACTATATATATATGTCATATATATATGTCATTCAGGACAGGATGATGTGTTGTTGAAAATGCAGCTCCAAGTATTAAAACCGTCTAAGATCCAAAAAGTTAAAAAGAATGTTTAAGACTCATTTTCACAGTCATAAATCCTGACATAATGTTGCTACTTTACCTGAAGCCTATTTCATTAGAAGTCTAGACAAGTCCCATCTTGATAAAAGCTCAAAAGTGGAACAAGCTGTCATGGCTCTGAGTACAACAGAAAGACTCATTCACTCTTCATTTTATCTTTCCCTTGACCCGACTAACTAGTTTGAGACAATCCAAGTACTCTCTCAATAATGCCTCAACAACTGGTATTATCTGCTCACAAAAGCAGTCCTCAGATAGTCTGCTCTTTGGAAGAACTACTGAAGCTTAATTACAGGAACAATATAAACTACAATATTTTTCCTTCCCTGACCCTGAAACAGCAGGTATTTGATCCATCTAGGCTTCCACATTGTAATAGGTTTCTGTCTGACTTTAGTCGTTCTAAAACTGACTTTCATCCATACCAATTCCAAAATTCAGGTTATACAAAGAGTATATTTTGCAATGTTTAGGGCTTTATGCAACTTTCAGCTGAATACACATAGCTAAGCACTCTTTGAGAAATGTGACATCTGCAATACAAAGGACACCAATTCAAAGGAAAACTAAGAAGGTCAACAGAGAGGAGGACACTTGGACTCTCTATAATTAGCAGATAAAAAAAATACACACATTTCTGCCAAAAAGATCCAGAGTCTGAGACTATGAATGATTCCCCTAGGGCCGAGGGACTTCTGGAAGCCTGCCACATCAAAAAACAATATGGACTAGTGAATGGTCCTTCACAAAGTACAGGCAATTGGAAAAGTCCCAGAGAAAGACAAGGAGGGTCTCTCTAGGGCAGGGATAATGGACTGGAGAGGCAAAGACAAGTGGAGAAAACCAAAGAAAGCAATCTAAAAATAAAGTTCTTTTATTTATGGCATTTACACAACACAAGAAAGTGATGCAGGATGTATGTTAATCTTAAACTTATGGAAATATTTCATACTAATAACACTGCCAAAGCCCTAATAAAATATCTCCCCAGAAGGGAGTGGGGGACAAAAAGAATAAACAACTGAACAAGCCAAGACCACAAGTGATTTTCAACACAATTTTGTCTCTCAGCCCCATTTCGGATCATAAACTCATCTTCACTTTTTTCTTAGGGACAGTAGCAGAAGATTTCACTTCTTCAAGAAAAAACATCAAAAGACCTACCTGATATTAAAAGCATCTCCCTTTTCAACTATAGAAGCCTAAAATGAGAGTTCCCATATTATGTACTGTACTGAAAACATACCAATATTTGATATTTAATAAATTATAGCAAAATGCACCCAATAAAGTGAAATACCAAGGATTCTGTTTAAAACTGAACTGATTTCATAAAAATGCTGAAGCTCAAATATTCAAATGGAATCTTAATGCTACAAAGTGTGTGGTGATAACTGAAAGTCTCTCTTAGAATATTTGACTTTCCAAAGTCCTCATAATCTGACCTAATTGAGCTTTACCACTTTTAATGAGAAACACTAATACTATCCTTTAGGAGTTCCCTCACCAAGCCAAAGATAAAGTTTTATCTTCAGTGGTTTAATTCATTTCCATATCACCTCACCAAAGAGAGCTTTCTTAAATAAATACAAAGAAGTTATGCTAAGGAGCCAGTGTGGTAATATCCAATTTGAATTCTAGACTATCAGAAGATGTGCAATTACATTTCAGAAAGGAAGGAGCCCTTCTATTTTAACTTGCATTGTATTCTTCCTGGCAGCCATGCATAGGAATGATGATGATGTTAAATCTAATTAGACAGAGATTTACTACTTTCCCTACTGCTTTTCCACATTACTAATATTATAAATAGCACCTGCTTTAAAAACTGTAATAAGCTCACTGCAACTATCGAATTTAAAATACCAGAAATCTATTTGTTGGGGGGAAACAACTTCTAAACAGTTGAAGAAATGGAAGAAATACTTTTACTGTTAATAAAAAGCCACCACTGTTACCCAGTACACAGCCCAGCAGTAAAGAGGTCTGGAGTCACACTGTCTCCTTAGAATCTTGACTTCACCACTCGCTAGCTCTATAAGTGATATGACAAAGTACTTAGGCTTTGAGTCTTAGTTTTTCATGTACAAAATAAAGATAATAACCTTATGGCCCTCACAGTTATTGTGACAAGTCAAGGAGATAATAAAGATAAAAGCACTTGGAATACTGCCAGCATTTAACACTTAAGAAATGCTGGTTAATATTTTTACTATTTTTGTTTCATTTTCACAATTAAATGGAACTGCTCAGCAAAAGTAACTAGAGTAACAGCTTCTCTGAGACATTAGGTGACTAAATTGTGAGATTACTCCATCTCTGTACAAACAGTTGTCCTTTATATCATAAATGTCCTCCCACAATGCAAAATCTACAAATTTCTAGCACATCAAGAACAATGATAATTTGCCCTTCAAATATATTAGAGAAAGTCCTATAGACACGAAATCATAGTACAACCGGTCTACATTAAGATCCAAATATAGGGGCGCCTGGGTGGCTCAGTCGGTTAGGCGTCCGACTTTGGCTCAGGTCATGATCTCACTATTCCCGAGTTCGAGCCCCACGTCGGGCTCTGTGCTGACAACTCAGAGCCTGGAACCTGTTTCGGATTCTGCGTCTCCCTCTCTGTCTGTGCTCCTCCTCTGCTCATGCTCTGTCTGTCTTTCTCTCTCTCTCAAAAATAAACATTAAAAAAAAAAAAAGATCCAAATACAGAAGCTAAAGTAAGAAAAATCAAAAGCCAACAATTAATACCTGTTTTAGTATAAGAAACAAGTATTTCCTACAGTACTAAAATACTTACATTGGCTATTTGACATTTTAGATCCCTTTGAGAATCTGATTAAAACAAAAACAACAACAAAAAGCAATAGACTCTAACCCTAGAAAAACACATGGGTAATGACAACTCTATCTTCGGTTTCTGGGGATTTGTGACCTATCTATCCTGGGTTCATTCATGGACCCAGGTTAAGAATTTCTATTAAAATTACTTCTCAATTTTACATGGGTTTAAACTATGTACCACTTGTAATCTCAAAGGGCAATATTACATTTTCAACAAGGTAAAATATTATTGCAATATACTATACAAACAATCAAATACCTTGTGGCCGAATTGACTTGATATGATTTTTATTAATTTTTATTTGTTCTTTTTTAAGAATTAGATCCAGTAAAATCATCAAGTAAAAACTCTAGGACTCATTTCCTCTGTCTTCCTTGATCTATGATGATGCTAACTGGACAATATGAAAAGATCAGCATCATAGAAAGAGCAGTAACAATTGCATGCTAAGCACTAAATTACTCTGTTCTCAATCCTAGACACTTTCAGACACGAATTTTCCTTTAGACTAAAAATAATTCCAAAGAGATGCTGCATGAAAAAAAATGATAAGGTTAGCAAGAAATGATGGGCAAGGTTAAAGAAAGGATAAAAAAATGGACTGGAAAATTTATAGTGACTCCTATCTGGATCACAAATTTATTGAAAAATATTATTAAATTACCTAAAGCTGCCTGAATTAGTTCATGTACCTGGGAATTATAAAACCTTAATATACCTCAGCATAATGTACAGATTTAAAAAACAAAGATATCCAAATCCATCAAGAAATGGTTTTACATTCCTTTAAGGAATTTCCTCATGGTATAATATAAGCTTTTACAAAAAAAAAAAAATATTTAATGAGAAGTGCTTAATATGGCTTTGTCAGACATAGGAATTATATTTTGTCCCCTCTCTTTCTGCCTCTCCTGTCTGCACTCACACACTCTATCTCTCTCTCTCTCTCTCTCTAAAATAAACAAACATTAAAAAAATAAGAAAGAAAGAAATGCTAGGAGGCACCTGGCTAGCTCAGGCAGGTGAGCATGTGACCCTTGATCCAGAGGTTGTAGGTTTGAGCCCCACTTTGGGTATACAGAGTACTTAAAAAAAATTAAATCTTGGGGCACCTAGGTGGTTCAGTTGGTTGAGCACTCTTGATTTCAGTTCAGGTCATGATCCCAGAGTTGCGGGATCAAGCTCCGCATTGGGCTCAGCTCTGAGCGTGGAGCCTGCTTAAGATTCTCTCTCACTCAGCCTCTGCCCCCTCCCCAACTCATGCTTTCTCTCCCAAAATAAATAAATAAATAGATAAATTCAAGAAAGAAACAGACAGACAGACAGACGGAGGAACGGGAAGGAAGGAAGGGAGAGAGGGAGAGAGGGAGGGAGGGAGGAGGGAGGAGGGAGGGAGGGAGGGAGGGAGGGAGGGAGGAAGGAAGGAAGGAAGGAAGGAAGGAAGGAAGGAAGGAAGGAAGGAAGGAATGAATCTTAGGGTTTAGACTAGTCTGTAAAAATGCAAATCATCTGGTCCTACCCACTTTTCTCTTACCCAGCTAGGTCTCTATCCCCTTAAACCACTGAGGGAAGTAGAGTCCATGTCAAGAGCTGGCAGTATCCAAAGAGGAAAAACAAGCCATCAGGTGCACAACTTTTCTTAACACTTGTGTTTCCATCACTTCTAGAAATGTAGTCAACGCCTACAACTACTCTTTATGCCAACAATGAAAGGCCTAAATTATTATAAACAATTTGCTACTGCTCTACTTAGGTTTTAGTTTGGGAGGCAACTTCAGTAGCTTTGAAACGAAATAAAAGTCCTACTCAATCAAAGATTTAAATTGTATAAGTGAGAAATCTGTCATATATGTATAAATCCTCCAGAAATAATGTAAGATTCAGAGAAACTAAATAGTAAAAGAAAAGATGTGGTATGACACAAAATAAACATTCACTTTCAACCACTGAGAATTAGACGATAGTAAATTACTTTAAATTGAAACAGGCAGGATTAGGTCACATATGAAAACAATTCCAGGAATGCATAGGTTATCAGTATTAACATATTAACTAGTCTATAGAGTTGTCTTTTCTGAAAATAATAAAGAGAAAAACTTATCAATTATACCTCAATAAAGCTGAAAAGATAAATTATAAATAATTTTAAAATTTTTAAAGAGAAAAATATACAACGGCCTTTCTTAGACTTTTCAAAGTCTACAATCCTGCCTTGACGAAGGAGGATTAAAATTACCATCCAGGTCCCTTCAAGCACTCACCGATCAGCAATTAGTGTTTAAAAAAACAAACTGCATAATCCTCACATTAAATTCTTCCTAGTGAGGAAGCCCTCAATACATAGTAAAATGGTATCGAACAATTTATACTAAAAAAAATATATACATTTTAAAATACAAAAGCCTGCTCTAATGCAAAAGATTTGATTTCATTCAACTTCACTCAGAACTTTTGTCCATATAGAATTTAACTGAAACTGTACAGGACAGATGGGCAATATTTAGAATGTATTAATATTGCCTTTACTTACCTGGTCTTTCTCATGGGGTAGAAGGCTGACCGGTGGTAGCGAGGACGGGAAAGCACTGGGATACTTGGGAGCCCCTTTGCCGTCTAAGCTTCCATAATTGACCCTGTACTGCGGTCCATCTTTCAGTAACCTCCCATTGTTCACTGCACGTTTGGCCCCTAGCCGCAGCCGCTGCTGAAAGGCTGGGTTGTTGGTGGTGCCTGTGAGATCACTTTGACTTCTGAGATACTTCTCGATGTTCTTCAGGGAGGAGCCATTTGGCTCCTCGAGTCCTTCAATTGCTCTCCTTAAAAGTTTATTCCAATCCACATTGCGGAGATCATTACATGATCCCCTAGACCCCTTGGTTGACTTAGGAAAAGTGCCTGGTTTAACAGATGAAAAGCGCCCAGGGTTGTCTGGGTCCTTATAGGAGGCAAGGCCTTTGTTGGTGACTTTAAGAACTGAGCCATCCTGAACACTGAGTTCCAGCTGTTCAGAGACTGTCTTCTTATCCAACCCATGGGAAGTGCTGACTGCATGGCAGATTCTCTCTTCAGAGGGCCTTTGCTTTTGCTTTTTTATTTTCTGTATAGCTTCAAGAATCCACTCTGTATAAAGTGGGTTTGCAAGTTTTACCATGGTTGACAAATGACTTCTCCAATACCAAAGTTACCCATAGAGGTTCTCCTTGTATTTAACAGAACTTGAACATTTAAAAGTCATTTACAATTCAACAAATGGGCAGAATATTCCAGACCTTATTAAACAAAACCTCACAAACATCCATCCTTAAGAGATTAAAAACAGGACGCACAGGCAATGTTGATAGTTGTCTTATCTGACCAACAGGAAAGACTGCATTTGGGTGAAGAACATCTTTAACAAGGAAATCAAGACCTAAAGGATAAAAAGGAGGAAAAGGTCCTTAATAATGGAACTTTAAAATATAAAAGACTCTTTGGTATTACTTTTCAGATGCAAAAGGCCCACAAAAGTAATGACAGGCAAGTATTATGTAACGAAGTCAGTGACTATATTTCCTAACCAGAAACTGGGTCACAGTCAGAAGGAAATTTTTTTAGGATTTTCACTTGTTATTTATTATGATGTCATTTATGGGGCATTTAAAAGATAACACCTAAGTACTTATTTAATGGATTAACCTTTATTGAAATTAAAAACATTACATGAGTGGTTCAAGATATATGCCTATTCTAAACATAAAACCAACCTCAAAGAGTAAGTCTACAACACAAAAAATCTGATGAAAGTACAGCTGACTCAAAAAATAGTGGGGATTGGGGCGTCAACCTCCACGTAGTCAAAAATCTACCCATAATTTTTGTCTCCCCAAAAACTTAACTACTAATAGTCTACTGTTAACTGGAAGCCTTTCCGATAACAAACAGTTGATTAGCATATTTGTATGTTATATTTATTATATACTGTATTTTTTAAATAAAGTAAACTAGAGAAAATGAAATATTATTACGAAAATCCTAAGGACGAGAGGGGCGCTTGGGTGGCTCAGTCGGTTAAGTGTCTGACTCTTGATTTCAGCTCAGGTCATGATCTCATGGTTCGTGGGATTGCGCCCATGTCGGGCACAGCACAGAACCTACTTGGGATTCTCTCTCCCTCTCTCTCTGCTCCTCCCCTGTTCGCATGCGTGCTTGCTCAAAATAAACTTAAAAAAAAAAAATCTTCATTTTAAAGAAAAAAGGCAATAATTCTGATTCTTCTATTTCAGCTAGATATTATATTTCCCAAGTCTCACACATAAGAAAATTTCCCATCTAGCCACTTCTATGGAATCATATCTTCCCATCCCTTTGCAAAGGGTCTGTGACACTCTCTAACCCACAGGTTGGAAAACTGAAACTAATATGGTAACATAACCCTTCACCTTTTAAATAATATACCATCCTAGGTATCTTAATACCTGGCTCAATACAAGAAAGGTTCATGCAAATCTGATTCTAGGTAGGCAGTGGTATTACTCTCTAAGAGCATCTGGTATACAACAAAATCACCGTCTATCTCCAAACTGTATTGAGTACGCATGCAAAGAACACCAGGAGAAAGTGCCCTGGACTAGGAGATGGCTCAGATCTGGGCTCTAATCTTGCCTTCCACTAATAATACCCACATCTTAACTCTTTTTTAGAGTTTAAAGTTTACCAAGTATGTTCACATGTCACTTTTCATTTAATCTACAAGTCAATTCTAAGGGTAAACTAAGGCTCAGGGAAAGACAGAACTCACTCAAAGTAACAGTCAACAGTAAAACTTAAGGCTCCAATGCCATTATTCTAAACTTGAAGTCCAGTGCTATCTTCACCTGAGCCACAACTGCCTGTTCCAGCTAGTTCTCCCTCTGCAATTGGACTAATGGTATGAATAACCAGCTCTGCCAATATCTAGTGGAGAAACCCTGGATGAGGGGCTTAAGTGTCAGTCACCTTACCTGCAGGGTAATAATAATATATGCCTCACAGAAGTATTAAGAGAATTAAGTGAATATGATACCTAATATGCAATATACGGTACCTATCATCACTTCCATTAGTGGAATATCTGTACGCTTGAAAAATGTCTCATAAAATACAAAATTAAATTTATCTCTGGTTATTTAATGTATCTAAAAGGGAAAATAGTGTCTTTCCTCAAAACTTTAGCCAGATACAGGGTGCCTGGGTGGCTCAGTCGGTTAAGTGTCCGACTTCAGCTCAGGTCATGATCTCATAGTCTGTGAGCTCGAGCCCCACATCAGGCTCTGTGCTGACAGCTCAGAGCCTGGAGCCTGCTTCAGATTCTGTGTCTCCCTCTCTCTCTGCCTCTCCTCTACTTGCGCTGTCTCTCTCACTCTCAAAAATAAACATTAAAACATTTTTTTAAAAATTAAAAAAACTTTAGCCAGATATAATGAAAAACATAACATTTGTTCTGCTGCTGAAAAACTGGGCCACTGAACTGTACTTGCTCGGTCAGCTTGAAAGAGGCGGTTTAAAAAGGACTGTCCTCTTTGTAATCAGTAAACTGTAGGTTCACTCCATTTTTTCCCCCTCAGATTCAGAGGCATGAGGCTAAAGGGACTGTACAGGTCATCCCATCTAATCTCTAGTCATCCAGCAAAAGATCCCTTGTTCAATAACCCCAACAGATGGGCCATCAAGTCTCAAAATACTTCCCGTGATGGAGAATCTGTCACTTTTTGAGGCAGTTCTCTCCGCTGTTGGAGAGCTCTAACTGTAATAATATATTTCTTGCTCACAAAAGCCAAAAGTCTTCCCATAACTGCTACCCTCTATTCTTGGTTTCCCTAGATCAAGCTCAAGAAATTCTTATTAATTCTTTAATATGCCAAGCCTCCAAATATTTGAAGATAAGAATCATTTTAAAAAATCACTAAAAGTGAACTCCATTCTAAAATTGAACTCCATTCTATCTACTTTAGACCACTCATATCCACCCTTAACACTTCCTACCACAAGGCTTCCAAGCACCTCCCTCTTTTGGTTGCTCACTATTTTGGCTAACGTCCATCTTAAAATCTAGCAGTCCGGGCATTATCCAAGTATAAATGTAACTCGAGATTACATGAACTTTCTTAACAGCCTTGCCACACAATTGACTCATGCTAAGCATGCAATCCAACTAAAAATCCCAGATCTTCTTTCAAAAATGCTGTCAAGCTGAGTCCTTCCATTCTCTTCCTTGTGCAAATATAAATGCTGGAATTTAAAATTTATTACAGTTCAAGTTCATTTTGTTGGTTTGAGTCTATCTTCCAACTTGATAGATCATTTTGAATTTTGACTCTGTCATCTATGTCCTCTGCAAATGTAATAAATTCTCCCCTGTGTCATTAATATAAATCACTGAAAAATGTTAGACTTGGGAATCTGGTGTGTTTAGGAATGAAATCACTGGCTTTCATTGTGCAACTACTTTCAAGATAGAACACAGAATCATTCTGTGTTAGTAAGTTTAGAATAGGACACATCTTTCCAAAGTAAAATGCTTTGGGGCAAAACTTCATTAGAAGACATTTCACTATGTCCAAGTAATTATTTCATCTTTCACTATTTATTCAGGATGAATCAACTAATTTAATTTGATTGCACAAAATACAACTGCAGGAAGCAGGAGAAGAGGTCACAGAAAAGTATCTAACATTGCAAAGGTGCTCTCAGGCATTCTGGTTACACAAGTAAATGAACATACATTAAAACAAAAACTAATAAATACACATAATATACCTTTATGACAAGCTAATACCACAATCTTCACACACAATCAAAGAATTGTTCATATCTATTACCAACACATTTCAGTAAGACTGATATTATGTATCTTAAAAATATAATAAAATAAGGAAAAATACCAGAATTGGAACTCCAAATGTTTTAACAGTCCATGACAAAAAAGAAGATTGTCCAGGTCTTCAAGCAAATCTGCCAAAGGAAAAAAAAGTAAATGTTAATTTGGGCATAAGGACATCCCTCAAATTCAGGAACCATCTATGGATCTTCATAACAATCCAATACAAACAACTGCTGTGACTTTATTAGCACTGTACTGTTGGTGCTGTATTAACTCTTTCCTACCACTAAAGGGCTTTTAAGAATATGGAATTCAGAACAGGAAATGGAAGCCCCAAAGCAGTGCTTAAAGAAATAAATTTGGGGGTGCCTGGGTGGCTCAGTTGGTTAAATATCCAACCCTTGATTTCGGCTCAGGTCATCTCAAGGTTTGTGAGATCAAGCCCTGTGCAGTACTCTGCACTGACAGCAAAAGCCTGCTTGGGATTCCCTCTCTCTCTCTCTCTGCTCTCCTCTGCTTGCATGTGCACTCTCTCTCTCTCTCTCTTTCAAAATAAATAAACTTAAAAAAATATTGGGGGGTGCCTGGTGACTTAGTTAAGCGTCCAACTTCGATTTTGGCTCAGGTCATGATCTCAGAGTCTGTGCTCAGAGATTACTTAAATTCTCTCTCTCCTCTCTCTGCCCTTCCCCTGCTCGCTTACATGCGTGCGTATGCACGTGCGTGCACGCACACACACGCACTCTCCCTCTCTCTCTCTCTAAAATAAAAAAAAGAAATTTTGTTCTTCTTTACCAGATCTGTGCTCCAGAGTGTGATAGAGTCTAAGCAAGAATCTCATCATGGGGGAAAAAAAATTTGATATTAATCAAATAGCCAGGCAGGTATAACGTTTTGTCTGGGGAAAAAAAGTCAATTGTTGTTTGAAGCTCAGTATTAACTTTCCCAAGAAACTTTCACTATTTCACCCAAAGGTCACCTGGCATCCATGTACTGACTGGATAATCAAGATATGGCCATAACGGCACCTAAGAGAAAGATGTACCAGTTTCCACGATACTAAATATATATTGACACAGAACACACTTTAGGACAACAGTGGACAACAGTGATCACATTCACTTCAAAGGCAAAAACTAAATGTAAAACAATACATATGAATAATTTCATTTTTATCTTATACAAAATAACCAAGCAACCTTACATCCTCCTTCTCCCCTCCCCCAACCACAGACACACACCCCACTCTTCAATTTAATCTCAAAATTAGCTCTCATCTGACACCAACCAACCGAGTTAATTAGTCAGAAGCAGATGTAACTCAGCAGCTCTATGCTACAAGCAGAATCCATGTTAAAGCATACACACACACACACACACACACACGCACGCACGCACATACAGAGAGAGCTAGGAGAGGAACAAAATCAGTAGTTTCTTATCTGTAGCCAATTCTCAACTAAATACATCCACTTTGTAAATTATCCACAGCAAACTTTTTTAATCTTAGGCAAGTTTGTTTCTGACATCCCAATGGCCTCACTGTAAATTGGTATATACTAAAAGAATAGATTAAAAACTAATTTTAGTCTAAGCTGTATCTAACTAGAAAGACAAATCTACAGCTAAAAAAAAAAAAGCATAATTCATTCAAAAGCCAAACAGAAATGCTTTCCCCCCCCCCATTTGCAATTATCCATACCACTTCTCTTTTTCAGAGCACCAGGATTTGTTTCACATGTAGACAGGACATTCTATCACAAGAACAATCCTAAAAATCATTATTCTCTTTTCATTTTTTTGTATAAAATGAAAGTTGGACTAAAAGGCTATCAAAAAGGGAGTGAATTATTCCAAATTAATTCTGAAGACTCATGCTACATCAAATTAAATTATTCTATTTTCTAAGGGTTTCAATCACTTTATTTTTAACTACAAAGTAATATCAGTAAATTATATGGTTGTATGGATGTATTTACATCATTCATTACAAACTATTCTAAACAGATCTAGAGAAATGCTTAGTCCAACACGAGCTTTTGGCTTCACTGGTATTATATAAATATCAACACTATTCAGAAATATTCATGTCAGCATAAGAGTCAAAATACCCTGGATCATAAATATTATGATCCTCCAAGTTTTCACTAAAGCTGTGTGTTGTTTCAAAATCAGTGTCATAA
Source organism: Paguma larvata (assembly GCA_030068075.1). Classification (NCBI taxonomy): domain Eukaryota; kingdom Metazoa; phylum Chordata; class Mammalia; order Carnivora; family Viverridae; genus Paguma; species Paguma larvata. The sequence continues at coordinate 65,727,498 of CM057837.1, forward strand.
TACTTGAGTCATGAGATTATAGATGAGCCAAAAACAGTGGTTAAAGTAAAGATTAACGATAGAGTTTACTCTTTTGTCATCTTGGGTCTTACTTGCTAATAGTTATTTTTAGCTCTCTCACTTTAATATGCTCCTGGATTTTTTCATAGCCTGTTACGTAACTGAGTGAGGCTCCACAAATCTCAACAGTATCTTCTGAAACAGAATATACACTGCTTAAAAGAAGAGACCTTAACTTTTTTTCTTCTATAACCACCCAGCACAGACTATTGGCACAGTTGCTCAAAATAGTGTCTTCAGTTAACAAATATCTGTTGTCTGACAACATCAAACATCATCCATATGGTGATATTTGTTAGAAAAGAAGCCAAACACAAAAAGTCATATAGTATAATTCCATTTATACGAAACATCCAGAATAGATAAATCCATACATAGAACATAGACTGGTGGGGTCTGGGGAGTGAAGGAATGAGGAGAAACCGCTTAATGGGTAAGGGATTTAATTTTAGATCAGTGAAAATATTTTGGAACTAGACAAAGGTGGTGGTCACACAACACTGTGAATGTACTAAATGTCACTGAATTGTTCGATTTCTTTCTTTTGAAAGAGAGAGAGAGCGCAGGAGAAAGAGAATCCCAAGCCGGATATGGAACTGGATCTCATGACCTGAGTCAGAATCACAAGTAGGAGGCTTAACCAATTAAGCCACCTAGGCGCCAATGAATTGTTCATTTTAAACAGTTAAATTTATGTTATGTAAATTTCACCTCAATATATCATTAAAAAGAAAGCAAGCACTAAACTATAATACCAACCATTTTCTGACACCAACTGTGAGACAGGCACTTTACACACATCATCAGTAACCCTTAAAACAGCCCTGTAAGGTAGCATTGTTGCCCCACTTTGCAAGACGAAAACTGAGACATGACTTGGTCGAGACTTCTGACCACTAAGCCATGAAGGATTTTAATTCAAATGCTAAATCCTACACTCTTTCCTGTCTCTCTACTGGCTTTCAAACTAGACTCCTTGCATCTCCTGTGAGTAAGTGCCTTGGATATCACCTGCAAGTGCCCTTGTGGCTTAAACACTAGGGCCACATAACTCCTTGCACTCAACAAAGCAGCCCTACTTTAACTGTCCCATTTATAATGGACCTCTCCATAAGATTCACTTCACAGAAAGGGTTCCTCTGACTACAGAAGGGAAAAAGTCTGGAAACAACTGTGACTTTACCCTGCCGAGTGGGTAAAATAACCCTTGGATGGATGGGACCTTAAAAGATAAGGCAGAACTTGGATAAACGCCTGGTTTCTTCACCCAAATGAAATGAAAATTCAAATCCCTCATGGTCTAGTAAAAATTACACCTTCTCAGAAGCCCTACATGTCTTTGTCTAATAGGAAGCTTTTAGCTATCTCAATATTTTAGCATTCATTTTCTACTTTGTACTGTGCTCATTTATGTACTAACCTCCTCTCCCTTACCAGAACTGGGAAATTCTTAAGAACAGGATTCATGTTTGGGGCACCTGGATGGCTCAGTCAGTTAAGTGTCTGATTTCAGCTCAGGTCAATGATCTCACAGTTTGTGAGTTCAAGCACCGCATCGGGTCCTCTGTACCCCTCTCTCTGCCTCTTTCTCTCTCTCAAATAAATAAATATTTTTAAAAAAAGGATTCATGTTTGATTTCACCTTTGTATGCCTCCAGATTTCCCAGGACCTCAACCTGAACATAAGAGGGGTTCAGTGCCTATTTGTTGAATGAATGTATCAGTGAATGAATGAAGGCAATCTAGCAGAAGGCACAGGAGCTAAGGATGAACTGCCTAAAAAAGGGACACCGAGCCCATGTGCATGCCTAGAGCAGTACATGTACAAGAAAAGTAAGACATAAAGTTGGATGTAACAAAAGTCAGGCTGAGGCATGTGAACATGACATATGAAGTAATAGGAAGCCAACCCAGGAGTAGTGACACAATACGGCATGGTGAAGTGCACCCACACACGCACAAATTTGTTGAATGTTTGAATCACTCTGGCAATAATATCCATCCAGTATAGACTGGAGGGAAGGATGACTGAACAAACAAAACCAACCAGTATTTCATCTCTCCCAACATCAATCTTGTTCAACTTAAGAGTCTAACTCAGCAGCAAGCCCAGCGTAGGCACTCCATAACCGTTAATTGGACTGAATATTTAATTCCCCATTTTTTGGGAATAATACTAAATTCTTTCTCACTACTCATTAACATAGAGAGTTTTCAATTCACAAGCTAATAATGTTTTCCAAGGATTTTCTAAGAGGCTAAATCACCATGAAAATTATCATTTCAACTAATACATATTATATTAATTGGAAGTTTAATTTTTCATGTCATGCTCTCCTAGTTGACAATATCCTTGTTATGTCATTAAACTATAATTGTGTAAATCTGCTTAAACAAACAATAACTGAACCATCAATAAACTATTATGGCTTCCATAATCCCTAGCAAAGATTAGTTTCAACATCATCATCACAAATAAGTAGAGACATGCCCCAAATCTCCTGGTGAAGCCCAAGAATTAGGTTTGCATAGTCATTCCTACATTTAAGTGCTCAATAGTTTCAGTCTCTAAACTTTAATCACACTGTTAGGAACCTCACAGGAAATTTGATCCCTTGTAAAACAGAGGATTTTAGAGACAAGATGAAAAAGTCATTTGAAGTCATCAGGCCTTTGGAGCCAGGGTACACTGATTAGTAATGATGATATTATAACTAAGCACTCTCACTTAAGAAATAATCAACTAAATTTAGAATGTCTTTTTTTGGCATTTAAAAATTGCTATTCAATCCTGGATTTCTTCCTAATTGTAAATTAGCTTTAACCAGGTTTTAATGACAAAGACTGAGAATAGTGTATTAAGAAAAAAAAATCTGACTCTGAATTTTTAAAAGACTATTTTGAAAACACAGATCATTGGAGAATTCTGCATTAACTTTATTACAAATGTCTTCAAACAGGATATCCTGTACAACCTGAAAATAAATTAGGGTTCTCCCTTGAGAACGTCAAGAAAATTAAAGATTTTTAAAAATGAACCCATATACATACAGGTATTTGCATACAATTTCAAGGGTTTACAGGACCTCTATCACCTATCCCAGGAGCCCTTTAAGGTCCACTGACTACTCTAACTTTACTTACTTTTAAAAAATTTTTTTTAACATTTATTCTGTTTGAGAGAGAGAGAGAGAGCAAGGGCGGGGGGAAGGGCAGAGAGAGAGGGAGAAAGAGAATCCAAAACAGGCTCCGCACTATTAGTGCAAAGCCCGATGCAGGGCTCGAACCCACAAACCACGAGATCATGGTCTTAGCCAAAGTCAGACACTCAACCAACTGAGCCACCCGGGTGCCCCTAACTTTACTTACTTTGATAAACACAGAGAGGTCAATAATTTTATTGACTTTCACAGTAACTACGTGTGCTTTAATTGGAACATGTTACATTGTAGGTAAGGAAGTTACTCTCCTTGGTTTTGGATATTATCAAATAAGCATCTGAAATCATATTCGACAAAGAGGTATGCTGGGATGGGACATACGTATAGAGAGTTCAGGGACCAAGTCCCCGCTTTGCCAGCTACCTAAGCTGTGGGGTACAGGACATGTTAATCAATCTAAGTCTCCATTTTCTCCTCCATGAAAAAGATTATACGTCGCTGTTTTGCAGAACTGTTAAGAGGAATAGTTGAGATAACAAGTATGAAAGAACCAAGGATGGTGGCAGACACATAGCAGGAACACAATAAAATGCAAGCTCATAAAAGGGAAAAAGGGCAATTACAGTCAGCTGGAGACCTGTAAAATCTAATCTAGCTGAACTTCTGTCTATATGACCATTTTCTCCTAAGAGACAGGGGAAGTCAGCACCTGACTCTTAGTTATAGTCGCAGACAAGTAAAAATTCAAGACAGTGCACAGAAGAAAGTGAACAAAACCAAAAATAGATTTGTAATGGCAAGGATGGGGTCAAGAACAGTGTATTTCACTCATAATCATATAACTCTTAGGGTCAATCAAGCTTTTAGAAAATAATACTGCATAGGAAAATATCTTCTTGACCTGAGAGTAGGAAAAGAGTCTTAAAACAAGACACAAAAAGCACTAACCATAAAGAAAACACCAATAAATTTGACTCCATTAAAATGAAGAACTTCTGTTCATTAAAAGACACCATAAAGAGAGTGAAAAGGCAAGTTACAATATGGAAGTAGACGTTTGCAACATACACATATGCAAAGGATCTGTATCTAGAGTAAATAAAGACCTTCAAAATACCAATAAAAGGCACAAGGTCCAGTTTAATAAACTGAACAGGAATTTTACAAATGAGGAAATCCAAGTAGCCAATAAATATATGAAAAGTCACTCAACCTGATTACTAACCAGTTAAATGCAAGTTTACCAGATTGGCTAATTTGAAAAGCTACGAATCTGAGTTCTGGAGAGGACGAGAAGCAATGGGAATTCTCACATACCACAGAAGGGACTGTGGTCTGGTACGCCACTTTGGAAAACAGTTTGGTACCTAGTCAAGTTGAAGACAAGCATACCTCATGACTAGAGCGATCATACAACACATCATCCAGACACTTTTGTGAATTACCGCTGTTATAGTAATAACTACACTGTGACAACAGGTATGAGCTAGGATAAATGGTCACGCTGTCTCTGAACCAGCAACTCCATTCCTAGGTATACACCTTAGAGAAACATATGCACACGTATACCCACATGACAGGTACGGGAACACTCATAGCAGCTTTGTTCACAATTTCCCCAAAGTGGAAAAGACTCAAGTATCTAGCAACAGTAGAATGGATGATTTAAAAAAAAAAAAAAAAAAAAATTTTTTTTTTTCAAGATTGTGAGTCCTACAAAAAGGTGCTTTAAGGTGCTTTGGAAAGGCAAATTAAAGCATTTTAAGAGAAGAAAAACATCCCTTGATCACACTTCTCCCATTCATGCCTCATTACCATTCTGCAAGCAAAAGACTGATTACTATAGCTCACACATCCCCACTTTCATAAAACAATTTCCTTCCCGCTCACTTTATACAAATACAAGCAAGTATACGCATGTGGAAAACTGAAGGTATTTTGTAGAAAACGATTTAAGAGACTGAAAAGTCACCTGTTTGGAATCCTGGAATTTAACAAAGCCAGACCAATTGGTTAAGTCTTCTTCTAACTGGTATATAAAAACCCATGAAGTTTTTGAGGTACATTAGAATTACTTATTAAAACTCCTCAGCTACCTTCCAACACTCACCCTATTTTACCTTTGATTCACAATATGTCTTACAGTTTCCATCTTATCTTCGCAAAAAGTGCATGAGATAAACATCTGGCATAACGGCAATGACATAACATCTACTTTACTCAGAGCCCTGAGTATAGCTGGTAGGCAAAACTTCAACTGACCATGTCATCAGCACCAACCAGTCATTCCCCTAAGTTCTCCCGTTAACGTTACAACCTTTCTTTATCTTCTCTTGTTTTTTAAATCATCATTTCACCTCCCCAACCTTTAACCCTAAGTAAAAGTTCTCAGGTAAAAATCTTACCCTTTCTGAAACATGCGATATGTTCCTATCCTTCTTAAAAACATAAAAAGATTGCTCCAATTCATTTTGGTACATGTGTGAAGAATTTATGTAAAAATGGAGTGTTTTCTTCCAGGGCTATCCCAGAAAATGTAGAGTACACAAGTAAGACAGGAAGAATGTACTTTACTCACATTTATACCAAAATAATAACTTTTTTGGAGCACCACAGAACTAACACTATCCCAGCATAATTAATTCCCATTTGCTACTTTCACCTCCTGTCCATATTCAGAAGTCTTTATATACTCTTTACTTTTAATTTCTTTGTACCTCCACCCCAAAGATACTTGATACTTGGTTCACTGGTTCTCTTACCTATTTGCCATATCTTTAATTCTTTATCACTATTCTCTTACAACTTCTGTCCAATACTCTCTTTATCACATCCTAATACCTTCTCCCAATTGCAGAGCTCACACTCCTTCATGGAGCACAGGAAACCATTTGTGATCTAGCCCCTCCTCTGCCTTTGCCCCTTGTCTCCCACAACTTTCTGCACTCTGCCCATACTAATGTACTTACAAATTCAACAAGACACAATGTCTTTCCCAAGGTAGTACTAAGGTGTCCCCCTGAAATAGACACCTGCCCTACCACAAGACTCCAGCTCAAGTTTCACCCAAGAAATTCAACCTATCAACCTAGTCTCCCAAATTAACACCTTTCTTTGCCCTATCCCCACTCCTGGTGCAGGCCACCAAGTCACATTCACCTAGACCCACTGCCCAGCCCTACCCATTTTCACACCTGCCCCCTTTTCTCAATCCCCTGAAACCCCCAACTTCGTAAAATCTACTAAAGACATATTACGCAAGCTCTGTTCTGCTGTCTTATCATCGTTCAAGACTCTCCCAAACATACCATGCCATTCTTCCATGTTTTTTAATGCTTCAAACACCCCAAACCTCCTTTACGATTCTGATACGCCAATATCCCCAGATACCTGCTTCCCACCACAGCAACTGTACTTGCTCCTCACTTTCCCCTAACACTTCCCCAAATTCAATGTCTACTCTTCACTGCTCTCTCAACTCCACTCCACATCCACCACACCCAAACCTATTCTTACTGTCCCCAGATAACTGCAATCCCATCCTTCTGCATCACTTCACCCGCCCTCACATACCCCTCGGTCCCCCTTCCACATCTCCAATGTTGCACCTCTTTCGACCCTCACTTTGCACCTGCTTGCACACCTCCAGCTTCCCTCCCACTCTCCACCCCCTCACTAGTCTTTCCCAGACAGTCACTAGCCCCCCACTGTTCCTACCAGGTCACTCCCACTCAGAAAACCCCTCCAAACCCCGCCTTCCGACCACCCGAGCCCCGCCCCCACTCTGATATGACCCCACCCCCTCCACCCTCGAGCCCCGCCCCTTGCCCTGGAGGCCCTGCTGAGGGGCGGGGCCTGTCCCTCCTCCCTTTTCCCCCCGCCCCCTACCGTCACGCTCAGGGGCAGCCTGACCCCGAGCGGCCCCGCGGTGACCCTCGCGCAGAGGCCTGTGGGAGGGGCGTCACAAGCCCCCGACCCCCCCCACCTTCCGCCCCCCTCCCGCCCAGTCTCCTCCCCCTGGGAATGCGCGGGGTGGGTGACAGACCTGGCCGCGCGCCACCGCCACCGCGCCTGCCGGGGGCGCTGTCGCTGCCTGAGAAAGAAGCCGCGGCTGCCGCCTGGAGGAGGTGCCGTTGCCTCCGCCACCGCTGCCGCCGCCGCCAGGGGTAGGAGCTAAGCCGCCGCCATTTTGTGTCCCCCTGTTGTTGTCGTTGACATGAATCCGACATGACACTGATTACAGCCCAATGGAGTCTCATTAAACCCGAGCCGCGGCCCCGCCCCGGCGCTGCTCCATTGGAGGAGACCACAGACACTTGTGGCCACCCGTTGGCCTGCGGGTCTGTCCGTCACCCACACACTAACCACCCTGCAGCCCATTGGGGCAGGTTCCTGCCGGTCATCTCGCCTCCGCATAGACACACCCCTCGACCCATCATCCCCCCTCCGGAACCACCCCTGGGGTGGGTCCACTGCCAGTACCAATCAACAGACTGCTGGGCCCGCCTCTTCTGGGCACCTATTGGTCTAGCCCTTTTTCTCTCTCCCAGACACCGCGCCACCTCTACTTCCACCTACCCGCCCCCTCTACCTCTAGAAATGGATTGGGTCGACTGGCAGAAGAGGCGCTTGGCCTTATTGGCTGCACACAACGCCAATCAGAGGGCCTTTTCCCTCTCCCCTCCCCCACTCAACCCCAAATCCCCTAGCCCGCAGCTAAAGTTTGTGTGAGAGCTGATCGCTGGCGGCGGCCGCAGGATTTAGGGGTGGGCGCGGGCGGGCGCGCGCGGGCGGGCACGCGAAGTTAAAATTCGAGGTTCTCAGTCGCCAGCTCCCGCGGTGGAGCGCGCGGACGGGCGCGCCGCCCGGAGCGTTCCATCCCGCCCCCTCCTCCACCCTCTCCCGTCCCGTCCCGGGCGACTACTCGCCCGCCCCCTGGCTCGCATCCTTACCCCCCACACACCCCTACCCTGCAAGCCCCAGGCCGGGTGCAGGCAGAGCGATGTCGCTGCAGCCTACTCGCCATCCCATGCCGAGGGGGAGCAAGCCCCTACCCGCCGGGCGTGCACCCCCCGGCTCCACACTAGCCCGTGTCTGCAAGCACGTGCACCGTTCGCCGCTGCCTCCAGCCACCCCGGTCCCCGGCTAACCTCGCCTGCAGCCCGGCCAATCGCTTGCTGCCCTTTGTTGCTGCAGCCCGGGTCTCCCCGCTGCCTTCCTCAGCCTCCGCCTCGTCCTTTGCCAGCCGCCCGGGTCCGCAGCGCCGCGCTCCCCCCGCCCGGGACCCACCGCCGCCGCCTCCTTCTCCTCCTCCGCCTCCTCCTCCTCGGCTCCGGGCTGCAGCGCACAGAGCCCGAGGCAGCGCCGCCCAGCCCCGCTCCCCCCGCGCCGCCAGCTAGCCCGCCCGGCCCGGCCGGGGGCGCAGCCTGGACCCCGCCCGCCCCAGTCCCCGCCCCGGGGGTACCTGCCTCCGCCCTGGGGGGCTCCGCTCGCCGCCCTCGGGGGAGGGCGGGGATGCCGGTGTCCGCGGGAGGATGGGGAAGCCTGGGCCGTTTGGGGCGGGGAGTATGCCCGCCAGGGCTGGGACGGAGAGGTGCGGTCCTCGCCAACGCGTCCCCCCCTCCCGCTGCTGTGGGCCCCAAACTTCGTCCTCCGCCCGGGCCTTACACCCTCGGGTGATCGCGGCAGTTTTGGGGTGGGAGATGCCTCGGGAGCTGTGTCTACCCTGATCAGGAGGAAGAGGGAGTAGTGACATTCAGCGACCGCGGACAGGGCACGGCGGCAGCATCCTTGGGTGGGAGTGGGGATGTCAGACGCGGGCAGGAGGGGGAAAGTGCCCCCCTCAAGATGCCCTCTCCCGGCCCGAGATGTGCTGGAGAGCTCAGCTGCGTTCTGAGTGCTTTCTTGGGCGGTGCAGAAGGATGGCAGAGGTGCTGGGGGCGGGGGGAGTCGGGAAAAGACCGCTGGGGGGGCCCTTCCCCCTCTCCTCTAGCCAGCGCTCGAACGAAGGCTAATGGCTAAGTTCGGTTTTCCAGGCTTCCCCTGGGCCCCCCGAGTTCCTGAGGCCCACACGAGGGAGGCCGGGGCTCCTCTGGCCGCCCAGGCGAGGCCACTCCGACGCTGCCCTCGTGCTTCCCAGCGCCCTCCAGACTCTGAAAAGAGCGTCCTTGGGTCTTTCCGAGGATGGATGGGATGCTGGCAGGGAAGACTTCGAAAAATAGGAAAAGTAGGCTCAAGAAATGGCTCCTACAGAGTTTGAGTACGAAGTTTCCTTTCTGAGGCGCCATTTCTTCGGGAGGGGAAGAACTATGGCTTTGTAAAAGAACCAAGTTTCAGGCTTGATGGCCTGGGTGGAAAACCACCTGTTGACTGAAGTCTGTCCCTGGAATCAGGCAGATCTTGGGCCCTGGCAGGGTGAGGCAAAGTGCCAGGGAGAGGCCCTGGGCTTTTTGCCCTGGTTGACTCCCAGCGACCTTATGCCACCGACACTGCAGCAGCATCCCCAACTCCCCATTCAAAACCACTGTACAAACTAGGAGGTACTTTGTTAGAGCAACTTCTCTCAGACAAACAAAACAAGCAGCACAATCCTGTCAACAAATGCAGAGCACCATACACACTTCACTTTTTAAAGATGTCTGCTCCTCTGGGGTGTGAGCTGCCTCTACTTATATGCTTCTTGGCAACAAGGTGAGAAAGGAGCTAAGACAAAGAGCACAGAGTTGGATGAAAGAATAGAAAGAGGGAGAGGGGAGCAGAAGAGTTGTAATACTACACTCAAAACTGTCACCAGTTCCATTATAAACCCCTTTTATAGGTGTTTTATTACTTGGTTGTTAGTTTTTAAAACACAAACCTCTTTAGATTAAATCTTGGCATTTGCAGGCTCAGCTCAGGGAAACAAAACACAGGGAAAGTTCCCCCATCCACCACTGGCTTGGCTACTTTTGAGCTACATTACTGATAAAACAAACAAACAGCGGGTTGGGTTTCCTCAGCCTTTATCTCTTATTTAGTATCTTCGGTAGCTGGCTCAAGGTGAATTTTTTACAAGCCATTAGTTCATAATTCAGGCTAGTTCATTTAGGTATTTCAAAGAGTAGGACATTTATAAGGTGTGCTCTTTTTATAATGCAGGTGCTGGGGTTTTTATTCTCCAAGAAGTTACTAAGTAAACTTAAGAATCCTGGCAGACAAGTTAGCCTTTATGTTCTTTTTTTTCCCCCTATGGTCTGCCCAGATGCACTTTATTTTGTAACTTAGATTTGAGTCCCCCAGACTGCATTTTATCTCAAGCAATAAAAATAAACCACGTCTTAATTAAAAACAAGTTTCAAAACCCCAAATCTGTACACTCAAACCGAAGTATGCTAAAGAAGCAACCAAAGACACTAAAAGCCAAAAAAGCCACATTTAAGATGTCTTCAGCCAATGAATTGTGGGAGATTTATGAGCATCCAACATTTGCTATCACTAATGAGTTAGCCACATGGATTTCCAGCGCATCAAGAAAAGACACCTTTAGAGAGAAATGGGCCTTATTTGCCTAAACTTGTACTCCTGTAACCCCAGGAGCTGGCAAACACAGAAGAAAGAAACATCTTTAGCCAACATCTTGATGTGTTTTTTGAGATTCTTTTCTTAACAAACATAGTTCTCTAGCGGGCATGGCAAGGAAAGGGAATGTGTTGCTTTCCCCTTGATACTTTCCTCTAAGGTTACTTGTCCTTTGAGAAATCCTGGCTCTTCAGATAAGTGGGACTGGAAAGGATAACAGAGACACAGCCAGAGATACTTAATGCTTACTCCTAAACCTCTCTCTTATCTGTGGTATCTCAAGTCCTCTGCTGAGCTAAACAACTCAATTAAGAAGTTAACCTAGAAATAACTTGAACTGAAAACCAAGCATCCTGCAAAATTCGCAAGCTGACTGTGCTGGAGGATTATGAACCGAGGGGCTCATTTAACCACTCCTCCCTCCCCTAAAACGGCTGCCAATGGCCCCCACAGGCCAGAATTACTGGCAACTACATTTATACTGCTCAATGTGGTCCACAGATCACTGGCATCAGAATGATCTGGGAATGAGTGCTTAAAACATGGTTTCCTTGGCCTACCCCAGAGATTCTGATTCTGTAGGTGTCAAGTGGGGCTCCCAACTCTACACTTTTAGCCCATGACTTGACTTCAAGCTTATAATCACAGAATTGGAGAACCACTGGCTAGGCTGAATCCTCTTCTTCCCCAGCTGGAAAGGAATGTTTATTCCGTGAAGATCTTAACCAGGTTAAGTATATCCCTAGTACTGGGATGATTCCATGGTTTGACCTATTTGTCCTTGAGTCCTAAGTAAGGATAAAAAAAGAATGCAGAAGAGCTTCAGGAGTGAAGGGAACCTGGAGGGTTTGATCGTTTGGGTTTGTTTACTAGCTCTGAGGCAAGTCAGACAAACAGCCTGATAAGAGGTATCACATCTACAGATGGTACTAACAAGTCCTTCTGAAGGAAATTAGGTAAGGAGGCAGCAAACAGGGAACCTGAACTGATTTCTCCAGACTTCAGTGCATGGTGAATTCTACTTTCTTCAGTAAGTCACTTAAAAAGCATTGGTCTGCACCCCACTTCCCACTGCCGCATGGAATCCTCTCTCAACATTGACCAGAAACTGTGTTCCCATAAGGTCACAATGTCTAATTATATCAGTCAGGGGCAGCAGGGGTGGGGAACGATCGGTCACATCATCAGTTTTAAATAGGGTAACAAATTCAATCTACAGTTTTGTGTCTGGACAGCCTATATTATCCTAAAAACTGGTGTTCGGTGTTCTGTATCGACACCCCACTGGTGCATCCCTGCTTAAAAGCCTTTAATGTCTTTAAAATGCATTCTGAGGGCGCCTGAGTGGCTCAGTCGATTAAGCAGCCGACTTCGGCTCAGGTCATGATCTCGCGGTCTGTGGGTTCGAGCCCTGCGTCGGGCTCTGTGCTGAAAGCTCAGAGCCTGGAGGAGCCTGCTTCGGATTCTGTGTCTCCCTCTCTTCTGCCCTTCTCCTGCTCATGCTCTGTCTCTATGTCTCAAAAATAAATGAACGTTAAAAAAAAATAAAATGCATTCTGGATTCAGTCTAAACTCCTTAATCTACCTCTAAGGCTATGTACATCTGCGCACAACCTACTACTCATCTCTAGCTTCTCCCAGCCCAACACACCCCTCCATACACAGCACACTCTGTTCCCTCTACGGCCATGCCCGCCCTCCCTACTTTATCTGATGGAGACCTTGAGGAAGGATTACTCCCAGTCCCTGCTTGGCTACCGCCTCTTCTATGAAGTTTTCCTGGTCTTTGTAGGTAGCCCATAGGACTTTGAGCATACCTTTACTCTAGCCCGGGCACTTGTTAAGTACACTTATTATTTGTTGAACTACGGAATAAATAAAAGCGCTTATCACACTCTCTTGTCACGTTTTGCCTTCCTGTTTTCCTCCTTAGCTTTTCTATTTCGTAGACCAACTTGATCATTTGTATAACTGGCCTGTACCTGACAATAAACGGTACTTAATAAAGAAACACCATCCATACATACCTGTGGTTCCCAGGTCTGGGCGCACATTAGAACCCCCTGAGGAATTTTTCAACCAGCCTAGCACTTAAGTCCCACCTGAGGCCGCTTAAATAAATATACCTGGGGGTGTGGCCCATTCATGGGGGGGGTTGTCTTTTTTGTGTGTTGTTTTTGTTGTTGTATTAGGCTCCACGCCCAACATGGGGCTTGAACTCATGATGTGGAGATTAAGAGTCACCTGCTCTACTGACTGAGTCAGCCAAGTACCCCTCAGTGTGTGTTTTTAAGTACCCTGTGTTATCAGAGTAAAAAACCATTGATTTATATAAACCAGCACAATGGCTGGCTCGGCATCAAGTGAGAAATTCTGAAGAAGAAATGAGGATGGTACAAGATCTCAAAATTAGCTAAATGTTGCTAATTTTAGAGAGGACAGAGTTCTCAGGGATCTTTTTGTTTTTGTTGAGACTCAAAGGTATGGTGTCCTTTTTTTATTAATCATAAGAGAGTCTTAATAAGGATTCAGTTTGTAGCATCAGGCTATACCAAAGAAAATTTGAACCACCCAATAGTTAATTTAATGATTCCCAGTTGTTTGGATTTTGAAATTTGGGAGAAACTGACAGAGTTGCCAACTTTTCATTTTGATAATATTCATTTTTAAAAAGAACTGCCACCTACTGTCTGCATCATTTCAGAGAAGAAAGGACATTTCAACCCCTAAAATAATAAGAAAAACAAACTCTCTGAATAAAATATAGCCACCCCCCCCCACCAGAGGAAACTGGACTTTACATCAACATATGCAAGCTCGTTCTTCCTCTTTTTTGTTTTTTTGTTTGTTTTGTTGTTGTTGAGTTTTTTTTGTCTTTCGTTTCAATGCAGACAGTGAAACCTTATTTCTGAGTCTGGCTAGCCGACCTGAGTATATTTAGGAGTCACTAAGCTATACTTTTCCAGGGGGTATGAAACTATATAGCTCATGTTGAATCTAGCCGCTAACAATTTTTTCCAATATGCCCTATGCAATGTGCTCAACTGATGAAAGGTGGTTTTCTCTTATTCTATCTTCACTACAGAAAGAAAATTTACAACCCAGAGGGCCAGCGGTAAAGGAATATAGAAGAGAGAACCAAGTTAAAAGCAGGACACCAGGTTTTACTCATCTCTGCCCCCAACTAATGAGTGTTCTTTGGCAAATCATGGAGTAGAACCATCTTAAAACTTGAGTTTTCTGGGACAGTATGGCCCATGTGGGCAGTGCGTATCCTCAGAGCTCAGAGCTTCATAGTAGATGCTGAATAAATATTTGTTACATTGGTGAATGGATTAAATCAAGGGAGTGATTTTATATCATCTATAAAGTCTTAGCCAGAGCCCCAAATCCAAAAACTTATTTGTAAAGCACAAATCTGTACCCTTATTAATTTATTATTAACTTATCCTGTGATTCCCAGAAGGTCAATATGTATGTATGTAAAGTGCCTAAAGGATTGATGAAAGAATGAAATATCTGGTTAATTTTCTTTTTTTCCTATTGCATTTTTTAACTATAAAATTTTAATACATATTTGTCATAGAAAGTGTGGATAATAAAAAGAAGGGAGAAAAAGGAGAAACATTAGCTGTAGGTCTGATAATATTTTGGCACATTTTCTTCTAGTTGTTTACCTCAGTTAATTTTTGTATTGTTACTGGAGGTTGGGATAAAATTTTCAGCTAAGGAGGAGAGCCTGGGTGGCTCAGTCAGTTAAGCATCTGACTCTTGGTTTCGGCTCTTGTCATGACCTCACAGGTTCTTGAGATTAAGCCCTGCATCGGGTCCCACACTGACAGTGCAGAGCCTGCTTACTTGGGATGCTCTCTCCCTGTGTCTCTGTCCCTTCCTCCACCCTTTCTAAATAAATAAATAAATAGATAATAAATAAATAAACATTAAAAATTTTTTTCAGCTAAGGAAACTAGAATAGTTAAAAGTAAAAAGTAACTTACTAGAACATACTAGAATGTTGAGACTATCAGACGGTAGGCAAATATCCTAATAATTCCATGTCTAGAAAAATTCCAAGTTTTCAGAGAGCCTGACATAGTCTTTCCAGCCATAAGGGGCTCAATGCAGTCAATCTCCCCTCATTCCAGTTAGCAAACGTAAAACACCCCAAAGAAAGCTAAGTGGACCAGCTGGTGAGCCATTTTATTTTGATACCCTTCCTGGTATTAGTAACAAACTGCTCGTGGAAGAATATGATTGAGCTTGATCATAACAACCTTGGCCATAAACTCCTTCAGGGTTGGGATTGGGTTTGGTTTACCTTTATATTCCCCAACTGGCCTTGCACATGGTGGTAATAAATGATACTGAGTAAAATAGAAGTTAAGAATCTGTTATCTGGGGCACCTGGGTGGCTCAGTCAGTTAAGCATCAGACTTCAGCTGGGGTCATGATCTCACGGTTTTTGAGTTCAAGCCCCACATCTGGCTCTCTGCTGTCAGCAGCAGAGCCTACTTGGGAAACTCTGTCCCCTTCTCTGTCTGTCCCTCCCCCACTCATGCTGTCTCTCTCTCAAAAATAAATAAACATTGGTTGTCTGGTGGCTCAGTTGGTTAACCATCCAACTTCAGCTCGGGTCATGATCTCAAGGTCTGTGAGTTCGATTCCCACATCGGGCTCTGTGCTGACAGCTCAGAGCCTGGAGCCTGCTTCAGATTCTGTGTCTCCCCCTCTCCCTGATCCTCACCTGCTCACACTCTGTCTCTGTCTCTGAAAAATGAATAAACCTTAAAAAAATTAAATAAACATTTAAAAAAATCTGTTATCTATATGCTTATCTAAAGCCTGTCTTCTGAAATTCATAAATTAGACTGTAAACTTTATAAGCTTAAAGATTTCTTATACAGTGTTTTACACAACATAGGCATTTGTCAAATATATGAAGTTTGGATATATTTCCTAACCACTGTAAAACAGTACTTTCTGTTACCATATCTAAAACCACTTTTTCTAAGTTTATGTATGTTTGAGAAGTATCTTTAAACATTTAACATTTTAGCATTTGACCAATAGGTGTGTTTTATTTATCATATACTACATTTGCTATTTTCTTGTTTTTTGCTACTGTATATATACATACATCGGAACCAGTCCCTTCTAACTTTCTAAGATCAAGAGTTTCATACTTTGAGGCACTCCTCTCTATTCCCACAAATGTTTAACTCCCCCTTCTAGAGTTTCTGGCCTGTTAATCTGCTCCATGTGCCTCAGTTCAGTGGCTGATGTGACTTGACACATATCTATTGGCTGGGACCGAGTCCTTCTATTTTCTTTCTATTGTAATGCCACACACTAAGTGATAACCTTTAGTAAACAGTCTATAACGGCTCCTGATTTTGTTTCCTGAATCATAACAGATGACCTGAAGTAACTCCATGTTCAGTCGATTCGTACTTCGTAGTATCTCAATCTCTGGCAGAGAGATGAATGTTCACTCGATATTCCCTGTGCTCCCCTACGCTTCACAGCCTTCCTTTCAGTTAGGTTAGAAGCATGTGGCTAGTTTCAGCCACTGCATCACTTCTGGGTCAAGAAAGTTAAGAATCGAGGTGTTAATTCTCCATCTCTCTCTTTCCCTTCCGAAGCATCTCAGAAGTCGTGTGTCCTAGATAAGGAGCTACATACAAGTTGGCAGAGCCAGTATTAGCCTGGACCCTTGAGTGACGGAATGGAGTGGATTCTCCCCAATCTTCCTCCTACAGTCACCACTTGCTTTGACATGTAATATTTTGTTGTGTGAAGCCAAAGAGATGTTGAAGTTTGTCCACTACAGCAGTTGGTAGTGTTA
The DNA here is from genome assembly GCA_030068075.1 of Paguma larvata. Taxonomy (NCBI): domain Eukaryota; kingdom Metazoa; phylum Chordata; class Mammalia; order Carnivora; family Viverridae; genus Paguma; species Paguma larvata. The sequence continues at coordinate 65,744,121 of CM057837.1, forward strand.
TATAACCTAAATTAATATATTCCCTAAAATACAATACTTTACAAATACCTTTCTTAAATCTCAGTGACTGTGCCATTGAGTTTTAAAAGCACTTCCCTTCCCACTAATTATCCTTTCCTCCAAACACCCCAGCTGATTGCCCACCGGCCATGGTTGTGAGAGTTACACCAGATATATCAAGTTATGGTGGAACCTCCCTATAGTACATTAGCAAAACTATTGATGAGACCAAAAGAATTAAAAAGGAGATTTGTTTCTCCATCTGAATAAAAGCTGCGAAAGCCTGAAGCAGTGATGTCATTCTCAGGCTAGAATCTACTGCTTTGCCCTGACAGGGGAGAAAAGCAAGTCAGAACAACCTTAGCTCTTCAGTGTGACCTTGTTGCCTTCCAAATAGTTAGCTTTCTTACCGCCATTTAAGTTGAGATTTTTGGAAATACAGACATTCCTTGGGAATACGGCTGCTTCTTAAGAGAAAGAAACTCTGTCCCAGTCCTTTCAGTACCGTTTTTGTAGCCCCTCAGCCTAGTCTTAGAGCTCTAAAAAATGACAAATGACTTAGGAGCTAATTTGCAATGTGGCTAGAAGCTCATGCTTAATTAAAGGAGTAGGGAGACTCACGTTGCTTGTTGGGTTGTGTAATTCTGCGGCTCCACGCGAAACCTCTAAGGATAAACAGTGTAGGAACTTAGGATGTTCAAGTGGACTGAGAGCAGGTTTGCTGAACATGGCTGTAGGGTGCTCAGTGTGACTATGTGATTAATAATAGCTAGCACTTAGGCGGTACTTACAGCACTAAGTGATTTCCCTGATTTGGCTCATGTCATCATTACAAAATTCCTTTTTTAAATACTATTCTCTCCTATTTTACAAACGAAGAAACTGTGGCCTGCAAGGTGTTGAGTCAGCAGTTAGCAAGAGGTCAGAATTCCCACCTGGTTCAGCATGACACTCTGCCTGGCCTCCTGAGGCCGCTGCCCCATGAGGGTGATTTGGGGCTGTTCAGTTTCCAGGGAAGTACTGAGCAGCCTGCCCTCCTCACACTGCCTAGGCGATGCCTGTGAACCAGGAACAAACCCTGAGAACCCACGCCCTCTCCCAGGCACTGAGGCCTGAGGCCCTTGGCCAGACGGAGGCTGGCACCACCAAGGATCTAAAGGCAACAGGGAGGGAGGCCAGGCAGCGCAATAGGATCTCTGGGGTAGAAGGAAGGAGTCCTGGCACTTGATGGAAAAGAGAAAGGGGAGGCTCTGCTGGCAGCTACAGAGAAAAGAACGGTCTAGGTCAAGCCTTGAAGAAGCCTGAGGCCCAACCACTTCCAGGCTATAAGGACACCGTAATAACTACTTTTTGGTTTGGAAAGGCCTCTCACTTAATTCCTACAAGAATCATTTTATAGAGAGAGAGATGGAAGGGGGGAGGACACTAGGCATCCCCCAGGCAGCAGTGAGAGCCAGGGACCCGCCGCGCCCTCCCCCGCCAGCCCTCGCCAGCCCTCGCCAGCCCCCGCCACCGGGCGATGCTCTGCGCCTTTGTCATTCCGCATCCCACGGTGCCAGCTAAGTCACTCAGCTGTCACAATCCGGCCTGGAGCTGCAGGATACAAAATAACTCCAGCGAGACCTCCCCGGGGCGGGGGCGGGGGCCGGAAGGCCGGGCCTTTTCGGCGTGCAAAGGAGCACCAGCTGCATCTCGCAAGTTGCTAAATTAGCCGGGCTGTTGTTTTGCTTTTAATTTTTGTGTGAATTCAAGAATAGGTCGCGGATGTCTTGGCAGCGTGTGAATGAGACCCTTTCCGAAAGAATTCACCTTGCTGAAGGGCCGCTGTCAGGCGCACAAAACTCGCAGTGAGAAGCGAGCTTTGACAGAAGCCTCCTGCTCGCCCTCCCCAGTTCTGGTTTCTTGGCCTCCCTTCCCCTCCGGCCTGCCTCCCGGAACCCCGCATCTCCACGCTACCGTCCTCCCTGTCTCGCTGCGCAGAGCGCCTGCTCCCTTCCAGGCGCGAAGCGTGAGCCAGGGCCTGGCGTGGCCTCTGCACCCTCCACAGTCCCGGAGCCCTCGCGCAGCCTTCCTCCTCCTGGCTGGTCATGACCCTAGTGGCTGGGGAAATCAGGCAGAAGGTTCTGGAAACTGACAGACTGGCTCCTGGAAGAGCTTACTCGGCGCTGAAAATGTGCGCCTGTCTCCGGGAGCTCCAGCCAGCGGGTCCCGAGGCCATCACCAGCCTGACATCGACACTCAGAAGGAAAGGGCAGTTCCAGTGACGATGGCCCCAGACCATCATCGTCTGTTGCTTTAGCAGAAAGCAATACGTAGATGGTACATCCTTGTGCTGGGTTTATTTAAGCACCACACCCAAGTCCTTGCTGCCACCTGCCTCAATCTGAATGTGCCTGATTTCTCCCACAGTGGTCCCACGCCTCCTGGACTCGAATCTCCAGCTTAAAGTCAAGGAACACAGAGCCAGAAGAACCCATCTGGTTGTCTCCCCCTCTGCTTTTGCCCACATGAGCAGGCAAGATAGGCAACTGAGACTAGATAAGAATTGACATGTTACATTTTTTTTCATGTTTATTTATTTTTGAGAGACAGAGACAGAGCATGAGCAGGGGAGAGGCAGAGAGAGAGGGAGACACAGAATTGGAGGCAGGCTCCAGGCTCTGAGCTGTTAACACAGAGCCCCGTGCGGGGCTCGAACTCACAAACCTTCAGTCAGATGCTTAACCGACTGAGCCACTCAGGCGCCCCGACATGTTACATTTTTTAAGTTTATTTATTTATTTTGAGAGAGAGAGCTTGTGCAGGAGGAGTAGAGAGAGAAAGAGGGAGAGAGAGCAAATGCCAAGCAGGTCTGCACTGTCAGCGCAGAGCCGGACCCTGGGCTCAAACTCACAAACCGTGAAACCATGAGTTCAGCTGAAAGCAAAAGTCTGAGCCACCCAGGCACCGCATCGACATGTTACATTTTTAATAACGCTTTTTATATTTAAAAATATATATAGTCAACCGTGAACACATAACAAAAGAGAAAAAGCATAAACAGCTAAGAAATATATGGAAAATGTTCAGATTCACTAGTTACTGAAGACCTGTGATATGATATTTTCCTTCCAAAATAGTAAAATGAAAATATGGAATCCCTAACACTGGCCCGAGTGTGACAGAATTTAACACTCAGCTGGGAGTATAACCTAGTATGAGACTTCTGGAAAGTAATTTGACAATGTTTATCGAGAGCCTTAAAACACTCCACTCAGAAGAGTGAGCTCTAAGTCAGGGGTCTTGGGAGCCAAACAGATATGAGTTCTGAACACCCATCCTTTCTGCCGTGTGCTCTAGGACAAGTTACTTGGCCTCTTTTAAATACCTTTCCTCAAATCTAAAGAAAGTGGGGCTGCTCCTCCCTACCTCACAGGGTTGTCTTAAGGATGAAGAGAAAAAATAAAGGCTGCTTAACAAATAGTGATGGTTGCTGCAATGGTTGTTATAAATTCTCTTTGGCCCAGTAATCTGAACTGGCCCAAGGAAATAATCTGAGCTGTAGAGAAAGATTCATGCACGAAAGATGTCTATCTAGCATTGCTTATGATTATAACATGGACACCAACCATGTACCCAGCATTAGGGGAAAAGTTTAAGAAAATTATGGTACAGCTACACGGTTTTAATTCTAAACTCTGTTGATAGCTTATGATATGCACTGTTCCGTATCTTGCTTTTTTTTTACTTAATAGTATGACATTTTGCAAGTTTTAAGTGTGTCTGCAGGATGTGTCTAGGATTGGAATTGTTGGGTCAAAGGATGTGCATTTTAGGGACGCCTGGGTGGCTCAGTCAATTACGTGTCCGACTTCAACTCACGTCATGATCTTGTGGTTCATGGGTTCGAGCCCCGCATCGGGCTCTGTGCTGACAGCTCAGAGCCTGAAACCTGCTTTGTGTATTCTGTCTCCCTTGCTCTCTGGTCCTCCCCCGCTTGTATTCTTTCTCTCAAAAATAAATAAAAACATTAAAAAATTTTATAATAAAATAAAATAAAATAAAGGATGTGCATTTTAAATTTCGAAAGCTTTGGCCAGCTTGCCCCACAGAGAGGTGGTTCCAATGCATACTCCCTATTGGAGAGCCTGTTTCCCCAGCTCTCCACAACAATATTATCAACCTTTTATTCTTGGCCAAGGTGAAAGTGGTGTCCCATTGAAATTTCAATTTGCATTTCTCTTATTATGACTGAGGTTGAACACCTTTTCATATGTTTAAGAGCCATTTGTATTTCCTTTTCACTGAATTGTTGGCTCAAGTACCTGTGGGCTCATTTTCTATTGGGTAGGGGGTCTTTTTTTTTTTTTTTTGCATTGTTTTAGCACTTTGGCTGACGCTTAAAAACAAATGTATTTTTCCTCCAGTTTAAAAAACACTTAGTTTTTAACTTTTTTTGGTGGTTTTGCCATTCACCTTGTTTTAAAAACAATTCACATTGTCTAGATTCTAAACAATTGCTTTTTCTGTGCTGTAACACACTCGGTTGACCACACCCACTGACTTCTCGCTCTCTCTGAGCTCCTTCAGGGCAGGGACCTTGTGAATCCCCAGTGGGCACCCACCAGATACTTGTTCAGCGACCGTAGTCCCACCTTGAGTGAGTGCCAAGAACTTGTGGTCTTGTAGGCAAATTTACATAGTACACAAAGAAAAAACATTCTTGATTTCTATCAACTTCTGCCACGGCCACGAAATAGTCACGTGACAAAACTGTGACCAAAATGTAGCGAATGTTCACAGTATTATTCCAGCCCCAGAGAGTCAGCAACCTTAACATTCAAGGACACATGAGCTGAGAAATCCACCCCCAGCCTCCCACCCACCTGAGCCGTGGCCCAGCCCCTTGCAGACTCACTGTGCTCTGGGTTCCCACTGAGCAGGCTGACAGGCACACTCCCATCCACGGAGGCTGGGTGAGTTTCAGAAGACCCTCAACTTGTCTTCTCAGAGGCCTAGGAGAAAAAGGAAAGTCCCTTTCTAAAACAGCAGAGAACTGGGTGGCCCAGATTGTGTCATGCAAATGATTAACTCTAATCTATGGAGATTTTGGAGCATTCCTGGCCCCACCAGGAAGAGCCAAGAAAATTCAAACTTTAAAAAAGGAAGAGGAAGAGAGTACCGAACAATTTACAGCCTTTAGCAGAGGTGGGCCAGGCTAGGCATTGCTGCTAGGGCCTCGTATATTGCTTGCTGATCAGAAGCAAAATTGGACAGAGGTACAAAATTAAACCTTGTCCTCACAGCTGACTGCATTTTGGAGCTTAGCCATTAGTATAGTTTTTCTAAGAGCCACATTTCAAGAGCAAGGGACACCCACGTGACACGAGGAGGGTTGTGTTCAGGTATCCAATATAGTTCTACTCCCAGGGTTTAGCCCCCTCTTCCCAGAAAGAGCCCCTCTAAACTATGACTCCAGCCAGACCAGAGATATCAGGTATTTCTATATTTTTGCATATATTAAAGCCTTGTTTCAAAGTTTTAATTTTGAAAAGTATGTCGAATTTACAGAAAAGTTGCGAAAACAATTCAATGAATACACTCCTCACCTAGATTCACCCATTATTTTTGCTACATTTGCTTTATCTCTATATATACAATTTATACTATTGATCTTTTTAAGGAACTATGAGAGCAAATTTAGACTTTTACCCCTAAATAGTTCTATCTTTGCTGCTAACATTAAGGACAGCCTTTTAAATAATTATAGTACAATTATCAAATTCAGAAAATTTAACATTGTTAAATTACTGTTATCTAATCTGCAGTTCGTATTCAAATTTCACTAATTGTCCCAATAAAGCTCTTAATAGCTTTTTTGTTTCCAGACCAGGATCCAATCCTGGCTGCATTTAGTTGTTTTGTCTTCTTAATTTCCTTTAAACTGAAAGAGTTCCTCAACTTAGTCTTTATGATCTTGATGTTTTTAAAGATTACAGGCCAGTTGCTCTGTAGAATTTCCTTTAGTTTGGGTTTTCTGATGTTTTCTCATGATTAGATTCAGATTATAGATTTTTGATAAAAATACCTTTAATTGCTCATGCGTCTTCTTTTTTTAATAAAGGTTTATTTATTTACTTTGAGAGAGAGAGAACGAGCAGGGGAGGAACAGAGAGAGAGGGAGAGAGAGAGAATCCCAAGTAGGCTCAGCATTGTCACTGCAGGGCCCCATTCCATGACCGTGATCATTACCTGAGCTGAAATCAAGAGTTGGATGCTTAACCTACTGAGCCACCTAGGTGCCCCTCATGCTTTTTCGTATACCGTAATTTGTAACCAAATTATCAAGTGAGTCACATTTTGAAACAAATTTTTTCCTTACGGTTCATATTCATTTGCAACTTTCTAATACACTATTTTCTAAATTTTTGTACTATCTTGGTAAATTTTTTTTAAGTTTATTTATTTTGAGAGAGAGAGAGACTCCCAAGCAGGCTCCATACTGTCAATGCAGAGCTGGATGTGGGGCTTGAACCCACGAACCGTGAGATCATGACCTGAGCCAAAACCAAGAGTTGGATGCTCAACTGAGTGAGCCACCCAGGCACCCCAATTTTGGTAAATTTTAAACATGGTAGGGACACCTGGATGGCTCAGTCGGTTAAGCATCTGACTTCGGCTCAGGTCATGATCTCACAGTGAGTTCGAGCTCCACATTAGTGAGTTCGAGCCCCACCAAAGAAACCTGCTTTGGATTCTGAGTCTCCGTCTCTCTCTGCCCCTTCTCCGCTCACACTCTCTTTCTCTCAAAAATAAATAAACATTAAAAAAAAATTTTTTTTAATAAACACGGTAAAATAAATTTTTTGCTCTTAGTATTCATTCTTTCTTGTTGGTTTTGGATTTTTTTTTTTTAGTAACCTTTACGCCCACCCTGGGGCTTGAGCTCACCACCCCAAGATCAAGAGTCGCATGCTCCACTAACTGAGCCAGCCAGGTACCCCTAGTGTTTATTCTTTTGAACACGTATCAGGGTGTCTCTCTTACTGGCTCGCTCTCTTTTTGTCAGCATTTTTTGCATCTGTTTATAATATTTGGATATTGACGGCTTATATTAAAATAAAAAAGTCATTTTCCCCAGACCAGGTCTCTTTTGTTCTCCTTTGCATCCTTGTGTCTAGCAACAATAATACCTGGTAACACTCGGGAAGCCTTTTGGAAACATTGGTTGACTCGGTGAATTAATTTTGTGGCTACACACTGAATTTTCTGAATTCGGGTCCCAAGCAGGAAATAGTTTTGGTTAATAGCTGTACACATTGAGAAATATAGGAATTCATGTATTATAATTTTACAAAAATTTCTTCTACTAATGATTTAAATATCTCAATCTTTGATGAGTCCAAAGTCCACCATCTTTGACTGAAACCCTACTTGAGCACTAGTGTATTTGAAGAGGGAAGGCTGTTGATGGGGGTGGGGACTTGGCCAGTCAGCAGCAGGGTTTTTCTGAGGAAACCAGAAATGCAGGCAGAGACAGGCTGGAGGCTTTCAGGTTCTACTGAAGGACACCAAGTCTGAATGCAGAGAATGTGACCTCAGGTCACTCCTCAGTTTGAACCTTTTAACTTGCAGTATGGTTCATAGTCACGTCTGCCCGAAGCTCAAGGCACTTAGCTGGCTAGAGTTGGCCCACCTCTCCAGGCCCAGCTCTGTCCCCATTATTCCTTTTCTCCACTCCTCCCTCGAGTTCTGATGTTTGATGCATAGATGAAAAGAGGCTCAAATTCACAGAGAACTAAACAAATTTAAACTATAATGAATTATCAGTTTAAATTGATCAGACTGGCAAAGATTCGATAGATTGATTATATCCCAGGAATGTGGCAAAAAATACTTTTATACGCTTTCATACATTTTTATGGCATCTCTTTAAATTTAAAATGGGTTTGGGGCACCTGGGTGGTTCAGTGGATTAAGCATCTGACTCTCGATTTCAGCTCAGATCATTCATGAGATTGAGCTCTCCACTGGGCTCTGTGTTGACAGCACAGATCCTGCTTGGGATTCTCCCTGCCTCTCTCTGCATGCTCTCTCTCTCTCTCTCAAAATAAATAAGTAAACATTAAAAAAATAAATAAATAAATTTAAGATGTCTTTACCTGTGGACAAAACAATTCTACACTGGGACTCTTTTCTATAAAAAGTACTTGCACAAACAAAAAAAAAAAGAGGGGGGGGCGCCTGGGTGGCTCAGTCAGTTGAGCGGCCGATTTCGGCTCAGGTCATGATCTCACTGTCTGTGGGTTCGAGCCCCGCGTCGGGCTCTGTGCTGATGGCTCAGAGCTGGAGCCTCCTTCGGATTCTGTGTCTCCCTCTCTCTCTGCCCTTCCCCTGCTCATGCACTGTCTCTCTGTCTGTCAAAAATAAATAAACATTAAAAAAAAATTAAAAAAAAATACTTGCACAAGTGCAGAAAGAAACACATAAAAGCATGTTTGCTGTAACTTTTTTGTAATAATGAAAAGATGAAACTGCTCACTCAACTGTCCACTAATAGGTGCTGATTAAACAGACTACAGCGCACCATAGAGGATGATACAACTGGCTGTCAGTTGGCTTTAAAAGAACAAGGTAGATCTGCATGATCTAATATGTATGGAACATGTCCAATATATATTGTTAAATGGAAAAAGCAATTTGCAAAACAGATTAAATATAGTTATTAATATTGTGAGAATATTCATTAATTTATATTTTAATATATGCACATCAAAAACTCTGGGAAACCTACAATAAACTGCAAACAATGATTATCTCATTGGGACTATGGGAGGCTTTCACAGTCTTTGTTCTGTACATTTGTGATGTTAAAACTTTTATATATATAAAATATATATATAATAATATTTCTTTTTTAAGAAATATTATTTGGGGGCACCTACATGGCTAAATCACTACAGCATGCAACTCTTAATCTCGGGGTCGTGAGTTCAAGCCCCATGATGGAGATAGGGATAACTAAGAAAAAGAAAGGAAGAAAGAAAGAAAGAAAGAAAGAGAGGAAGGAAGAAAGGAAGGAAGGAAGAAAGAGAAATAAATATTAGTTGAAAACCAGGGGAAAAAAAAAACTCATGAGTGAAACAAAATGGTAGTGCATAGGGTCAGGGAACTGGTGGGGTTCCAGATACACCAAGACTGACATCTGTTGACAACTGCTAAAGTTATGGAAGGGGTACAAAAGGATTCCTTGTATTCTCTAATTTTGTATATGTTGGAATATTTCATAATAAAAAGTAAAAAAAAACAAACCCCACACACAATAAAAGCTGGGGCGGGTGGGGAAAGAGCAAGCAAAAAGGCAGAGTTCTACAGAGTTCTTTAAACATCTAAGTTCAGATTTTAGTAGGTAGAGAGTGAGGTTCATTACTGACTTTTTAAAAGTATGAAAAGTGATTTTTAGAAAGGTTACTTTGAAGAGTTACTTCAGGTTGAAGAGAAGGATTAGGGGTGAGGAGGCTGACTAGAAATCAGTCTGCTACAGGTGAAGACGTAGAAAGGAAGGGTCAGTCAGAGGCAGGATGGAAGTTACGTGGAAAAGTCATGGCTCCTGGGTGGCTCAGTCAGAAGAGCATGCGACAGTTGACTTGGGGTTGTGAGTTCAAGACCTATGTTGGGTGCAGAGATTAGTTTAAAAAAAAGTCATGGTGACTGTTGGGGGACAGGGAAGTGAGAGAGGAGTCCCAGGTAACATCTCAGTCCTACTCCAGAGGACCTGGGAGGCTGGTGGGGACATCTACAGACTCAAACACACATCAGTGCTTTTAGTGCCACAGTCAACCCACTTTCTCCTCACCACCCACTCAGGAAAATGTCCCAGTATTTCCAGCTATCTTTCAGCTGGCTCTTGCCTCGATTAAGTGGAGCTTGAAAAACTGATCACTACCTTCATTCCACTTTTTCCTCTCTATTCCTCCTAGCACCATTTTCCATTTCTTGTAGGGTTCCCTATTTGGCTATAGGAGTTAGCCAGAGAGTTGTGTGTGTGTGTGTGTGTGTGTGTGTGTGTGTGTGTGTGTGTGTGTGTGTGTGTTGTGTTTTAATATTCATTTATTTATCTAGTGTCATTTTTCTTTAATTTTTTAATGTTTACTTTTGAGAGAGAGAGAGAGAGAGGCAGAGCATGAGCAGGGGAGGGTCAGAGAGAGAGGGAGACACAGAATCCAAAGCAGGCTCCAGGCTCTGAGCCATCAGCACAGAGCCCGATACCGGACTCGAACTCAGGAACTGTGAGATCATGACCTGAGCCAAGATTGGACACTCAACTGACTTAGCCCAAGTGCCCCTATTCATCTAGTGTCTTTAAATGCCCACAACGAACCCAGACACTGTTTGAGTACACACAATGATGAATAGAATAGACATGTCGCTGCTCTTCTAGAGACTACCATCCATTTTTCCACCATCACATAAGCAGTTTTGTTTGTTTTTCTATTTAAAAAAATATATTATCGGAGCGCCTGGGTGGCTCAGTTGGTTGAGCTGCTGACTTCAGCTCAGGTCATGATCTCACAGTCTGTGAGTTCGAGGCCCACGTGGGGCTCTGTGCTGATGGCTCAAAGCCTGGAGCCTGCTTCGGATTTTATGTCTGCCTTTCTCTCTGCCCTTCCCCTGCTCACACTCTGTCTCTCAAAAATAAATAAACGTTAAAATTTAAAAAAAATTATTATCGTTGTAGTAAAATACATATTTAGCATCCTAACCATTTTTAAATATACAGTTAGGTATTAATTACTTTCATTCTTCGCAAGACTAAAACTATGTACCTGTTCAATAGTAACTTCCTATTCCAGTCCTTCCTGCCCCCGGCAACCACCATTCAACTTTCTGTCTCTATTCTATTTCTGTCTCTGATAAGATAGGTACTTCAGATAAGTGGAATTGTATGGTATTTGTCTTTGTGTCTAGCTTATTTCACTTAGCATATGGTCCTTTAGGTTCATCCATGTTTTAGCACGAGTCAGAATTCTTCCCCTTTTTCAGACTGAATGAACATTCTGTTGTAGGCATATGCCGTATTTTCTTAGGTTGCTTCCACCTTCTGGGTGTCGTGATGAGACTGCCATGAATGTGGGTATACAAATATTTCTTTGATTCTCTGCTTTCAAATCTTCAGGTACATACGCAGAGGTGGAATTGCTGGATCATATGGTAATTCTATTTTTTTTTAAATTTTTTTTGAGGAACCGCCATACTGTTTTCTTTAGGAACTGTACTATTTTACATTCTCATCAACAGTGAATGACAAGGGTTTCCAATTTCTCCAAAGTCTCACACACTTCCTATGTTGTCGGCTTGTTTGTTTTTATAGCAGCCATCCTAGAGGGTGCGAAATTGCAGGATAAATTTTAAAATATAAAATCTGATTTACAACTGATATTGCTCAAGGATATATGATTTTCAATTCAAAAGGTTCTTTTTCCTTGTAATAAAGCCCCATAATCAGAGGCAGAAAGCTTTGGGAAGGATGAGCAATTGAGTCGCCTTCTTTCCAGGTGACTGACCCCACCACACTGCAGGGGGCTGGGGGGGAGATGGGGGTTAATGCACTCCATAGAGTACTGCTCTTTAGACCAGTTTAAGTTTAAATGAGTCAATTCATATAAAGCACTTAGAACAGGGCCTGATCCAGCATAAGTTCTGTATAAGCACCTATTAAATAAAATAATAAAAATGTTTTCCAGTTTTGTGGCTTCTGCGGAGGTATTGATAGAATGTAAGAATCGTGAGCTACACTGGAAAGAAACATTCATTTACCAAACCTTTACTGAAAGCCCGTATGTCCAGGATTGTTAGAGGCACTGGAAGGGGACACAGGAGATGGCCCGGCACCGCCCAGGGAGTGCGGCATGCCAGTGAGAACAGTTTCTGAACAGTTTCAGCTTCCCCTGAACTAAAAGCAGACTGCTCAGCTTGCACAGACTCTGTAAGAGCAGCACTGCTGGGCATTGTCCTGGGTACTTTACATTCCACTTCTAATCCTTACCATAACCTTCTAAAGCAGAGATTAATACCAGTGTACAAATGTTGATATCTAGACTCTGTGGGGTTAAGTGACTTGCCCAAGATGGGGAGCATGGCAGGAGGAAAGTCTAGGAGGGAGGCAGGGCCAGCTCACCACGGAACTTGAGAACTTGGGGTTAATGAATATCTTCCTTTTACTGAGCCCTTCCACAAGCCAGGCCTGGACTGAGCCTTTACACATGGGACTCATCACGGGGCTCATCATTCGTGGAAGAATTCTTAAGGGACGGACTTCCACCAGAGGAAGAGGAACCAGAGGCAGAGTGAAGCTAAATCACCAGCCAGGAAAAAAAGTGGGTTTATTCGCCAGCGGCCAGACACCTGGAAGGGTGATTAAACACTACCTAATGGCTTAACAGTTGACCTCTTGCTTCGAAATCACCTGGGCTGCATATCCAAAAGCAGACCCCAGGGCCCCCACCCTGGGCCCACTAAATAAAAATCCACCTAGGATTTGGATGTGTCAGTAAAGTTTTCCCTGGAGCCTGGAAATGAGGGGAATTGCCCACTGAGAGTTAAACCATGAAATCAGCATTAAAGAGCCCAGGCAAGACACGCAGTAGCCTCTAAAGGCCGGATTGATTGTAATAACAAATATAAGGGACGGACGAATAGGAGAAAATACTATGGCTTTGGCATAGGCACAAAAAGTACAAATCTTAAATGAAAAGGATTCAAATATTCAGGTGTATAAAAATTAAAAATTTCTGTACAAGAAAAGATGTCTCAAAAAACGCGATGACAGAGAGGAAGAAGATATTTACATTACATATAATCAACGACAGATTGTGTACGATTGACTAAAGATCAATATCTAGTATATACTTTATATTGATCTTCTTTTAAAATTTTTTTCTTTAACATTTATTTATTTTTGAGAGACATAGAGACAGAGTATGAGCAGAGGAAGGGCCGAGAGAGAGGGAGACACAGAATCCGAAGCAGGCTCCAGACTCTGAGCTGTCAGCACAGAGCCCGACGCGGGGCTCAAACTCACAAGCAGTGAGATCATGCCCTGAGCCGAAGTCGGCCGCTTAACCAACTGAGCCACCCAGGCGCCCCTATATTGATCTTCTAGTATATATAAAATATATTCTAGATCTTGATCTTTTGAAAATCAATTTTTTTAACGTTTATTTATTTTTGAGAAACATAGAGACAGAGTGTGAGTGGGGGAGGGGCAGAGAGAGAGGGAGACACAGAATCTGAAGCAGGCTCCAGGCTCTGGGCTGTCAGCAAAGAGCCCGACGCGGGACTCAAACCCATGAACCTTGAGATCATGACCTGAGCCGAAGTCGGCCGGTTAACCAACTGAGCCACCCAGGCGCCCCTGAAAATCAATTTAAAAAAAAAAAGGGAGAAATATCTTCTTAGAATATTGATCAAAGGACATGATCAGGCAATTAGAAGAAAAGCCCAAACCACAAATAAATGTGCAAAAAGGTGTTCAACTTACCGGGGATAGAGAAATGCAAATTAAAACCACAGAGAGATATTTTAAGGACTGGGGAGGCTGGGCAGCAAATGAAACTTCACACACACCGATGCCCATGTAAGCGGGACGGGCTCTTTGCAGAGCAATCTGGTAAGAGCTAATAACATTTAAGAGGCAAATACCCCACCATCCACTAATTTCTTCTAGAAAAATTCTCCCACATGGGCTCCAAGGGACAAATACAAAAAAAACGGCCACCGTGGCATTGTGTATAATAAAAATGGAGACAATTTAAACTAATAGGAGAATGAATAAATAAGCATATCCTACAGTAGAACACCAGGCAAAAATTAAAATGAATGAACCAGATGTAATAATAAATATCAAATATATTAGTCAACATTTTATTTAGTTTTTAAATTTATTTATTTATTTATTTTTGGGAGAGAGAGCGCACATGAGTGAGAGGGAGAGGGGCAGGGGGTTGGTGGGGACAGAGGGTCCGAAGCAGGCTCTGTGCATACTGCAGAGAGCTGATATGGGTCTCAAACCCACAAACCGTGAGATCATGACCTGAGCTGAAGGCAGACACTTAACCAACCGAGCCACCCAGGTGCCCCTATGAGTCACCATTTGAAAATGTAAGACGGACCGGTGCCCCTATGAGTCACCATTTGAAAATGTAAGACTGATGGGGCGCCTGGGGGCCTCAGTCAGTTAAGCGTCTGACTTTGGCTAAGGTCATGATCTCATGGTCCATGAGTTTGGGCCACGCATTAGGCTCCATGCTGACAGTCAGAGCCTGGAGCCTGCTTCAGATTCTGTGTCTCCCTCTCTCTCTGCTCCTTCCCCACTCATGCTCTGTGTCTGTCTATATCTCAAAAATGAATGTTAAAAAAGTATATTATTAATAAAACGCAAGCCAGATCACATCCCTCCTCTGCTCCAAACACTTCAATGGCTCCCCATTTCATGAGGAAAGGAAAGTCCCCACAATGGCCTACAAGCTTCTCCATGATTGGCATCTTCCAGCCTATCCCATTTTTCTGACTCTCCATTCCGTTTTTCTGACATTACTTGGAATGTGTTCCTTAGCTCCCTCCTTCATGCTGTCAAGTTTTGGCTCAGATGTCACCTTTAATGTGAGGCACACCCCAACCACTCAACTTACAGTTTACGATTACAAATTACGGTAAAAAATGTCTCTCCTGTGGGTGCTCAAGCCCACCTGCCCTGTTCAGCTTTTCCTTTCTCTCTAGCATGATCCCCTTTCAAATATAAAATAGAATTCATGTATAATATTTAATGTTTACTTTCAGTCTTACCCTGGTAGAATGTAAGTTGCATGAGGGCAGAGATCTTTGCCAGCTTTGTTTGCTGCTATACCTCAAACACCAAGAATGAATGAACATGGGTAAATCTCAATATCATATTAAGCAATAAAATCATGATGCAGAAGGATATTTATGGTATGATATCATACTATATAAAGTTTTAAGACTTTATATGTAAAACAATACTATTCATATATACATACAAATATAAAAGTATAAAAGCTTAAGGGAATGATAAATTTAGGATTATAATCATCTCTCATTTTGGGAGGAAGGGGCATGGATTGCAATTGATTCGTAATGTTTTGTCTTAAAAATTGATCTGAAACAAATATGACAAAATATTGAGACTTGGCGAAGCTGAGGAAACAGTTCCTAGTGTTTTCTTTTCTTTGCGTAGCCTTGAAATATTCCATAACTTTAGAAGAAAAGATAATAAATGAATTTTTAAAAAGTTAGGTTAGCCTGACTAGCTTATACAAGGACAAGAGCTTGGAGAGAAGCTGTCCCACCAGGAAATCATTGCAGCTCGTTAGCTAAGGCCATCCTATTCTGAAAGGAAGCTATCAGCTATGAAATATCGAGCCATTAAAGGCTCCTGACAGCTGGCAACGATGTGGAGTGATTGGCACTTTCATATACACCAGAAAACTGTCTGCAGTGTCATTAAAGCTGAACAGACCATGTCCTATGATGTGGCAATTCCACTCTCAAGCATGTAATGAACAGAAAGACATATCCCAGACCTCAAAAGACAAGTACAACAATATTCATAGCAGCATTATTCATAATAGCTGCCAACTGGAAACAACCCAAATGTCCATCAAGGGAACAGACACGTAAACTGCAGTGTATTCATACTGGAGTACTATACAACAGTGAAGATTAGCTACAGCGACATACAGCACCATAGGTAAATGTTGAATCAAAAAAGCCAGATACAGACGGGGGCTTCTCAGTAGTTCAGTCAGCTAAGTGTTGGACTCTTGATTTCGGCTCAGGACATGATATCATGGTTCGTGAGATCAAGCCCCGTGTTGAGGCCCTCCTAAATACACATCACCCATATTTAGCCCATCCCCTGCTCACCTCCCCTTCACCAACCTTCAGTTTGTTCTCTATAGTCAAGAGTCTTTTATGGTTTGTTTCCCTCTCTCTTTTCCCCCTTCCCCTATGTTCCTGCTTTGTTTCATAAATTCTACACATAAGTGAAATTACATGGTATTTGTCTTTCTCTGACTGACTTTTTTTAAGTAGGCTCACATACAACATGGGGCTTGAAATCATGACCCCTGCGATCAAGAATCACTGTAACACTACACACTGAGCCAGCCAGGTGCCCCTCTTTGCAAGTTATTCATTCATTAATTCAGCAACTATTTGTAAGACCGCCTCCCTTGTATTGAGCCCTCTGCTACATAGATGACATACGATGAACAAAATCAGACATGGTACTTGCATTTGTGGGGCTTACAGACTCATGCTGTAGGCAATGCTAATGAAACATTCGCCTAAAGAGCACTATTTTTCTACAGTAAATACATAAACTGGCCTTTGGTTATGATGAAGAATGCTTTATAAAGTTACTGTGAATTTTTTGTGTGAACATATATTCCCATTTTTCTTGCTTTCTTCCTAGGAATGGCCGTATCTTATGGTAGCTCTATGATTAACTTTTGGATGATCTGCCAGACTGTTTTGTAAAGTGGCTGCATCATTTATATTTCCCATCGACAATGTACAAGAGTTCCAACTTCTCCACCTTCTTGCCAACATTTGTTAGTATCTGTGTTTTTTGTTTGTTCATTAGTTTTATTACAGCCAACATACTGGCCATGAAGCCGTATCTCATTATGGTTTTGATGTTAAGCATCTTTACACATGCTTAATTGTCCATTTGTGTATCTTATTTTTGGAGAAATATCAAGTCAGGACTTTGCTCATTTTAATTAGGTTATATTTTGGGGCACCTGGATGGCTCAGTCGTTAAGCGGCTGACTTTGGCTCAGGTCATGATCTCACAGTCTGTGAGTTTGGGCCCCACGTCGGGCTCTGTGCTGACGGCTCAGAGCCTGGAGTCTGCTTCGGATTCTGTGTCTCCCTCTCTCTCTGCCCTTTCCCTGCTCACACTCTGTCTCTATGTCTCTCAAAAATAAATAAACGTTAAAAAATTTTTTTAAATAATTAAGTTATATTTTATTATTAAATTAATAATATTTTATAGTTCTGATGTACCATGCTGCCATGCTGTACTTCTTTGTTAAATTTAATCCTAAATATTTTGTTCTTTTGAATAAGATTTTAAGTTGTGAATTTGTTTCCTTATTTCATTTCTGGATTAGTCAATGCCAGTGTACAGAAATATAATCGATTTTGGTATATTGACTTCTTTCATGCAATCTTTCTGAACTTGTTTATCAGTAATAATAATTTTTTTGTGGATTCCATAGGATTTTCTATATACAAGATCATATGGCCTATGAAAGTGATAGTTTTATTTCTTTCTTTCCAAATCTGGATACCTTTTATTTTCTTTCTTGCCTGATTGCCTTGGCTAAAACCTCCATTACAATACTGAATACAAGTGGCAAGAATGGACATCTTTGTCTTGTTCCTAGTAAAAGAGGGAAAGCTTTCAATCTTTTATTGTTAAATATTATGTTAGCTGTGAGTTTTTCATAGATGCCCTTCATCAGAGTGAGGAAGTTCCCAGTTTGGTTAATATTTGTATCATGAAAGAATGGTGGATGTTGCCAAAACTTTTTCTGCATTTACTGAGATCATCATTTGTTTTTGGTCTTTTATTCTATGAGTATGGTGAGTTACTTTGATTTTTGTATGTTAAACCAACCTTGGATTCCAGGGATAAATCCTACTTGGTTTGGAGTATAATCTTCTGATATGTCACTAAATTTAGTTTGCTAGTGTGGTGTTGAGGATTTTGTATCTATATTCTTATGGGATTATGGTCTATAGTTTTCTTTATGTTGGCTTTGGTCTGAGGGTAATACTAGTCTCAAAGAATGACTTAGGAAGTAATCCTGCCTCTTATATTATTGGAAGACTTTGTGAAAGATTGGTGTTAACTATTTAAAGATATGGTACAATTTACCTGTAAAGATATGTTGGAAAGTTTTTGATGACTAATTTGGTCTCTTTACTTATTATAGATTTATTCAGATTTTCTATTTCTTCTTGAATCAGTTTCAGTAGTTTTTTCTTCCTAGGAATTTGTTGATTTCACCTAGTTTGTCTGATTTGTAAGCATACAACTCTTCATAGAATACTCTTTTTTGGGTGCAACTAGCATATCTTCTTGACCTTAATAATTTGAAATTGGTTCTTTTTTTCTTTCTCTCAGTCTAGCTAATTTCATTGAAATTTTGTCAATTTTTGTTGATCTTTTCAAAGAACCAACTTTTGGGTTGTTAATATTCTCCATTTGTTTTTTTTTATTTCCTATGTCCCTTATTTCTGCCCTGAATTTTATTATTTCTTTTCTTCTGTTTGCTTAGAGTTTAGTTTGTTCTTCTTTTTCTCATTTCTTAAGATGAAAGTTTAAGTTATTAAGTTGAGATCTTCCTTTTTTTAATATAGATACTTAAAGCCATACATTTCCTCCTAGGCATTGCTTTCATTGCATTCCAAAAGATTTGGTATGTTGGGTTTTCATTTTCATTCATCTCAAAGTATTTTGTAATTTCCCCTGTGACTTCTTTGACCCACTCATTGTTTAAAAGTGTATTGTATAATTTCAACATATTTGTGAATTTCCCAAATTGCCTTCTGTTATAGATTTGTACTTTCATTTCACTGTGATCAGAGGCATATTTGTATGATTTCAATCCTTTTAAATTTATTGAAAAAGTTGTGTGGCCTAACATATGGTCTATCCTGGAAAATATTCCATGTGTACTTGAGATGAAAGTATATTCTGCTGTTGTTAGTGTATTCTATAAATGTCTGTTAGTTAGTTTATCGTGTTGCTCAATTTTTCTTTTTCCTTGTTGATCTTCTATCTAGTTATTCCATCCATTATTGAAATAGGATATTAAGTCTTCAACTATTGTTAGTGAATTGTCTATTTCTCCCTTCAGTTCTGTCTTTGCTTCATATATATTGGGGTTTTGTTATATGTCTATACCTATACCTATACCTATACTTATACCTATACCTATACCTATATCTGTATCTATCTCTCCATAGATATTTGTTTATAATTGTTTTGTCTTCTTAATATATTGGCCATTCTATAATTATATCATCTTCTTTGTAGTAACTATTTTTATTTTAAAGTACATTTTGTCTGATACATCTATAGACATTCCAGCTCTCTTTCAGTTACTATTTGTGTGGTATATATTTTTCCATCTCTTTTCTTTAGGCCAATCTGTATCTTTGAATCTCGAATGTGTCTCTTATAGGGGCAACCAGCTGACTCAGTTGGAACAGCATGTGACTCTTGATCTCAGGACCGAGGGTGAGCCCCACGTTGAATGTAGACATTACTTAAATAAAAAAATATTTTTTAATTAAAAAAAATAAAATGTGTCCCTTGTAGACAAACTAGTTGGATTATTTTTTATTTTTTCTAAAATCTTTGCCTGTGGACTGAAATATTCAATCTATTTCCATTTAATTACTGATAACATAGAATTTACACATCATTTTGCCTTTAATACTTCTTGTAGTATAGGTTTGCAACTGACAAATTCTCTCAGTTTTTGTTTAGCTGGGAATCTCTTAATTTCTCCTTAAGTTTTTGTTTGTTTGTTTGCTATTTTTATCTAATACTGTATTTTTTTCTTATTGTGGTAAAATGCATAGAACATAAAAGTACATTTTAACTGCTTTTGAGCGTACAATTCTATGGCCCTTGCTCTTCTGACATTTGCTCTAATGAGGCAACTTAGTGAATATGCTCAAGTTTTGGCACCAGGAAGATCTGGGTTTGAATCCCACCACCACTGTGTGAATTCGTACATGACTTTCTGTTTGCTCACCTGTAAAATAGATTTAATAAGAATTAACTTGCGATGTTATGGTGAGGATTTAAATGAAATAATATATACAAAGATTGGCACATGGAAAATGCTAATCATTGAAAGCTATTATTCATTAATAAAATAATGTTGGGGTACCTGGCTAGCTCAGTTGGTGAAGCATGCAACTCTTGATCTTGGGGTGTGAGTTTGAGTCTCACACTGGGTATAGAGATTACTTAAAAATAAAATCTTTTAAAAACAATGTTATATATCATTTCTCTTATGACTATATTATCAATTTTGTTCCCTTTTTTCTTTTCTAAGTTATTTATTTATTTATTTATTTAAAGTAATCTCAATACCCAATGTGGGGCTCAAACTCACAATCCTGAGATCAAGAGTTGCATGCTCAGGGCGCCTGGGTGGCTCAGTTGGTTAAGTGTCTGACTCTTGATATTGGCTCAGATTGTGATCTCAAGGTCATGAGATTGAGCCCTGCATGGAGCTCCATACCGAGCATGGAGCCTGCTCGGGATTCTCTTTCTCCTTTTCTCTCTGCCCCTCTCCCACTCTCTCTCTCTCAAAATAAATAAATAAACTAAAGAAAAATGAGTTGCATGCTCTTCCAACTGAGCCAGCCAGGCACCCTCATTTCCTTTTTTCAGAAGATTAAATATTTGATAACTTATCATCCAGTGTTTCAAAGCATCTTTTCGTTTTCTTAAATGTTTATTTATTTATTTTGAGGGAAGAGAAGGGGCAGAGAGGGAGAGAGAGAGAAAGAGAGAGAAAGAGAGAATCCCAAGCAGGCTCCATGCTGTCAGTGCAGAGCTCGACATAGAGCTTGATCTCATGAACCATGAGATCATGACCTGAGCCAAAATCAAGAGTCAGACACTTAACCAACCCAGTCACCCAGAAGCCCCTCAAAGCATCTATTACTTTTTTTATTTCATGTTCTGATCCTTTTTTTTTTTTTTCCACTTACCATGGCATATGGTTCCCTGTCTCTGTTTGTATTGCTTGCTAACAGGTAGCTTTCAAGAGCACGGACCATGCCCATGTTGGGGCCTTGCACAGTGTCTGGCACATTAGAGAGACCCAACAAATATTTGCTAATAGTCGAATGAAGGAATAAATGAATGAAACTCTTCCCACCCTCAGGCAGAAAAAAGCACCCAGTCAGCCCAGGACATTTATCTCTGCTTAGTGTTTTACAATGGGGTATCAGTATTACTGTCTTATCATTAGCTGAGCTGTACTATTATTTGTGAAAATTTTTTATTTAAATAAACTGCTTTTTAGTTAAATGTAGTCAAAACAGAAGTTTTATATCAATATCCTAAGTAGAAAAGCCAGTATCACTTTCCTTTTTTCATTAAGGTATACTTATTAATGTTTGTTAATTTCAAAACGATTCCCTTGTGTATCTCCTAAAGTGATCTTGGGTATTATGCTTTGGGAAATACCACTTCTCATTCAGCACCCCTCCCTACTCAATACACCATCCATTTACTTGGCATGCGGGAATTTGATTTCTCCCTATCTTTCCCAAGGGCTGAGATGCTGTGTCCTATGGAAAACAAAAATTTGGGGCACCTGGGTGTTCAGTTGGTAAAGTGTCCAACTTCGGCTCAGGTCGTGATCTCATAGCTTGTGAGTTCAAGCCCTGCATCAAGCTCTGTGCTGACAGCTCAGAGCCTGGAGCCTGCTTCCGATTCTGTGTCCCTCTCACTCTGCCCCTCTCCCGCTCATGCGCTCTCTGTCTCTCTGTCTCTCTCTCTCTCAAGAATAAATAAAACATTTAAAAAAAAAACAGAAAGAAAAAAAAAAACCAAAAATTTATTTGGTTTAATTTGAATTTATTTGGGGTCACCTCAGGATGACCCAACAGAGCCCAGCAGGCTTTGGTGCCCCAGTTTGCACTCTGCTGCCCTTCGTTGTTCCTATTCATTGCATCCCTGTGGTGCCCTCTCCAGGGTGAGACTGCCATGACCTGCCTCTGTGTATGAGGCAGTCAGATTTAATGATTTGTAAATCTGAGTCCCCAAGAAGATCAAGATAAGGGGCCAGGTGAATACTTAGACCCACCAGGAAAAAGAAAAGTCATTATTACACACCATGTCAAGGTTTCCAAATGGCCCAGGATTAGTTTTTATGCTATGGAACATAAAGTATCGGTGAACAGGCTAGAAGAATTATTTTTTGTGAAACATCCTTCATAATTATATCATTGCCACTGATTTGTAATTTCCATTATAAACAAGTTTGCTGAGAGGTTCATAACTCTGCTTTAGTTTCCATAAAGCGCCGTTTTGGCAGGTAGATTGTTGAACTGGATGCAAATCCTCTCTCTAAATTAAGTGAAAACTTGTTAAGTCACTTTATTTAGATCAAGGAGGAATTTTGATTTATTTTTGGAGAAGGTACAGATACTTTTTGATCCTGCCACTTCCCACAGCTATAGAAGGCTGTTTTACAAGGAGAAATGGGAGGTTTGCCTTGGTTCACATGTAAAGCAATGCTGAAAACTGGAAGGCCCTCTTCCTTCTTGGATTCAGAGGGGAAGAACTGCTAGGTAAGAGGGAGCTGGGAACCAGAGCTAGGGGACAACCAGAGCCTGTCTGCAGGTGTGTCTCCCACCTGCAGGTGAGGCCCTCTAATGTCCCACTCCTAGCTCTGTCCCTGTTCCCTGGCTGTGGTCATCACTGTTCGGTTCTGACATGAAGTGGCCACAAGAGTCAGCAGGTCTCGGCAGGCCTCCAGACTCCCATATCTTTGGTCCCAGCTTCCTGGAGAATTTGATTAGAAGAATTTTAGGGGTTCTTGTGAGAGGGACAGGTCCTCTGGCCAATCCAAGTGACTGGTTCGTTCCCCAGTATCCCAAACGGACAAGTGACTGGCAAATAAATCACAGCCACTAATTTCAAAATATAAAGTCTAAAAATTCCATCCAGACTCTCTGAAAGAATATTAGCTAGAAGTTTTTCTTGTAGGGCTCCAGTGAAGTCAATGATACAGTGGTTTTTGGCTTCCTTTGTATAGGTCTTCTTAAGTGGGTGTGAAGGGGAAGGAAGGTACATTTTGACACCTTCTGTTTGCATTTGTTCTTTTGAGCATTTTTGTTCCTCCGTGACAGCAGCTCAGTGACCACACAAAGAACAGCAGACACTCTGCCTTCAGTCTGAGTCATTCCCATGTGCCCACGTTTTCATGTTCACACAGAATCATTCCTATGAAGAAGAATTCACTCTCCAACTGTTAACATGCCAGTGATTCCTGCTTCTAACTCTAGATGTTAACACCTTATATTTGGCGAGGCTGCAGTTTCCTGGGCTGGTCCCCTTCATCATTCTGTTTCACCTACCTGGAAAATCATCTGTGCTTTTAACTGCCCATCTCAAGTGCCAAATCATCCAGGCTGCCTTTCCATCTCTCCATATTTTCAACAACCATAGCACTTTATGTGTTTCTCCTAGAACTTTCCTCACTCTTTTCCCACCCACTGAGCTGTGTGAACCTTGAAAACAGGACCTATGTCACCTCACATCTTATATCCACTCCTACCATGCAGATAAGCTGAGTATGTTATTTATTGAATTAAGTCAAATTGCATCTATCTTTGCTTCTTTTTTTTGTATTTTTTTCCTCCATGTGAGCCCTTAGCTTCAGTCTTCACTAGTTTCTGGATATACCTTTTCTTTCTGATCATCTAACTCTTCATTCATTGATCATTTTTCTGTGCCTTCCAAGTATCAGGCACTGGACTAGGCACTGGGGAGGTCACGGTGAGCAAAACATTGTCCCAGGCGCCAAGAAGTCCAAGGGGAAGAGTAGAGAGGGGGAAGGGCACATTGCAAGGGAAACCGAGGCAGTTTAGGGAAGTCAGGGAGCCTTTCCAGGGCTGTGGTGTCTAAGCTGAGTCCCCTGGCATTTGTTCATGTATTCCTTCTGCTTGGAGGTACTCTCTTCACCCCCTGAGAGCAAATCCATATGGTTCTCTTCCTTCCAAACCTTCCTCCTGGAGGTGGTCTCATCTCTCAGTTTTCAAGATGGCTGCCCTCCTGGTCCTCTGACATCCTGGTCTTTCTTTCTCAGCGTCCAACAGCATTGGCAAGGTTTTGTTCCTGACCTCCCTCCAATTCTTCCTGACTGGGCCCTCATCTGGATGCAGATGACTTCTCAATGTGTGTCTCTAAGCTCTGTCTTCTCGTCTGAAATACGTTGCTACTTGCCTGCTGGGTCCAGCCTTCTACAGACATTCTGCTGTATTCTCAAATCCTGGCACATCCAGAGCAGAACATGGTGCTTTTCTTCTGAGTAACTGCTCCTGAGACATTTAAGTGACCATGGTTATTCTCTAAAGGTTTTAGGCTGGAACCTTATAGGAGACAGGATGCCACTTGCTTTGATCTTTTTCCATAACTGATACAAAGTCTACCCTTGTCATGTTCTTTTCCAATTAGACACATTCTTGTGTGACAAGTACAACTGTACCCTTGGATTATTTGTCTCTATTCACAGGTGTTTCTACCGTGCTACATCAAGAACCCCCAGCTAATGCTCACTTCTTGGATGTGGCACAACGGCCCCAAGGGGGTACTGTGGGCTGAGCTCCCACTGGTCGGGTTTACTTGCAGCCAGTTGTCTGAATACCAGTCAGTGCTGATAGTTTAGGGTGGTCATTCCTGCGATTCGCCAAATACTTCTAGCTCTCTGGAACACGGGACGTGGTAGAATTGCATTTCTCAGCCCCCTTGTGCTTGGGTGGGGCCACGTAACTTGCTGTAGCTCATGAGTCCTGAGTGCGAGTGCTATGCCTGGCCAAAGCATTTAATTGTGAATGCAAGACCCTTCTGAGACGCCTCCCTTTGCACGGGGACTGGCAATGTCTGCAATGGCAGCTGCTTCCCCAGCCTGGGCCCTGCAGTGAGGAGACGTGGAACAGTGGCCCTAGCCAGCTCACAATAGACACATAGCTCAAGTGAGAAATGAACCTTAGCTGTTATGAACCACAGAGGTTTGGGTTGCTTATAATGTATCTTCTCTTGACCAGAATCCTACCAGTGTGAAATGAATTCATATTTAGCACCTTTTATATGTCAATCATACATCCTCTGATTTTTATAAATAAATATCAATTTCCACGAACTTTGTAGATAAAATACCCTAAAACACGAAGTTTCTCTTTAAATAATGGTTGGAAATATATACACATTTATATCGTGTATTTATCCAAACCTAAACTGGTTAAATCAGACTATAGAGCACATTTAATGAGTAAATAAGTTAGGTCGGGACAACACTTACTGCCGAACTCGTCTTAACCACGGCTGCCTCTGCCGTCACACCACACAGCCGCTCTGCTGCTCGGCGCTGACTCCGTCCACAGGACCCAGCAAGCGGTGGCTGCCTCAGGCTCCTTTGTTTCCATTGCCACTCACTTTGACAAGACCAAAGTGGTATTTCCACTGGGGTCGACCCTTCCAGTCTTTCTGCTCCCTGTTCTAACCGGCCACCAGAGTTTCAAGTTAGAAGTGCCCCTTGTGGTCACACACCCACTTCTCAAACCTCAGGATGGAGAAAGGGAAACCAGGTGGGAATGCCTCTAAATTGCAGAGGACAGACACCTGTGACCCAGCCAAGCCCAGTCCTTGCAGATCCTATAGTAGACCTCATCCCCTCAGCTTCAAAAGCTGCTCCCTCTGCCCAAAGCTGGGGTGCTAACTCCCTTGCCTTCAGGCCTCTGCTCAAATGTAGCCCTTGAAACGAGGCCAATCCTGACCCCTGGGTTTAAAATTATAACCAGGGGCGCCTGGGTGGCTCAGTCGGTTGGGCGGCCGACTTCAGCTCAGGTCATGATCTCGCAGTCTGTGAGTTCGAGCCCCGCGTCGGGCTCTGTGCTGGCGGCTCGGAGCCTGGAGCCTGCTTCCGATTCTGTGTCTCCCTCTCTCTCTGCCCTTCCCCTGTTCACACTGTGCCTCTATGTCTCTCAAAAATAAATAAACATTAAAAAAAAATTAAAAAAAAAATTATAACCAGTCCCCCTCACCTTTCTTAACGCTCTTCATGTCCCTGACCAGGTCTTTCTTCCACAGCATGTACCTCCTTGTAGCGTCCACGACTAGGTTATTGTGTTTGTTGTTTCTTTCTCTCTCCACTAGAGCATGAGCTCCACATAGTCAGGAAATTTTTTGTCTTTTTGTCAGTCTTGTATACCAAGTAAACAGAATGGTATCTGGCACAAAAAAAAAAGATGCTTAATAAATACCTGCCGAATGAATGAACAGGGTGGGGTCAGGCATCTGTGATTTTTCTTCTTAAAGATATTTTATTTTAAGTAATCTCCACACCCAACATGGAGCTTGAACTTAAAACCTGAGACCGAGAGTCAGTCAGCCAGTTGCTCCAGGCATCTGTGTTTTTTTTAATTAAAAAAATGTTTTTTAATGTTTATTTATCTTTGAGAGAGTGAGAGAGAGAGTGCAGACAGAGAGGGAGACACAGAATCTGAAGCAAGCTCCAGGTTCTGAGTTGTCAACACAGAGTCCGACTCAGGGTTCGAACTCACTACCTGAGCTTGTGACCTGAGCCAAGGTCGGACACTCAACCAACTGAGCCACCCAGCTGCCCCTGTCCATCTTTTGTAATGTGATCATTTTAGTGGTGTGAAGTGGCATCTCACTGTGGTTTGGGTTTGCATTTTCCTAATGACTAATGATGTCATTTTCATCTGCTAATTCACCATTTGTGTCTTCCTTGGAGAAATGACTATTCTGATCCATTTTTAAATTGAGTTGTTTTTCTTTTTTGCTATTTAGTTATAAGAGTTCTTTGTATATTCTGAATACTAGACCCTTATCAGGTATATAATTTGGAAACATGTCCTTCTATTTAAGGGATTTTCTTTTCACTTTATTTTTTTTTAATTTTTTTTAACGTTTATTTATTTTTGAGAGACATAGAGACAGAGTGTGAGCAGGGGAAGGGCAGAGAGAGAGGGAGACACAGAATCCGAAGCAGACTCCAGGCTCTGAGCCATCAGCACAGAGCCCAACGCGGGGCTCAAACTCACAGACCGTGAGATCATGACCTGAGCCGGAGTCGGCTGCTTAACCAACTGAGCCACCCAGGTGCCCCTCACTTTCTTGATAGTGTCCTTTGGAGCACAAAAGTTTTGAATTTTGAAGAAGTTTAGTTTGTCAACTTTCCTTTTGCTGCTTGTGCCTGTGGTGTTATTTCTAAGAAACTACTTCCTAACCCAAGGTCACAAAGATTTACACTTCCATTTCCTTCTAAAAGTTTTATAGTTTCAGGGGCACCTGGGTGGCTCAGTTGGTTGAATGTCTGACTCATGATTTTGGTTCAGGTCATGATCTCAGGGTTTTGGGATCCAGCCCCATGTCAGGCTCTGAGCTGAGTGTGGAGCCTGCTTGAAAGTCTCTCTCTCTCCCCTCCTCTGATTCCAACCCCTGCTCACTTTCTCTCTCTAAAAATAAAAATAAAAACATAAACGTTATATAGTTTCAGTTTTTACATTTAGGTCTTTGGTCCATTTTGAGTTAATTTTTGCATATGGTGCATGCAAGGAAAGGGTCCAACTTCGTTCTTTGGTGTGTGGATATCCAGTAATCCCAGCACCATTTGTTGAAATAACAGCACACAGGGGCGCCCGGGGGGCTTAGTAGGTTAAGCACCCAAGTTTCACTCAGGTCATGATCCTGCGGTTCGTGGGTTCAAGCCCCAAATCGGGCTCTGTACTGACACCTCAGATCCCACTTCGAATGCTCTGTCTCCCTCTCTCTCTGCCCCTCTCCTGCTCATGCTCTCTTTCTCAAAACTAGATAAATATTTAAAAAAAAAAAAGAACAGCACACAGATTCTTTTTTTTTTCTTTTTAAGTAATCTCTACCCCCAATATGGGACTTGAACTCGTGACCCCAAGATCAAGAGTCACATGCTAGGGCACCTGGGTGGTTTAGTTGGTTGAGCGTCCAACTCTTGGTTTCAGCTCAAGTCATGCATGATCTCATGGTTCGTGAGTTCAAGCCCTGCATTGGGCTCTGTGCTGACAGTGTGGAGTTTGCTTGGAATACTCTCTTTCCCTCTCTTTCTGCCGCTCCCTTGCTCACTCTCTCTTTCAAAAAAATTAATTAAAAAAAAAAAGGAGCTGCATGTTCTACCGACTGAGCCAGCCAGGGACTCTGCACACAGGTTTTTTGTTTGTTTAAAATTTTTTTTTAATTTTTTTTTAATGTTTTGTATTTATTATTGAGAGACAGAGAGAGACAGAGCACGAGCATGGGAAGGGCAGAGAGGGGGAGACACAGAATTAGAAGCAGGCTCCAGGCTCTGAGCTGTCAGCACAGAGCCCGACGCTGGGCTCAAACTCACAAACCGTGAGATCATGACCTGAGCTAGAGTCGGAAGCTTAACCAACTGAACCGCCCAGGTGCCCCTGTTTGTTTGTTTTAATGTTTTATTTATTTTTGAGAGAGAGAGAGAGTATGAGTGGGGGAGTGCCAGAAAGAGGGGGACAGAGGATCCAAAGCAGGCTCTGCACTGAGAGGAGTGAGCCCAATGCGGAGCTTGAACTCATGAACCATGGTATCATGACCTGAGCCTAAGCTGATGCTCAACTGACTGAGCCACTCAGGCGCCCCTGCACACAGGTTCTTAATAAAGAAGCTAATGTTCCATTTGAAAGCGGCAGAAGAGAGCTCCTTCTGCCAGAACTCCATGTTTTCCTTTCCTTTGAACCCACTTGATCAGGAGTCCCTCTGCAAGCGAGTTCTCATGGTGACCGTGGCGCCTCCCTTTCACACCAATTTCCTTCATTTTCTAGAGCATTTAAAAGAAAACAGAATCTCCGTAAAAGGCCCTTCCAGGTTTAGACTGACCACTTCTCTGAGGCTTGAATCTTTCCCACAGGATTCCAAATAGATGGTAGGCCTGTCTTTCTTTGGATACATTCAAGGTAAAACTTATTGCTTTTTAAGTAGTAAGTTCAGTTAGTGGATGACTTGGTAATAACGGTAACACCAACAACCATCATTTTTTGAGCTTTTACATCAAGGTAAGGTATACCATCTCCTTTTCATTCTTACAACAACCATCTGGGAGAGTTATTATAAGTCCATTTTACAGAGAACTTACTTGTTCAAAGTCACACTATTACTGTAACAGTGCAGATCTCGGTTCAAACCAGGTCCGTCTAACTGCAAAACCTGTGTTCCTAAGTACTATTCCCTTTCCAAATACATGCTTGTGGTAGAAAAGAGATTTGAGATCCTCTTCCCCTCTCTGGGCACACAGAAGAACTACATTTGCCAGATTTTTTTTTTTTTTCTTAAGTGTTTATTTATTTTCGAGAGAGAGAGAGAGAGAGAGAGAGAGAGCGAGCGCGCGCGAGCAAGTGGGAGAAGGGCAGAGTGAGATGGAGAAAGAGGATTATGATCTGAGCTGAAGTCAGATACTTAACTGACTGAGCCACCCAGATGCCCTCCCAGAACTTTTTTGATTTGGTGGGACTATATTACTATTTCTAACCTGGAACTTCTAGGCTGAGGCATTTAATAGCAGGTGTGAGTTTTCCACTTTCTCTTTTCCCTGTTGTAGCTACCCTGGAAGCAATGAGATAATGAGGAAACATGCCTGGATGCTTACTGGCCAGCATTTAATTTGCATGAGCAAGATACAAACGCTTATGTGTTAAGTCTCTGAGAATTCAAGGTTTGTTTGTTTGTTCTTGTAGTGTAGACCATCTCATCCTGAGTATTAAAACTGAATATTATAAATCTTTTTTTTAATGTTTATTTATTTTTGAGAGAGAGAGAGGGAACAGAAGAGGTGCAGAGAGAGGGAGACAGAGAACCCCAAGCAGGCAGAGACTGATGTGGGGCTCAAACTCGTGAACCATGAGATCACGACCTGAGCTGAAATCAACAGTTAGAGGCTTTACCGACAGAGCTGCCCAGACACCCTAAAACTGATTATTGTAATTGCCTTTATTCATTTTCCTCCTGACTGGAATTCTGCCTTCTAGGCAAGGATATGCCACATGTCAGTTTCTGACACCTGCTATCTTGCTTTACTTGTTTGTCTCCTAGTTGTTTATGTCACGGCCCTGAATAGTTATCATCTTCTTAGCAGGTCAGAGATTATGTTTTGGATTTCTTCTTTATCCTAGCAGATCTAAGCACAAAACTGGTGTAGAAGCACTGCTTGTTAAATATATCATACCCAGAAAAAAACTATTTGTATTTATTCTGGTTTTTACAAGTTACTACCCATTAGACTTTTAAGTTCATTTGAGGACCCTATTGTGTTTATAAGTCTAGAAAATTTTATTTACTTATTATTTTTTAAATGTTTATTTATTTGTTTTGATAGGGAGCACATACATGAATGGGGAAAGGGCAGAGAGAAGGGGGGAGAGAGAGAGAGAGAGAAAATCCCAGGCAGGCTCCTCATTGTCAGCTCAGAGACTGACTCGGGGCTCATGAGATCATGGCCTGAGCGGAAACCAAGTATTGGATGCTTATCTGACTGAGTCACCCAGGCGCCCCAAGTCTAGAAAATTTTAGCAATTTCTTTTACTTATATAAAAGTTGAAAGTACACTACAAAAACTTTTTTCTAAACTATCTGAGAGTAAGTTGCCCATCCGATGGCCCATCACCTCTGAATATTTTAGCGTGTGCTTTCCTATAGACAAGGACATTCTCCTATATAACCACAACACAGCCGTTAAAATCAGGAAATTAACACGGGTACTACTATTAACTCTCAGACCCATTCAAGTTTTGTTTCTAGTCCCAACAATGACCTTTATAGCAAAAGGATCCAATTCAGGGTCACATGTTCATTTACTTGTCATGTTTCTTTATTCTCCTTCAGTCTGGAACAGTTCCTTAGCCTTTCTTTGACTTTCTTGTCCTTGATATTTTTGAAGGTTGTAGACCAATTATTCTGCAGAATATTCCCTGGTTGGGGTATGCTTGATCTACACGAGTAAGTTTAGACTATGTACCTCGGGCAGGAATATTACAGAAGCCATGTTGTGTTCTTCTTACTGCATTCTATCAATTGGTGTGTGATTTCAGCTTTTCTCATTACTTTATCACATTCACTTTGATCACTTGATTAAGGTTGTGTCTTCCAGTCTTCACTGTAAACTTAATTTTTGTCCCTTTGTAACTTAACAATATTTTGAAGCTATGTAAATATCCCAATTTTGTAAAAGTTTTTGTAAAACTATGTGTTTGTTTGTGTATGTCTTATGTTTCCTATTTTGTTCAATGGTTTATAATCCATTACTACCGTTTTTTAAAAAGTTCGTTTATTTATTTATTTATTTATTTATTTTGCATGGATGAGCAGGGGTGGAGCAGACAGAGAGGGAGAGAGAGAATTCCAAGCAGGTTCCGTGCTGTCAGCATACAGCTGGACCCACATGACCCACAAACCATGAGATCATGACCTGAGCTGAAACCAAGAGTTGGAGGCTCAACCAACTGAGCCACCCAGGCACCCCAACTGTGAATACCACTTTTTATTTTGGTTCTTATATTATTTCTAATCAAAGTGGCTTGTTCCTTTTGAAATGCCTCTAATTTTTTGAGCATTCCTTTGCTTCATGGCACAATACAATGTTTCAGGTTTATATTGCATCTTCCCTGCTCTAGCCCTAAAAGCATCCATTTCTTTAAGGAGCCATGAAAAATAGTATTTAGAAGCCAGGACCTACCATTAAGGTATGCTCATTGCCATTGGGGTAATGCTGCTCCCAGTCCTTCCAGTGGACAGGAAACAGAGAGAAAATTGGCTTCCATTACCCTTCGTGTGTTTACTTGATCAGTTGCTATGTATTGATTAATAAATTATTCTCCCACCTGGGCAGTCACCCTCTTTTCCCTGCTTGGACTCTCTCTACCCTGAGCTTCCCTTCCTCATCCTGCCTGGGATCTGACACCTTGCCCTGGTCCACTGCAATTCCTCACTCTTTCTGAATTCTCATTTGAGGTAATTTTGTTCTATAAAGTTTCTGCAAACACTGAATTTGTGAATACCGAATCTTTGCTCCTAAGGGAAATACAGGGTTAGGTTCCTGAGAGCTTCTGGCCACATTTTTGTCAATCAAACAATACATACTTTATTTTTGTGTATTTCTGTTTAAGGCACCTTATTTAATAGATATTGTTGATTCACTAACATTCAACTCAAAGCCAATAGCACTATAATGCATGCCTGAACGAGACTTATCTAACACACTTATGTTCTCTGGAAGGCACATCACAGCCTTCTTGCATTTGGGGAAAGCAGACAGGACTTCAGGACTACACTTGGAGCCCATCTTAAACAGCGAAATCAGCAATAAATAGAACCAAAATGTGAAAGACGCAGCACTAAGTAGACAAAGAAGAGGACAGTATTATTTACAGTATGAGAGCTGAAAGAAGGCAGGACATCACCCTGTTCAACCTCAGCCGGGAAGGTATTCCTGGGGTGTCTCAATTTTTTTGCCGCTCGTGCACATCTGTGAATGACTGTAGAAGTACCAAGACTATTGAATTTGAGGTTACAAATGCATTTTAGTCAGTAGGCGAATTTGCAAATATGAGATCCACAAATAATGTGGATTGACTATGAATCTATTTTGTTCTGCCTTCCTAATGGCTTTCAGACAGACAAGGGAAGGAAAGAGAAGGGAAGGAAGAGGAGGAGATGGACTGCATATTTGAAATTACAGTCACAAGGCTGAGCTGTTACACTAACAGGCCAAATTCCTTTAAGCCTGATAAGTACATAAAAAACTGAATAAGTACAAACTTCCTAACTGGAATGTATTCATGCTATGAGTTTTCTTCTTTTCAACATTTCCATACTTAATTCTAAGTTAATTATCCACTAAGGTAATGATATTATCTCACACAATTTTTGGAGTTATTTTCTCATATAATTTTGCATTGACTTACTTAAGATTGCAAAAGTACCAGAGAAGTGGGCTGCTGATGAGATCCTTGTTGGTGACCTTGACAGGATTCAAGGATTTGGGGAATCCGTGTGTGCCAGATCCACTTGCCTGGGATCACAAGAGCTGGCTGTACAGTCTCTTCCCCACCCTACATTCTGGGCCTTGTGTTAGTAATTTGACATTGGCCATGGTGGGTGTATTAACACCATGGAAATCTGCAAATGCTACAAATCAGGGTTTTTTTGGAGAACTGGTTGTTAAATCTTAACCAGCGTACCACTGCCATGAACCCTATTTATAGTTGCTGTACCATTGACTCTATAACCCAAAAAGGGAATGCTCACAAAGCCAGAGGGACCTTCTAACCTCTACTCACAGAAGTTTTCGATCCTTACATTTCTTGCTCAGATACTTCATTTCTTTGGCCCTTAAGATATGTAACTTCAAGTCTAAAGATTTAAATCTGATGGATTCCTGGGGTGCCTAGCTGTCTCAGTTGGTAGAGCACACAACTCTTGATCTCAGGGCTATGAGTTCAAGCTCCATGGTGGGTATAGAGATTACTAAAAATAAATAAATAAACGTAAAAATAACTGGATAAATTTGATGGATTCCTGCATCATTTTACCTTCTTAGGAGCACAGCTCTTACAAGATGGAAATAAAATTTGAGCCTAGGCCCTTTTTCTCAGCCTTTTCCAATTCAGTTGTGACCTTAAGGGTGATTCTATTTCCCCCCCATCTCAACCTCTAACTTAGTGCACATCCTCCTGCAGTATCCAGCCCAGAATCCTCATGCTATAAACTTTCCTCACTTATTTTTATTCCTGTTTAGGGTTCAGATAAAGGCTCCTTTTGCAGATAAGTCCCACGGCCTCAGAGCTTGGGGTACAGCTCCCCCCCTTCCCCATTCTGCAAGTCTCCTTGAGCTGGGGGAACCACCATATCCAGCTCCTGTAACACCTGGCACCAGCATGTGGACAAAGAACTCATGCTGTTGTGCTGATCCTGGTGACTCAGGCTGTAAAATTGCAGGCCAAGTTGTTAAACCCAGATTCAGGTAGACAGCCAAACAGGGCCAAGGCTGCCCTGCATCTGGGTTTTGGCAGACGGAGCAGTTTCTCCATCTGCGGGAGCCTTGGTGTGGCCTTTCCCTCCAGGAGGCAATGCCAGTATAATTTATTGGGCCATAATTGTTGAAAGGAATAGTCCTTCAGGCCATTCATTCAGGCCAAAAATGTTTCTTTATTGAGCATTCTCAGTGTTCTCAGCCTTGTGCTATGTGGAGTGTGTGTGTGTGTGTGTGTGTGTGTGTGTGTGTGTGTTGAGAGGAGAGTCACAGAAAAGACCAAGAACCAGCCTCTCTTCTGTGATTTACCAGCTGAGCAATAATAGAAAGCAGACTTCTATTGCTAAATGTACGGGTACCCGACTGGCCCAGTTTGTGGAGCGTGCAACTCTTGTTCTCAGAGTTGTGAGTTCGAGTGCCACACTGAGCGTAGAGATTACTTAAAAATAAAATCTTTAAAAAAAATATGAAGATATTTCTTTTTTTTTAAAAAAAGAATATGCTAAATGCCAAATAAGTAGTAGAAACAGAAAATGCTAAAGAATTTCAAAGGAAACATTTTTCCTAGTGGCCTGAAGGATGGATAGGATTCAGTCAGTGACGAGCAAGGTGAGGGCACCTCACCTGGGAGAAGAGCTCACAGGATGGCTATGGAAGGATCCAGGGCCTGTCCGTGGAGTGGCAACTTGCAGGCATGGAATTCCTAAGGTTGGGGCTCCTGGGAAAGTTCTCCAGAGAGAAGAACTGAAGATGTGGGCAGAGGCCACCTGGGAGAGGACCTCAAATGATGGGCAAAGGAGTTTGGACTCCATTCAATAAGAAACAGAAACCCTCACTGAAAGTTTTTAGGAAGAGGAGGGGCATGATCTGGTCTGTGTCAAATGAAGTCCAGATTGGGATTTCTGCTCTCACCGTTGGAGGTATTTTCTCTAAGAGGAGGTTTAGCAGTGTTCTGAGGTTGCCGGGCTGAGGGGGTCCTGAGTGAAGGAAGAATGCTGGGTTTCCAAGAGCATCCCTTCTGTGCTCACTGGGCTGTTGTCATTCAGTCACCATCTGCAGTAGATGTCAGAGATAATACTGTGATTTAAAATAACGATTACCATAAACAATAAGAATGGGTTAAATTTATCGATTAATTTCTTTTTTTTTTTTTTTTTTTTTAAATTTTTTTTTTTTTTTTTTTTTAACGTTTATTTATTTTTGAGAGACATAGAGATAGAGCATGAGCAGGGGAAGGGCAGAGAGAGAGGGAGACACAGAATCCGAAGCAGGCTCCAGGCTCTGATGAGCCATCAGCACAGAGCCCGATGTGGGGCTCGAACTCACAGACTATCGATTAATTTCTATGCGTTAGATCCTGAACTAAGCACTCTACATGCATGATTTTGTAAAATACTTACATTCACCGTCTGAAGTAGATCTGTTATTCTCTCCATTTTACAGATGAGAAAACTAAAGCACAGAGAAGTGAAGGCATTTGCCTAAGGTCACACAGACAGGACATGGCAGTGGGAAGACAAGAACCCAGCACTGTGTGACTCCAGGGCTTGAACTCTGCCCTCCTAAACGGTATATATTCTCTTCAGAGATGAGTGACTTTCTTTGTGGAGCAGTGCCAGGATGTCTGGGAAAGACTGTGAGTTTAAGGCTGGATTTCCACCCAAGTAGGTGGTTCAGTAAGTATTTGAAGGACCACATCCAGAGGGTGATGGGGAATGAATTCAGATAGCCTTGGAAGGTGGTTTCTAGTGCATGTTGCATGTCTTGACCACCATCCTTACAGTTCAATTAGCTTAGTGATGAATGAACGAGTGGATGAGTGAATGGATTGCTAACTGGTGGCCCATAGGATAACTGTTCTACAGATATTTTTGTCCCACATGCTGTTAAAAAGAAAAACAGAGAATCAATGTTTAAAATCAAGTGATTTGAACGTTTATTTATTTATTTATGTATTTTTAATGTTTATTTATTTTTGAGACAGAGAGAGACACAGCATGAGTGGGGGAGGGGCAGAGAGAGAGGGAGACACAGAATCTGAAGCAGGCTCCAGGCTCTGAGCTTTCAGCACAGAGCCCGACGCGGGGCTCGAACTCACAGACCCTGAGATTGTGACCTGAGGTGAAGTCCGCCGCTCAACCGACTGAGCCACCCAGACGCCCCAAAATCAAGTGATTTGAAAAAATTCAGAATTCTAAATTCTCTTATCAAATTTAGAAATCTGGCAAGAATACATTTGCATTTCTGCAGGGCAATAATCCACTGGAGTAAAGCAGCAGCTGTTCCCCCACCCTGGCCCATGCCCCCGGGCTTTACTCCCCTGTTCACAGAGCCCACCTCACTCACACAGAGTGTGCACTTTACACCAGCCTCGTCGATCCGTTCATGCTGCCTCCTTGGTCTCTACAGGTATTTGATTTTGAAACCCTGTTGGCAGATGCTTCCCTAAGTAATCATAGGTAAAGTGAAAGTGGGAGGAATAGAAGAAAATGGACAATGTCAAGATCCAGAAAGATTTAATCAACAGATGGCCATCTAGTGAAAGTTTAATAGAGATAAATATAAAGTCTTATAATTGTTCATTAGATCAAGTGTACTAGTGGGGACACAGGGATATGGCTTCACAGTAATAACCTAAAAAAAAAAACCCACCAGTTTTAGTTGATGAAAAACCCAATGTGAGTCAACAGTATGATGTAAGTGTCAAAAAAGCTGCGACTATAGGCTATATTAACAGAAGTATATAGCAAATGTTTGGCTTCCTCCTTACAGGGATTAGAGGTGTACCGTATAGCCTCCCAGGAAGAGTATGAATTAATTTCACAGGGTGGAGACTGAGGAAGGCCAGATATTAACACTGTGTGGGGAAGCTTCCCAGAGCTGCCCAGAGACAGAATAGCTGCTCAGGACACGGTGTGTTCTCTGGAAACTAGAGTGTTCTAACATGAACAGAATGACCAGTTGGCAAAAATATGGAGTAGTAGATGGGAACGATCAGAGGATGATTGGTCTCAGAGAACTTCAGGTCCATTCTGCCCCTCATATTCCATGATTCCACGTATTAGAGGTCTCTTTGGAGAAAGGGAAGTGAAAATTAACCTCTCTGTGGCATTTCCTGTGTGAGAGCTACACATATGGCGCTCATTGGGGACAAAGCACTGGTTAACTGTGAAAGCATTTGGCGAATCTCTGAAAGCTGAGGCCTCACTGCTTCAGGCTTATCACTCGAGGGTCCATTGTGGTCCTTCAGATGTGAGTTGGGCTGAAGATGGCATTTTGCTACCTCCTCAGTTTGTGAAATGGCCAAACTTGCACTGGAGACATGGCCACATTTAGGAGAAACAGGTGTTGAGGAATTAAGTCACAGTCACTGTATACAAACAACTTGCTAGTTATCAGGGGTCCCTGTGCAGTCTCAAACCAAATCTGAAGTTTGCTCCCTGGAAACACTTTGTAACCAGTGGGATAGACATGAGTCTATTGTATCCAATGCACCTGATTGCAGCACACAGAAGATGCTGTGTAGCAGGAAAGAACACAGGCTCTGGAGTCAGACAGCCTGGGTTCAAATCCTGATCCAGAGGACTTGTATGCAAAATGTGCATAACCACAGCTACATACAGGGTATTATATAGAGTGTTTGTAACTTAGTAAATGATTAACAGAAGTTAATCAATGGCTTAATTTTTCTTTATGAATATATATTTTTAATGTTTATTTATTTTTGAGGGGCGCCTGGGTGGCTCAGTCGGTTGAGCGTCTGACTTCGGCTCAGGTCATGATCTCGCAGTTCGTGAGTTTGAGCCCCATGTCGGGCTCTGTGCTGGCAGCTCAGAGCCTGGAGCCTGCTTCGGATCCTGTGTCTCCCTCTCTCTCTGCCCCACCCCCGCTCACACTCTGTCTCTGTCTCTCTCAAAAATAAATAAAAAATATTTTTGAGAGAGACAGAGTGTGAGCGAGGGAGGGGCAGAGAGAGGGAGACACAGGATCTGAAGCAGGCTCCAGGCTCTGAGCTGTCAGCACAGAGCCTGATGTGGGGTTCAAACTCATGAACTGTGAGATAATGACCTAAACTGAAATTGGACGCCCAACTGACTGAGACACCCAGGCACCCATGAATATTTTTTTAATGGTTATTTATTTTTGGGAGAGAGAGAGAGAGCACATGGGTGCACATGCATGCATGCTCATGAGAGTAGGGTAGGGGCAGAGAGAGGAGGACAGAGGATCTGAAATGGGCTCTGTGCTGACAGTAGTGAGTCCGATGCAGGGCTTGAACCAACAAACAGTGAGATCATGACCTGAACTGAAATTGGATGTTCAACCGACTGAGCTACCCAGGAGCCCCTCTTTATGAATATTTTAAGACCAGCCTATTTTTCTTGTTTTCAGCCTGTTGTGGTTTGCTTGTGGGACTGCTTGGATTTCAGCAGCTGTGGCCTCTTAAAGAAAACATGTGTTGAGGAGATTGGATGAAGGAATGAGAAAACGTGAGCTCCAGTTATGGGCAGGATCAACCCGCTGTTCACAGGGAGAGATCATCACTAGCAATTTTAAAAGGGCCCTCCTGGGGTGCCTGGCTGGCTGAGTTGGTTGATCTTGTGACTCTTCATCTCAGGGTCATGAGTTCATGTCCTGCCTTGGGGGTAGAGCTTACTTAAAAAATATTTCAAAATAAAAACTTCAAAAAGTTAAAAAATAAAAGGAAGCTGCTTATTTTCCATCTACCTCAGTATCTCCTGTAAGAGGCTGTGTGGGAGGAATTTCTGTCACCAGCTCCTCGAAGTGCCACCTGCGGGTCCTCAATATGCCAAGCACACCCTGACCAGGGCCTTTTTGCTTACTGTTTCTTCTGCCTGAAACTCTCTTGACTCAGATAAGTGCATGACTCAGTCTGTTTCTTCATTCAAATATTGCCTCTTTGGAGGAAACTTCCCTGAACAGCATATCTAGAATAGCATCTTTCCCCTTGTCCTGATTTATCTCTCTTGCCCTGAACACCACCTGACATGTGATGTAATTATTTATTATCTCTGTTGCCTCACCGAATGGGTGCTTCATGACAGCCAGGACTTGGTCATAAACAGAGCTTCTTTCCCCAGGGCCTGGAAAGTGTTGGTGTATGTTAGGTCTCAATGAACACATTTGGGTTGGGTAGTTTACTTTGGCTTTCTGGGTGGCTTAATGCTTCCCAGAAAAAGTATACCCCAAACTATGTTGAGTTCATTCTGAGTAATGGGTCTCCGACCAAACAGCAATTCCTAGGGAGAGAAGGTTACGCCCCCAGCACCAGAATGGGCCTGTGTTGCAATTGGCTTCTCTACCTTTTGCCTCCTTGCTGTTGCTAACGTTAAACAATGACCGCAAGAGACAGAGCAGGAGCAGGGGCTCCTGGAAGAATGAGACACTTACTCACATAAAGGCGAAGCAGGACAAAGCGCCCTATTTCTATGGAGCCGAGCAGAATAATCCCTGGAAATGGGTAGCACTTACCAGTCCTGTCTTTCAATGGTCCAACTGTCTGGCACCACAGAGCTGCTAAAGCTGTTTATAGGCGGGCTTTCACACTTGAGCAAGGAAAGAGTCTACTTCTGATTGCGCAGCTGAAGGTAAACCCTTACTATGTCCCATCTGTATACAGCCATTGCATTTTATTCACACGGAAGATCATGTTGACTCCTTTGGCCCTTAATGGGAGGATCCTGTCGAGGCAATTATTCATCAGCAGTTCACCTGCTGTCTAAACCAGAATTTCAAAGCTGTGTTTGGTATTAGAAATAAAGTCGATTGGCTTGGAGGGGTTTTGTGGGTGTGTTAGCATTTGGCCTTGCTGGGCAGTGGGAACTTTTGAGCTGATGGTTCAAAGACTGTCTTCTGATAGAAAGTGGTCGAATGGATATGACTGTGGAGCTCAAATAAGGAAACATGTTTGGATTTCTATGAATGCAATTATGTTTGGCACGATATCGATTTTAAAAATCTAACTGATAAAAGTAAACAACTCCCAGAGTGGGGGAGTGAGGGCTGCAAAACAACAGTTAGATTTTAGTGAGATAATTAACTCTGTGTTTCACTGTATTTCGTAATCTGTGTTTGTCCTTCATAATACGCAGCACAGGCAGCATAAGGAGCATTTGCCCTCATCACCAGAGCTTGCTGAAAGCTGGTCTGGTCACAGAGAATGGACAGAGGCTCCCGCCTTTCCTTCAAAGTAGGGGATGGATGCGGTGAAAGTATGTTTAGTGACTGACTCCTAATATATTCACGCCCCCAAAAATTGGATGAGGCCAATAGGAGATAGGCAGAGATCATGGCCTTTTGTTAAGGACTTTCAAGCATATTATAAATCAACTCTGGGACAAACACACACATACCTACTTCCATTTCTGTGCTACCTGCCTTGTCTCGCTCAATACGATGGTGAGTCATTAAGTGTTAGAGACTATGAGTCATTCCCCTGGGCCTAGAAAGTGTCTGGCACAGGGTACTCAATGATCGTTGAATAGAATTGAGTGATCGCAAAACAGTTTCAGAAATGGAAAGACATCAGAGATGATCTAGGCCGAGAACCCAATTTCATTGAGGAGATGAGAGAATTTGCCTAAGAACCAATAAGGCTGGCAGCCACAGCAACTGGGGCTCTTTCTTCTTTGCCAGACCTTTTTCCACTAGAAAAACAGAGCTAGAAGTGGTCTTGGCATCTGTGAAATGGCTTTCAGGTGTGTGTGTCTGTGTGTGTGTGTGTACTGGGTCATGACTAGTTTCTTTCTGCTTGTAGCATAAAGAAAAAAAACAAAAGTCATCCTTCTAACACTCTCATTCATAGATGAGATGTTGAGGTCCAGACTTACCAGGCAGTTCACGGTTACACAGTTGGGTATGTGGCAGGCAGATCCAGGACTTCCTTATTCCCCAGGAGGTAAGCGTAGGATTTTCCTGAGTGACCCAGCACCAGGCTCTCCTGGGCACTGTGAACCTACCGTAGTGCCCCTGGGGCAGTGAGATTATATCATCTAACCACAATAAAACACCCCCCAAGGGAGTGTTTAACCTATGGCGGTGCTTAGTACACACTAGGTGCTCAAACAGTATTCTCTGAATGAGTCGACTACTAAAAGTAGTTTAAGGTGGACCATGTAGAAAAGGCTATGAAGTCACAGCATTAAAAAAACCAACATACGCTTTAACCGAACTTTTATATCTAAATGAATCTTGTGTCTCAAAGAATTCACCTTTTGAGGCTATATATATACATTTCAATATGCTGCTACTCCTCAAAAGTTTGAAAGCTCTCTTTCTGGCATTTCCTCCTGAGTTCTGTAATTAAGTCCTATAAAACCAGTGTCAAAAAAAAAGTGGGGGAGAAGGCATCTGACTGGTTTGACTGGTAGAGCACGTGATTCTTGGTCTCAGGGTTGTGAGTTCATGCCCCATGTTGGGTGTGGAGAATACTTAGATAAGATAAAATAAAACGAGTGTCATTACTTATAGTCACATCTTTTTTAAAAAAATGTTTTTAACATTTTTATTTTATTTTTGAGAGATTTAGAGACAGAGCGTAAGCAAGGGAAGGGGAGAGAGAGAGGGAAACACAGAATCTGAAGCAGGCTCCAGGCTCTGAGTCGTCAGCACAGAGCCTGACGCGGGGCTCAAACTCAGACTGTGAGATCATGACCTGAGCTGAAATCAGCGGCCTAACCGGCTGAGCCACCCAGGCGCCCCCACATCTTTTTTTAAAACCTAAACATAGCTCTCTCAGTCAACCCCCATCATATTCATCATATTTTATTTTTTAAAAGATGTTTATTAAATGTCTTTTGTATGCCAGCATTACTAACTTCAAGATTTAGAATCCAATCACACTATATATGAGCAGTGACTACTCACTGAATGCCAGGGACTGTGTTTATAAGCACTTCTTAGAAAATGATTTATTTAATCCCTACAACAACTTTAAAAGGTAGGTATGGAAACTGAAGTTGAGAGGGGTTAAGCAGATTGCTTCATGACACAAAACTGGGAAGAGATGGGTTTTGAATGCAGGTGTGACTCCAGAGCCCAATGGCCTGAACATTCTGATACTTATCAAGTCAGAATATACTCTTCATGATAATTTTTTTTTAAAGTAAGCTCTTGGCCCAATGTGGGGCTTGAACTCAAGACCCTAAGATAAAAGTTGCATGTCCTACCTACCTGAGTCAGCCAGGTACCCCTCTTCAACATGATTTTTTTTTAATATTTATTTTTGAGAAAAAGACAGAGTGTGAACTGGGGAGGGTCAAAGAAAGAGGGAGACACAGGCTTCAGGCTCTGAGCTGTCAGCACAGAGCCCGATGTGGGGCTCATACTCACGAACTGTGAGATCATAACCTGAGCCGAAGTTGGACACTTAACCGACTGAGCCACCCAGGTGCCCCTTGACATGATTTTTAAGGGCTCCATGGTATTCCATCATATTCCTGAGCAAAAATTACCAAAGCGGCTTTCTATTGCAGAACATTTCAATTATTTCCATTAAACATATTTTGAGGAATTCTATGATGAATATCCTTGAAGATAAATTTTTACCTATGTTGTTTGATCTTTTCAGAAAAAAATTCTAAATTCTAGCATTTCTGGGTCATATATTAAAGGCTTTTAACCACCTTCTATAATATATTAAGTCCTTGCTTCCCGGTAGTTATATCATCATTATTTAAATCATTGCCAGTACGGAAGGCATAAAAAGATACCTTCTTTTGATTTGTATTTTTGTGTTTATTAGTGAGCATAACATTTCTTTTTTTTTTGTATTCTTCTTTTGTGAATTGTCTTTTGTTCATTTTATTCTAATATCTAGGTTGTAAGTCTTTTTCCTTCAGCTTTCCAGAAGTGGTTTTCGAATTAAAGGTAAAAAGCCTTTGTCTGTCTTTCATATCGCCAATATTTTGCCCTTGTTTGTAGTTTGCCTTTTCGTTTTTTAATAATTAAATGTAAGTATTAAAATTTTATATGGACAAATCTATGCATCTTTTATGGTTTTGTAAAAGATTTTAATGTTATTTTTAAGTAATCTTTACACCCAACGTGGGGCTCAAACTTACAACTCGAAGATCAAGAGTCACATGCTTTACCGACTGAGCCAGCCAGGTGCCCCCTTTTATGATTTTTGCTTTAGGTATTGTTCTTTGAGAAACACTTATGACTCATAATTATATAAACACTTTGCATATTGGCCAGTTATTGTAAGGTATATTAAAAAAGAACTCATCTATCTGGAACTTTACCT
Organism: Paguma larvata; assembly: GCA_030068075.1. NCBI lineage: Eukaryota > Metazoa > Chordata > Mammalia > Carnivora > Viverridae > Paguma > Paguma larvata. The sequence goes on from CM057837.1 coordinate 65,787,249, forward strand.
TGATGATTGGCATGCAGTAGGAACTCAAACTTAATTTTTCCAAACAGAAACCAAATATCCCAGCACTATTTGCTAGGATATTTTCCCCCTCTGATTTTTTTTTTATTGAGTTGTAATTGACATATAATGTTATATTAATTTCAGGTGTACAACGTAATGATTTGATATTTGTATATATTGTGAAATGATCACTACAATATGTCTAGTTAACATCTGTCACCTAGTTTCAAATTATTTTTCTTGTGATGAGAACTTACTCTCTAAGCACTTTTCAAATATGCAATAAGTATTCTCAATTATAGTCACCAGGAGGTACATTTTATCCCTATGACTTATTTTATAACTGGAAGTTTGTGTCTTTTGATCTCCTACACCCATTTCACCTTCTGATTTTAAATGCTACTTTTAGAAGCACCTGGGTGGCTCAGTCGGCTGAGTGTCCGACTTCGGCTCAGGTCATTATCTCATGGTTTGTGAGATTGAGCCCTACATGGAGCTCCACGCTGACAGCTCAGAGCCTGGAACCTACTCTGATTCTGTGTCTCCCTTTCTCTCTGTCCCTCATCTGCTCATGCTCTGTCTCTCTCTCTCTCTCTCTCTCTCTCTTTCAAAAATAAGTAAACATTTGAGGTTTTTCTTAAAAAAATATATGCTACTTTTATCATATGCTAAATACCTGTATATATTTGGGTCTGTTGAAAGGTTTTAAATTGTATTTTATTGATCTATGCCAAATCCCCATGTTTTAATTACTCCGGCTTTATAATAGGTTTTAATACCTAATTATACAAATATCCCCTCTTATTTGTCCCCCCCCACCAAAAAAAATTTCACTGACTCACCTCTCCCAAAATCTCTTTTGGATTTGTATGGGAATTGTATTACATTTATAAATTAGTTTGAGAAAAGTGGTATCTTTATAATATTGCATGTGTCTCTCATGTATTTATCTTTTTTTTTTAACACTGTACGTTTTGGGGTGCCTTGGGTGGCTCAGTCAGTTAAGCGTCTGACTTTTGATTTCGACTCAGGTTCATGAGATTGCGCCCAGCATAGGGGTCTGTGCTGATAGCGCCAAGCCTGCTTGGGATTCCTCCCTCTCTCTCTCTCTGCCCCTCCCCTACTTGTATGCTCGCTCTCTCTCTCAAAATAAACTTAAAAAAAAAGAATTAAAAGAAAAAACATTACATGTCTTATTTTTTGTTTTCAGGATCATTTTGGAAATATTTTCTTTTCTTTTTCCATCTTTACTGTGGTAGAATCGAACATTTAAAATTGTATATATTTAAGGTGTATATTTAATGTTAACACTTCACATAGTTAACATTTTCTTTTCTCTTCTTTTCTTTTCTTTTCTTTTTGTGATCAAGAACATTTAGGATCTACTCTCTTACCAAATTTCAAGTATAAAATATAGTATTTTTTTATTAAAATTTTTTTTAATGTTTATTTATTTCTGAGAGAGACAGAGAGAGAGTGAGCTAGGGAGGGGCAGAGAGAGAGGGAGACACAGAATCCGAAGCAGGCTCCAGGCTCTGAGCTGTCAGCACAGAGCCTGATGTGGGGCTCAAACTCACGAACCGCAAGATCATGACCTGAGCTAAAGTCGGACACTCAACCGACTGAGCCACCAAGGCGCCCCTACAATATAGTATTTTTAACTATAGTCACATTGTTGTACATGCATTTATCTCCGTTTATGCACCTTGGTAAAATTCTGCTCTTTCCTTCAAGTAGATCTTAAATACATTTTGTTAGGTTTATTCCTGGGTGATGCATATATATGTACCTACATACACAGACATACATATACACACACACATATACACATATATGCATTTTTATATACTTACATAGAATTGCCATAATTGCTGTTTGAATGGAATCTTTTTCTTCTCATTTTACTTTCAAATGGAATATTGATAGTGGATAGTGAATATTCATTTAGTCATTCAGCAAATACTTATTATCTACTGCATGCTAATAATTGTGTCGGATACCAGGACTATGCTATGTACCAAACAGACATTGTACATAGTATTAATAGATTCTAAAATATTGATCTTCCTTGCATTCTGGGCCAAACCCTGCGTGGTAATGGAATATTATTAACATATTGTACTGATGGGTTAGATTTAGTAGTATTCCATTTAGGATGTAAGTTTATAAATTCCATATAAATAACTTAAGTCAAACTAATCTGGTCTAGCCTGCGGGGTGTGTGCGTATGTGTGTGTGTGTGTATTTGTTGATGTTAGCTTTGTAAAATAAATTGGAAGCCTCACCATTGTTTCTATAGTGTAGATAGCATTGGAATTAAGTGTTTCATTCTTATTCCTGGACAATCACATTAAATCATTACGTTCAAGTTGGAAGACTAAAATTGGGACAAGGGCCCAGGTTTCCTGAGTCTCAGACCTTTGAAAGAATATATGGAAATGAGACAGAATGAAGATTTATACAACAACAAGCCAGATGACAAGAAATGTATTTCAGGGTTTGGTCCTGCCCTTTCTCTGGGGAACAACGGCCTTGTGTGTTCACTTCTTTAAAGGACTGTGTTGTTGTTTTTTTCCCCAGTGAGGATACCAAGTATGCCCCCATTCTAGAGCTTTTCAATATTCTTGGCTGGCGTGAGACTGAACCGATGACTCGAGGCGGTGGTGACCAATTGGCTTTGTATGAGGTGAGTAGAAGACTCCAGTGATGGCAAGCAGGGTGGCAAAAAGCAGCACAGTGTTGTTACTGTCTCCCAGGACCTGCATACATTGGACACAAATAGAAGCCCAATATCTTCCACTTCTTGTCTTTACTCTCTGCATCCTTCTGAATTTGTACAACTGTAGCTGAATCTGTAAGGCCAATTCCATGCCTGCTGAAGAGTCCAAGGTCAGAGCCAACTTGTGAGCCCAAAGCCCTGGTTCTGTGATATAATATAATCCCTCTTGTAATACTTTTATTTGTATCCCTGAATGTGCCTCCCAGTTTTAAATTAAATGTAAGCCCCACTCCCCTTCACTTCCCTGACAGAATTTTTATGCACACGGGGTTCCTAAATCTTTTCCTGAGAACTCTTGCCTTAGTTTTCTATTACCATGTAACAAATTGGCACAATTTAGAAGGTTAAAACAATACCCATTCACTATCTTTCAGTTTTATAGTCACAAGTCTGGTGGTACTTCCGTTCAACTTTCAAAATTCTCAAATCAAGACATCTGCAGGGCTTTGTTCCTTATTGGAGGCTTTAGGGACAAATCCTCAAACCGGCTCACTCTGGTGGTTGGTCAAATTCGGTTCCCTGTGGTTGTAGGGCTGAGGTCCCATTTCATTTCTGCCTGTCCACCTGAAGCCCTGGAGCCCCTCGCAGCTCCTCAAGGTTTCCTATATTCTTTGTCACATTGCTTCCACATCTTCCAAGCCTGCAATGCTTCATTGAGTCCATCCCATGCTTCAAATCTGTCTGACTTCCTCTGGCTCATCTCTCCTGCTTCCTGCTGGAGAAGTTTCTCTGCTTTTAAAGGTTCATGTGATTTCACTGGGCTTACCCAGATGGTCCAGAACAATCCCCTTATTTTAAAGTCTGTAACCTTAATTAGGTCTGCAAGGTCCCTTTTGCCATGTTACATAACATGCTCGTAGTTTTCAGGGATGAGGGCATGGACATCTTCATGGGACCCTTAGGCTTATCAAAGTTTTCATTTCTTTATTTTCTGTCCAGGATATTTTAGGATCATCTTTTCCCTTGAGGAGGAAGACAGTTCCATCTTTCTGGAGAAAATAAACTGCCAGTCATCATCATGCCCAAAATTCACACAGACAGCATGCTTTCGGTTTACAACCATGAAGTTATTTGATTCTGGCATCAAACTCAGTCTAAGTTCATTTGGTGGATTTAAAGATTTGAGACAGCCAAATATTGACACACCATTAGGTGGCACTTGATTAGAAAGCTTGCTTTTGCCTGAACTTTCCCAAGGCAGCAATCTGACAAGAAGGAAAGAAAACTCTTACGGAAGCGGAAGCGGAGCCGAGTGGGGGAGGGGCATCCTTAGTGGTGACGTGAAAATCATTAAAGACAAAAACGATCCAACACTTGAAAGTAATTTGTACACTCAAGCTAACTTTAGCTACTTTGCAAATTGTACTACTTAGCAAATGTACACGGGTTATTTAAAATCTTTTACACATGATAATTTTTATAAATCCCGGGGTGGAAAAATTACCTCTAGTAATTTTTATTGGCTGCAACGTTTGTCTTATGTTAATAGCAAATTTCCATGGAGTGCTTATTATATGCAGGGGAGGCATATAATGAGCACCGCTATGTCCTACTTACTCTGGCCCATATTTTGCACCAAGCTGTGTTTCTCTGAAACGGCACTGTAAAATAAAAACATAATTCCAGCCATATATGTAATTTTAACACCTTTTTTGGACATATAATTTACATGCCATTAAGCTTACCTGTTTAAAGCATATGATTCAATGGTTTTTAGTATATTTATAGAGTTGGGGAACCATCACCATAATCTAATATTAGCACATTTTCAAAAGAAAGCTTGTATCCATTAGTGGCCACTTCAAATTCTCCCCTACCCTTAGGCTTGGGCAACCACTAATCTATTTTCTGTTTCTACAGACTTTACTATTCTGGACTTTTCATATAAAGGGGATCATATAGGGGCACCTGGGCAGCTCAGTCAGTTAAATGTCCAACTCTTGGTTTTGGCTCAGGTCATGATCTCACGATTCACGGGTTTGAGCCCTGCATCAGGCTCTGTGCTCACCGTGTGGAGCCTGCTTGGGATTCCCTCTCTCTCTCTTCCTCTCTCTCTGCTCCTCCCCCACTCTCTCTCTCTCTCAAAATAAATTAAACTTTAAAAATAAACTAAATTAAAATATGTTAAAAAAAAACACAAGTGTCTTTTGAAGAGCAGAGCATTTAATTTTGATGAAGACCAAATTATCAATTTTCCTTTTTGGGATGGTTCTTTTGGTGTCTTATCTAAAAATTTTTTGTCTAATTTACTACAAAGATTTTATCCTCTTTATTGTGTAGAAGTTTTATAGTTTTAGGACTCATATTTAGGTGTATGATCGATTTTGAGACAATTTTTTTATACGAGATATGCGGAATATAGATAGTAAGACAAAGTTTGAAGTTTTTGTTTGTTTGTTTTTGTTTTTACATGAGACTATCCACTTGTTCCAGCACCATTTGTTGAAAAACTATCCTTTCTCCACCAAGTTACTTTTGGACTTTTAACAAAAGTCACTTGCCAGAGAATTAAAATTTCAGAAATAAATCCATATGGTTATGATCAATTGTTTTGGACAAGAGTGCCAAGACAATTTAGTCAGGAGAAAGTAGTCTTTTCAACAAATAGCGCTAAAACAACTAGATACTGTTATGCCAAAGAATGAAGTTGGACCCTTACTTTACTACCATACAAAAAAATTACTTAAATAACTCATAGACCTAAATATAAGAGGTAGAACCACAAAACAGAAGAAAATTAAGAACTAAGTATCTGTGACCTTGGGTTGGGCAATGGTTTCCTGAATATAATACCAAAAGCACAAATCACAAAAAGAAAAAAAAAATAAACTAGACTACATCAAAATTAGAACCTTTTGTATTGCAAATGATACCACTAAGGAAGTGAAAAGACAACTTGAAGAATAGGAGAAAATATTTGCAGATCATGTATCTGTGAAAGAATTCCATTCAGAATATATAAAAACACTTACAACATAACAGTAACAAGACAAATAACCCAATTAAAAAATGAACTAAAGGGGCGCCTGGGTGGCTCGGTCAGTTAAGCATCTGACTTCGGCTCAGGTCATGATCTCATGGCTGTGGGTTTGAGCCCTGCGTCCAGCTCTGTCCTGACAGCTTGGAGTATGGACGGAGCCTGATTCAGATTCTGTGTCTCCCTCTCTCTCTGCTCCTCCCCTGCTCACACTCTGTCTCTCTCTCTCTCTCTCAAAAATAAACATTAAATAAAATAAAATAAAAAATGAACTAAAGGTGTGCCTGGCTGGCTCAGTCAGAAGAGCCTGCAGCTCTGGATCTTGGGGTCACGGGTTTGAGCCCCGCATTGTGTGTAGAGGTTATGTAAATAAAAGAACTTAAAAAAAATAAAGTAAAACACGAATAGACATTTTTGCAAAAAAGATATCTGGATGGCCAACAGACACATGAAAAGATGCTCAGTATCACTCAGCATCAGGGAAATACCTCACACCTGTCAGAATGGCTAAAATTTACAACATAGGAAACAACAGGTGTTGGTGAGGATGTGGAGAAAGGGGAACCCTCTTACACTATTGGTGGGGATGCAAACAGGTGCAGTCGCTGTGGAAGACAGTATGGAGTTTCTTCAGAAAGTTACAAATAGACCTACCCTATGACCCAGCAATTGCACTAGCGGGTATTTACCCAAAGGATACAAAAATTCTGATTCTAAGAGGCACAAGCACCCTGATGTTTATAGCAGCATTATCAACAATAGCCAAATTATGGAAAGAGCCTAAATGTCCATCAAGTGATGAGTGGATAAAGAAGTGGGGTATGTATACAGTGGAATATTACTCATCCATCAAACAGAATGAAACCTTGCCATTTGGAGTGACGTGGATGAGCTAGAGTGTATTATGCTCAGCAAAATAAGTCAGTCAGAGAAAGAAAAATACCATATGGTTTCACTCATATGTGGAATTTAAGAAACAAAACAGATGAACATAGGGGAAGGGGAAGAAAGAGAGAGAGAGGGAGGCAAACCATAAGAGACTCTTAACTATAGCAAACAAACTGAGGGTTGCTGGAGGAGAGGTAGGTGAGGGATGGGCTAAATGGGTGATGGGAATTAAGAAGGGCACTTGTGATGAGCATTGGGTGTTACATTGTAAGTGATGAATCACTAAATTCTACTCCTTTTTTATGCATTTATTTTTTCCTTTTTAAAAAAGGTTTATTTATTTTGAGAGAGAGAGAGTGGGAAAGGGGCAGAGAGAGACAGAAAGACAATCTCAAGTGGGCTCTGCACTAACAGTGCAGGGTTTGAGCTCACGAACTGTGAGGTGTGAAATCAAGAGCTGTGAGCCGAAATCAAGAGCTGGACACTTAACTGACTGAGCCACCCAGGCACCCCAGAAATCAATATTACACTATTGTTAACTAACTAGAATTTATTTATTTATTTTATTTTTTTAATGTTTTTATTTATTTTTGAGAGCAGGAGAGACAAAGCATGAGTGGGTGAGGGTCAGAGAGAGAGAGGGAGACACAGAATGAAGCAGGCTCCAGGCTCTGAGCTGTCAGCACAGAGCCTGACGCGGGGCTCGAACTCACAGACTGTGAGATCATGACCTGAGCCGAAGTCGGACGCCCAACCCACTGAGCCACCCAGGCGCCCCTAGAATTTATTTTTTTAAGTTTATTTATTTTGATAAATAGAGAGAGAGAGAGAGAGAGAGTGTGTGTGTGTGTGTGTGAGTGTGTGCGTGTATGAGTGGGAAGGGGCAGAGAGAGAGAGGCAGAGAGAGAATCCCAAGCAGGCTCCTCCCTGTTAGCCCAGAGGCTGATGCGAGGCTCAGTCTCACAAACCATGAGATCATGACCTGAGCTGAAATCAAGAGTCGGCCACTTAATCAACTGTGCCACTCTGGTGCCCCATTAACTAACTAGAATTTAAATAAAAATTGGAAAATTTATGAAAGTTATGAAAGTAAATTCATCCAAAGAAGATACAAAAATGACTAAAAGTACATAAAAAGAAACTCAACATCATTAGTCATTAGGGAGATACAAATCAAAACCATAGTGAGATACCACTTCGCACCCACCAGAACGGCCATAACAATAGCAGCAACAACAACAAAACCCAAAATAACAATAGCCAGAAATTTTTTTTAAATGTTGCTGAGAATGTGGAGAGATTGGAAATCTTGTACATTGCTCGTGGGAATGTAAATTGTTCAGCTACTGTGGAAAACAGTGGTGGTTTCACAAAATGTTAAAAATACAATTACCAGATACAATTCCACTCCTAAGTATACACCTGAAAGAACTGAGAACAGGGACAGATACTTGTATGATAATAATCATAGTAGCATGTTTCACAATTGCCAAAAAACGGAAACAACTCAAGTCTCCATCAACAGATGAGTGGATAAACAAAAGGTGGTCTATAAACACAGTGGAATAGTATTCGACCATAGAAGGGAATGGCATTCTGATACAGGCTGCATATACCAAGGATAAACTTTGAAAAAATTATGCTAAGTGAAAAAAGCCAGAAACAACAAGATGAATAATATATGCTTCTACTTATATAAAATATCAAGAATGGGAATAGAAAGTAGATTAGAGGTTACCATGGTCTGGGAGTTGAGGGGGATGGAATTTTAGGGCTTATTGGGTTTCTACTAAGAGTGATGGAAAGTTTTGGAACTAGATAGTGGTGGGTGTGCAATGGTGGCACAACAATGTGAATATAATTAGTGCCGCTAAATTGCATACCAAAATGGCATCTTTTATGGTATACGTATTGTACCACACTAAAAAAACCCACAAAACTATAATGAGATAGCAGCTTCACATTCACCAGACTTGATATAATCAAACACACAAGGAATTACAAGTATTAAGCAAGGATGTGGAGAAATCGGACACTCCATACACTTCTGGTGGGAATGTAAAATTGTGACTGTTTTGGAAAATAGTTTCTCAGTTCCTTAAAAAGTAAAACATAGAGTTTACATACGATTCAACAATTCCACTCCTGTATATCTATCCAAGAGAAATGAAAACATGGTCACATAAAAATTTGTACATAAATATCCATAGCAACATTATTCATACTAGCTAAAAAGTGGGAAAAACCCCAGTGTGTATCCACTCATGAATGAATAAACAGAATGTGCTATATCCTTATGATGTAATGTTATTTGGCAACTGGAAGGAATGGAGGGCTGAAGCATGCCACAATATAGATGAACCTTGAAGAAGTTATGCTAAGTGAAAGAAGCCAGTTATAGGAGACCAAGTCATGTATAATTCTGTTTATACCACATGTCTAGAATAAGCAAATCTGGAGAGAAAGAAAGTAGATTAGGTTTGCTTGGGGCTGGGGGAGGGTAGTAGGGGGAATGGGGAGTGGCTGCTAAATACTAGGTTTCTTTTTGGGGGGACGAAAATGATCTATAGATTGTAGTGATTGTGCCCCAACCCTGTGAACTTATTAAAAAACATTGAATTGTGTATTTTGAATAGGTAAATGATATGGTTTGGAAATTATGTCTCATAAAGCTATTAAAGTTGTCGTTTATATGTATCATTTATATTTCTGAACTCTATTCTGTTCCACTTTGTCTCTCTTTATGCAAATCCTGCACTGTTTTGATTACTGTGGCTTTATAATATATTTGGGACCAGGTAATGTAAGTCCTGTAACTTTGCCCTTTTTCAAAGTTGTTTTGGCTATTGTAGATCCTGGGTGTTTCCATATGCATTTTAGAAGCAGCTTGTCAATTTTCACAAAAAAAGCCTGCGAGGAATTTTTATTGTGATTGCATAGTATCTATAGATCAATTAGGGAACAACTGATGTCTTTTTATGTTTTTTTTAATATTTATTTATTTATTCTGAGAGAAGGAGCACACGCTGTGGGGGAGGGGCAGAGAGAGAGAGGTAGAGAGAGAATCCCAAGCAGGCTCTGCACTGATGTGAGGCTCCATCCCATGAACCGTGAGATCATGACTTGAGCTGAAATCAAGAGTTGCATGCTTTGGGGCGCCTGGGTGGCTCAGTTGGTTAAGCGGCCGACTTCGGCTCAGGTCATGATCTCACCGTCTGTGAGTTCGAGCCCCGCGTGGGGCTCTGTGCTGCCGGCTCAGAGCCTGGAGCCTGCTTCAGATTCTGTGTCTCCCTGTCTCTTTGCCCTTCCCCTGCTCATACTCTGTCTCTATGTCTCTCAAAAATAAATAAATGTTAAAAAAATTAAAAAAAAAAAAGAGTTGCATGCTTAACCAGCTGAGCCACCCAGGCACGCCACCACTGATGTCTTAACGTTGGTGAGTCTTCTGACCTATGAAAAAGGTAAATCTTTTCATCTAGACCTTCTTTAATTTGTCTCGGCAGCATTTTGTAGTTTCCAGGGTAGAGGACTTGCACATATTTTATCAGATTTATTCCTAAGTATTTGATACTTTTATGTTATATAAAATTTATAACATTTTATAATAAATAACATTTTATTAATTTTAATTTCTGATGTTCACTGTCAGAATTTAGAAATGTAATTAATTTTTGTATGTTAATCCTGTATCTCTCAAGCTTACTAAACTCACTAGTTCTCATTTCTGTTTTCTAGATTCCATTGGATTTCTACATAGACAACTGTGTTATCTGCAAGCAGAGAGAGTTTTCCTTCTCCAGTGGCTGCTTGTTTTCCTTTTTCTTGCCTCATAACCATGGCCAGAACCTCTGGTACAATGTTGAAGAGAAATGGGGAGAGCTGATATCCTTGTCTTGTTCCCCATCTGGGGAAGTTACTCAGATTTTTGCCAGCAAGTATGATGCTAGCTGTAGGATTTTATAGTAGATTCCCTTTTCTTTTTTTATAAAGTTTATTTTTTTACTTGAGACAGAGAGAGAGAGAGAAAGAGAGAGAAACTGCTCAAGAGTGAGGAGAAGAGGGCCAGAGAGAGAGAGAGAGAGAGAGAGAATCCCAAGCAGGCACAGAGCCAAAGGCAGGACTTGATTTCACAAACCAACCTGTGACATCATGACCTGAGCCAAAAGCAAGAGTTGGATGCTCAACTGACTGAGCCATGCGGGCTCCCCAGTAGATTTCCTTTTCTGTTGAGGAAGTTCCTTTTTAGTCTAAGTTTGCTGAGAGCGTTTATCAGGAATAGATACTAGATTTTGTCAAATGCTTTTTCTATATCTATTTAGATGATCATTATTTTCCTTAGTTTGTTAATATGGTGAATTACATTGATTAATTTTGAAGGTTAAACCAAACTTTGCATTCGCATTCCTGTGATAAACCTTACTTGGTTATAATGTATTAAACTTTTAATATTTTGTTGGATTCAATTTGCTGAAAACATTTTTCTTTCAGAATTTTTTCATCAATGTTCTTGAAAGATATTGGTTTGTTATTTTTTTTCTAATGTCTTTATCTGCTTTATCTGCTTTTGGCCATCACTGAATGAATTGGGAAGAATTCTGTGTCTTCAACTTTTTTTTAACTTTAAAAATTTATTTATTTATTTATTTATTTATTTATTTATTTATTTATTTTTGAGAGAGAGAGACAGAGTGCGAACAGGAGAGGAGCAGAGAGAGAGAGAGAGAGAGAGAGAGAGAGAGATGCACACAGAATCTGAAGCAGACTCCAGGCTCTGAGCTGTCAGCACAGAGCCTAATGTGGGGCTCGAACCCATAAACTGTGAGATCATGACCTGAGCTGAAGTCAGATGCTCAACTGACTGAGCCACCCAGGTGCCCCTGTGTCTTCAATTTTTTTTTTTTTACGAAGAGTATATATAGAATTGTATTCTTTCTTCTTTACATTTTTGATACAATTCATGAGTGAAGCTGTATAGGCGTAGAGTTTTCTTTGTGGGAAGTCTTTTAAGACTACAAATTCCAATTCTTTAACATATAGATGGCAACTCATGTTATCTTTTTGTTTCAAAGTAATTTTTATTGAGATATCACTCCCGTACCATAAAATTCACCTTTTAAAGTGTATTTATTTTCAGTGATTTTTAATACATTCGGGCGGCACGAACATTCCTGTTATCTAATTCCAGAATATTCCCATCACCCCAAGAAGAAATTTCTCATAACCATGAGCTGTCACTCCCTGTTCCTCCTATTCTCCCAGGCCCTGGCAACCACTAATCTGTTTTCTGTCTTTGTGATTCAGATTGTTACCAATTGAATTTCAATAAAATACAAAACTTTTGCTCCTATAGAGCTTTGTCCTTCTTCTCTATTGTTGTATCATATGTTGCTATCTCACAGATTATATCCTTACACATCGCATATCCATCAACATATGTTTATAATTATTGGTTTATCCAGTTCTCTTTTAGATCGGATAGGATAAGAGTTACAATAATATTCTTTATTTTAAAAATATCTACCCATGTAGTTACCCTTATCAGCATTCTTTATTTCTTTGTATGGATTTGAGCTACTGGCTAGCCTTTCATTTCAGCCTGAAGGACACAGTGGATCTTTCAGAGCAGGTGAGCCAGCAGTGAACACCTAAACTTTTGTTCAGCTGGGAATATCTCCATTTCACCTTCAGTTCTGAAGGATATTTTTGCTGGATTCTCAGCAAATAGTTTTTTTCTGTTGGCACTTTGCATATGTCATCCCGCAGTTTTTTTTTTTTTATTTTTAATATATTTTTTCAGAGCAGTTTTAGGTTCACAGCAAAATTGAATAGAAAGTATAGGGAATTACCATATACTCCCTGCCTCCTCTCCGTGCACAGCCTCCCTGACTATGAATATTCCACATCAGAGTGGTACATTTGTTGCAACTGATGAACCCACACTGATACATCATTATCACCCACAGTCCATATTTTACATGAGGGCTCACTGTTGGTGTTGTACATTCTATGGGTTTGAACACGTGTCTAATGTTAGGTATACATTGTTATAGTATCATACGGAATAGTTTCACAGCCCTGAAAATTCTCTGTGTTCTGCATATTCATCCCACCTCCGTTCAACCTCTGGCGGTCACTGATCTTTTTTTACTGTTGCCATAGTTTTCTCTTTTCCAAAATATCATATAATTGGAATCATATAGTAGGTAGCCTTTTCAGATTGGCTTCTTTCATTTAGTAGTACACATCTAAGCGTCTTGCATATCTTTTCATGGCTTGATAGTTTCTTTTTAGAACTGAATATTATCCCATTGTCTGGATGACCACACTTTGTTTATGCATTCACCTATTGAAGGACATCTTTGGTTGCTTCTGACTTTTGGCAGTTATGACTAAAGCTGGTATGAACATCTGTGTGTAAATTTTAGTGTGTATGTATAAGTTTTCAACTCTTTTGGATAGATACCAAGCAGTGTGATTGCTGGATCATACGATAAGAGTATGTTTAGTTTTGTAAGAAACAGCCAAACTATCTTCAATAGTGGCTGTACTATTACACATTCTCACTATCAGTGAATGAGAGTTCCTGTTACTCCACATCCTCAACAGCACTTTTGTGTTGTCAGTATCTGGGTTTTGGCCTCTATAATAGATGTGAAGTTGTATTAATTTGGAATTCCCTTATGACATGTGATGTTGAACATCTTTTAATATTATTTTCATCTGCATAACTTCTTTGGTAAGATCAGGTCTTTGGCCCATGTTTTAATCAACTTGTTTATTTTCTTACTGTTGAATTTTAAGTTCTTTGTATATTTTTGGATAACAGTCCTTTACCAGATATGTTTTTTGCAAATATTTTATCCCAGTCTGTGGCTCGTATTCTCATTTTCTTGGCCCATTATCTTTTGGCTTTCCTGATTTCTGATGAGAAATCAGTTGTTAATCTTATTGAGGATTCCTGGTATGTGAGAGTCACTTCCTTTTTGCTGCTTTCAGGATGCTTTGTCTTTGCCAATTTCTTTTTTTTACAGTTTATTGATTTATTTTGAGAGAAAGAGAGAGAAAGCACACCAGTAGGGGAGCAGCAGAGAGAGAGGTAGAGAGAGAATCCCAAGTTGGCTCCCTGCTGTCAGCATAGAAACCAATGTGGGGCTTGATCCAACAAACCGTGAGGTCATGACCTGAGCTGAAATCAAGAGTTGGATGCTTAAATGAATGAGCCACCAGCCACCCCTTTGTCTTTGTCTTTTAACAGTTCAATTTAATGTGTTTTATTGTGAATCTCTTTGGGTTTATCCTACTTGGAGTCTGTTGATCTCACTGGATACATAGATTAATGTTTGCCATCAAATTCATGGAGATTTCAGCTATTATTTTTTCATACATTCTTTCTCTTCTCCCCTTCTGGCATTCTTATTATGCATATGTTGGTATGCTTGATGGTGTACCATGAGTCTTCATTTGTCTTCTTGTTCTTTTTGCTCCTCAGATTAGAAAAATCTCAGTTGATCTACCTTCAAGGTCTCTGATTCTTCTGCATAGTCAAATCTGTCATTGAAGCCCTCTAGTGAATTTTCATTTGAGTTATTGTAATTTTCGACATCAAAGTATCTATTTGATTCCTTTGTTTAAATTTAATTTTTTTATATTTTTTAAGTTTCTTTATTTCGTGTGTGTGAGAGAGAAGATGCATGCATATGCAAGTGGGGGGAGGGGCAGAGAGAGCAGGAGAGAAAATCCCAAGCAGTTCCTGTGCTGTAAGTGTGGAGCCTGATGCAGGGCTTGAACCCATGAACTGTGAGACCATGACTTGAGCCAAAACCAAGAGTCGGATGCTCAACTGACTGAGCCATCAGGTGCCCCAATTCCTTTTTTTTTTTTAAAGATCTTATTTATAAGTAATCTCTATATTCAACTTGGGGTTCGAACTCACAATCCCAAGATCAAGAGTCACAGGCTCTACTAACTGAGCCAGCCGGGTGCCCCTATTTGATTCTTTTTCATATTTTCTGTCTCCTTAATGATATTCTCTATTTGGTGAGACGTTATGCTTTCCTTTAGGCATATTTTCTTTTAGCTGTTTGAACATAGTTAAAATGGCTGATTTAAAGTCTTTGTCCAGTTAGTCCAATGTCTGGGCTTCCTCAGAGACAGTTTTATATTGATTGCTTTTTTCCCCTGTATATAGGCCATATTTTTTTCTTTCTTGCATTTATTCAAGTGTGGGGGATGGCACTACGGCATGGTAAAATGCCACGAATCTTACCATTATCAAGATGTAGCCATGTAAAAATTTAAAAAATTTTTGAGTATAGTTGATGGATATAACCAGTTTTCTTGAAAAAAACAAACAAACAAAAAAAAACAACTCCCCAAATTGTTTCAAGGTTTTTATTACTGTCCAGAATTCTGAAAAAGTTGATTCTCACAATTTGAGACGTTTTAGTTGCTCTTATAGAGAGGTGGGCTTTTGAAATTCCTTACTCTATTATTTTCACTGATGCCTTTCTTCTAAATCTTTAAAATCTGGGTTACTTTATACTTGCAACACTCCTAATTAGCCACATTTCAAGTGTTCGATAGCTACACAGAGCTAATAGCTGCCATACTGGACAGTGCAGGTCTATAAGAATATTGTCATCAAAATTATTTTAAAAATATTAATGAGAAACAAGGCCTTTAAACTAATTGCTTTCTTAGACCTGGAACAGAATTGATTTCATGCAAGGTAACTACTCTATGCATGTAGATTATGTGGTTGGGTTGGGGAGAGAAGATGGTTCAGCTGTGGCACCCTGGGTACCCTTTTCTCTTGCCCACTTAGGGAACAGACCTCTAAGAATGAAGAGAAATAGGGAAGAAAAAATGTACCAGTGTGGAGAATGTGATCAAAAGTATAGCCAGATAATATGAACAATTATGGCTGTCCTGGCAGCTAAAATCCTTGGTGACTTTGCCATCCCAAAGTCTCCAACTCACCACGGGGATCTGGAGAAGCTAGAGAGGCCTTAGCTGAGCAAACATTTATTCAGCATCTACTATGTGGCAGGGGATGACCCATCCTCAGAAGAAGTCATATACATCAGGAAATGATTAAACGATATAATTGTATAAGCGACAGTTAGGAAATATGCAATATACTTTAAGAGAAAAAAAAGGATGGAGCAGCAACTAACTTGGGAGGTTTAGAGAAAACTTTTTAAAGGACCTGACTTTTGGACTGGATCTATAACTGAGTTGTTGTAGAAGGAAAAAGTAATCCACACAGAGGCATGAGCATAGGTGTACGTTTGGGCTGGAGTGAAGGGTTATAAGGAGCGATGGCAGCAGGAGCACTGTTGAAGTGGTTTAAGTGGTTGATGGTCAAGGAGTTTAAACAGATGAGGGAATGGGATTGTACTTCTGCTTTAGTAAGCCATTCCCCAAGGTGAAGGGGGGACTAACGAAGGGCCAGAACCAGGGTTGGGGAAATTGGTTAGATATAATGAAGACCTAAATTGCATCTGAAGAGATGAAGAGGCAAGCAAGAGATTTAAGAGAGGCAGAACTGTCAGAACTTAGCGATCCATTAGATAAGTGGGTGAGGAAGGGAAGAAGTCAGGAAGAATTATTTCGATTAGTGGAGGTAGAAAAAGCAGGAGGGGTGAACTGGGCCTGGGTGTTCTAGAGAAGGTGTGTCTGTTTTGATAATCAGTGTGTCTGCAGAATATCCCAAGGGGCTGACCTGTAGGTTTCAAGCCTAAAGCTTGGAAGGGGATCAAGGTTAGAAATAAAGATTTGAGAGTAATTAGGTGATAGATGAATTTGTGGGAGTCAAATTGGTCACTTTGGAGGTTAGAGAACAACAGAAGGCTTGTGGGGGTGGAAGCTTTTTGACACTGAACAGGATGTGTTCCTAAGGCACAGTAAGAGGCAAGATAATGAGGAAAAAGTGGTTGTGTAAAAGCCAAGGAATAGGAAGTTTCACGAGAGTGTGGCTCCCAAGTCGGGTGCTGAGAAAAGATGAGGTAGGATAAGAAACGAAATTAGCCATTGGATTGGACAGTTAGGAATGTTCTGGTGATCAGGAGAAGGGATGCTTCAGAGAAGACAGAAGCAGAAAGCAACGGTTCAGGGGTCAGGGTGGGAAGAGGTCTGGTTGATGTTCGCAAGGGTGTTTCACCAAATATCCAATTGCCAGGTGGGCTGGGGGATGAGGAGAGGGCATTCCGTATTCAGAAGAGGAACTTGGTAGCCCCAAGAAACCCTGCAGTAGCCCAAGATTGACTAATTTTATCACAGAATTCATGTAAAAATTACATCTTGTAGTAAGTAATATACAGATGGTCCCCAACTTATAACGGTTTGACTTACGATTTTCTGACTTTATGATAGTGTGAAAGTGATATGCATTCAGTAGAAACTGTACCTCAGATTTTGAATTTTGATCTTTTCCTGGGCTAGTGACATGTGGTACAATACTCTCTCATGATGCTGGGCAGAGGCAGCAAGCTGCAGCTCCTAGTCAGCCTCCCGAGCACTAGGGCAAACAACTGAAATATTTACAACTATTCTGGACTCATACAACCATTCTGTTTTTCGCTTTCAGTATTCAATACATTACAAGAGATATTCAACTCTATTATAAAATATGGCTTGTGTTAGATGATTTTGTCCAACTGTACACTAATGTAAATGTTCTGAGTACATTTAAGGTAAGTTAGGCTAAGGTATGATGTTCAGTAGGTTAAGTGTACTAAATGCATTTTCGACTTAAAATATTTTCAACTTACAGGGAGCCTGTTGGAAGATCTCTGTATGATTATGTATTATTGTTTTATCTTCTTCATGAGATGCTGCTATTGATCAAGTTTAATAGGTTTTCCTATTTAAATGCTTTATATTTTCCTGAACATTAGGAAAAATTTCAACCATACAGAAATGATGAAAAGTGTTATATAGCGAACATCCTGGATTCTACAATTAGCATTTTGCCATATTTGCCTTATCACTTATCTATCACCCCTCTTTCCATTCATCTTATTTTTTGATGCACTTCACTGTAAGTTGAAGATATCAATGAACTTCATCTCTATCGGTATGTATATCATTAATAGAGTTCATTATTTGCTTAGGGTTCTTTGTGTTATTAAATAATCATGAAACGTAAGTAGGACGTTCTCTGAGTTTTACAAATGCATACGCCTGTGTATCCCCTATTATGACATAGATCATCACCGTCAGCTTAGACGGTCCCCTCATCTCCCTTTCTAGTTTCCACTTCTCTCTTTCACAAAGCCAATCCGTGTTCTGATTTTTTTTTCACTATAGGCTGGCTTTGCGTATTCTAGAAATTCATATGTATGGAATCTTACAGTTTGTGCTCTTTAGCATCTGGTTTCTTTCACTCGGTAAAATGCTTTTGAGATTGATTCCTGTTGTTTCATCAGTAGTTAATTTCTTTCTTTTGCTGAGTATCATTCCATTGTTTGAATATACCACATTTTTTTATCTGTTCTCCTGCTGTTGGACAACTACCCCGTTTCCAGTTTTTGGCAACAATGAATAAAAGTGCTATAAATAGTCTAATACAAATCTTTTTGTGGACATATGCTTTCATTTCTCTTGGGTAAATACCAGGAGTGGAATGGCTGGCTCAAAGAATAGGTGTGTTTAATTTTATAAGAAACTTCCAGGCCTTTTTCCAAAATGGTTCTCCCATTTTACACTTCCACTAGCAATGTTGCTTCACATCCTAACATTTGGTGTTGTCATTTAAATTTTAGTCATTCTAGTACAGAGCTAACTCATTGAAATTTTAATGTTCATTTCGCTCTGAATAATGATGCTGACTACTTTATCATGTGCTTATTGGCCATTCATATAAATTTTTTGTAAGGTTATCTGCCTTTTCATCAAGTTTTTCATATATTCTAAATACAAGTTTTTGTCAAGATACATGTATTGTGAATATTTTATCCTGGCCTGTGGTTTACTCATAGTCTTAATGGTGTCTTGATGAACAAAAAGGTCAAAATTTTTTGGCA
Organism: Paguma larvata; assembly: GCA_030068075.1. Lineage (NCBI taxonomy): Eukaryota > Metazoa > Chordata > Mammalia > Carnivora > Viverridae > Paguma > Paguma larvata. The sequence goes on from CM057837.1 coordinate 65,805,919, forward strand.
GTTCAATTTATCAATATTTTTTTTATGGTTAGTGCTTTCAAAGCCCTCTCTAAGAAACTTTGCCTACTCCCAAGCTGTGAGAATACTCTCATACATCTTCTTCTAAAAGCATAAGGGCTTTGGCTTTTATGTTATGGCTATGATCCATCTCTAACTTTTATGTATGGTGTGAGGTAAGGTTCATTTTTTCTCTTATAGATATCAAATTGTTATAGCATTGTCTGTTGAAAAGACTTTCCTTTCTGTACTGGGTTGATTTGGTACCTTCGTAAAATATAAAACTGCTTCATGTTTAAATTTATTTAATCATTTAGAAAATGTTTTCCTTATACATTCTCTTAATACTCTCTGGGGTGGTAGGTGGTGGATATGTTTTCCTCACTTTATAGTTGAGAAAACCAAGGCTCACAGCAGTTCAAGAACTCGTTCAAGGAGACAAAGCTGGGGACTAGAACATAGAACTACAACTGAATCATAAAAAAATTGTTCACAATTTAAACCTATTTTATCCAATTAAAGTATTACTAAATGGATACTTTTTCTGAAGGTGATGTAGTGAGAGGAATGAATCATGCATGTTTTTATATTTTAACACTGGTGGTATTTTTAGACTGCCAGTCAAACACATGCTTCCTTTGTAGGCTTATATATGTCTGAAGCAATCTTTATATTATGTATCTTTGGTTTGAAAGAGTAAAAAATCATAATACTTGCTTTGCAAAATTTGGGAAGAATAATAGCTTTTAGCCATAGTTGCTTGGACTTTAAGAATGTATTTCCCTTACCCTGATCTAAAAAAGAAAAAAAAATCTTACTCTCTGATTTTTTTCAGAGAAATAAAGCAGTAAAGGTACATATGAAGACAGACATAAAAATTATAAGAAAACACAATAGCTACTCTTGTTTGTTTGTTTTTTTTTCTTTCTCTCCTACTCTGTTATATACTTGAGCACCCAGCCTATCATCTTCAAATGTTTGTACCATCTTCTTTTCTAATCTTATGGAAGCATTTTCTGGGAACCTTGATCACTTGCTGAGACTAGGCTGACCTCAATGTTCTAATTCTCCAGATCACCAAGCTTCCTCTCAATGCCCTCCCACCTCCCCCCACCAAATTATCAGTCTTCTGTGACCACCTCATTTGCCCAACTGTGACTCACAAATAAATGGCCTACTACTCAGGTAAGAATCACCTTTCTCCACAAATAGGGAAACAACTTTATTAAAACCTCTGGTCCATAATATAATTATATTTTGGAGATGTCTCAAGTATCTACATCTGGTGAATTACTTAGAATAAGAGGGTCACACAGCTATTTGAAGCCAATCTGGGGCCAGAGCTCATGTCTTCTCGATACCTTCATTATTCCTCTCCCATACTCATGTCCTCCCCCAAATATCTGTTAAACCAAGATACTACAAAGTGAGACTAGGTTAACTATTCCCCACTCCAAGATGCAAATACTTAGGTCATAATGGGGAATGTGCAACAACCAGTTGGATATTTCCTGAGACCAAGTCTGTCAGGCTAGTCATTATTTCTTCTTTGTCCTTTATTAAAACAGAGAACAAACAAACAAACATAAAAGTCATAAACTCAAGGACAAAATATGCATATGCCAATGACTATTTTTTATTACAAGAAAGTTGTGTGATCCGTGTGCACGTTAAGTGCTACCAAACAGCATAGTTTGGAACCTCCTTTAGTGCCTGTCAGAAGACTAGCTAGTGAGTAGTACCTGATCAATAGCCTTGGGATAAGAAAGTTTCTGATCAGAAAGGGTAGAAAAAGTTTATCAGTGTCCTTCCAAAGAGAAAGACATTCTGCAGTAGCTTTAAAATGATAAAGATATCTTAGCATTTAAACTAATTGTTCCTGAGAGACAAATTGGAGGACTTACACTTCACTTCCTGACTTCGAAACTTCCTCCAAACTCCATAATTGAAACAGTCTGGACTTTACAAGGATAGACATATAGACCAAGGGAATGGAACTGAGAGTCCAGAAAACCTTACATTTATAGCCAGTTGATTTTTTGACTAGAGTGTCTAGCCAGTTCTGTAGTGGAGAAAATAGTCTTTTCAATAAGGTGCTGAGACAATTGGATATTCACATGCAAGAGAATTAATTTAGACCCTCCACCTCACATATATGAAAAAATAAACTCAAAATGGATTAAAGACTTAAATCTAAGAGCAAAAACTATAAAATTCTTAGATGAAAACACAGGTGTTAGTCTTTGGGATCTTGGATTAGGCAAATGGTTTCTTAGACATGACCAAAGCACAAGTAAAAAAACAAACAGACAAATGAGACTTCATACAAGTTAAAAACATCTGTGCTTCAAAGGACACATCAAGAATGTAAAAACACACAAGGATGGAAGAAAATATTTGTAAATCAGATATCTGATGAGACATATCTTAGAATATATACAGAACTCTTACAATTCGATAATAAAAGTACAACTCACTCAATTAAAAAATGGGCAAGGGATAAGAATAGATATTTTTCCACAGAAAAGATATAAATGGCCAAAAAGCATATAAAAAGATGCTTAGTATCATTAGTCATTAGGGAAACACAAATCAAAACCACATTGAAATATCCCTTCATACTTTATGGTGGGAAGAAGTTGAGCCCTTAAACCTTGGTGAGAATGTAAAATGGTGTAGTCCCTTTAGAAAAAGTTTCTCAAAAAGTTAAACATAGGGTTACCATGTGACCCAGCAATTCCACTCTTAGGTTTATATTCCAAAGAACTGAAAACACAACACAAAAAACTTGTACATGAATGTTCATAGCAACACTATTCATAATATATAAATAGTGCTAACAACCCAATATCCATCAACTGATGAATGGTTAAACAGAATATGGTATATCTGTATAACAAAATATTATTTGGCAAATAAAAAAAAATTATACATGCCATAAGATGGGTAAACCTTGAAAACATGCTAAGTGAAAGAAGCCAAACACAAAAGAACACACATTATATTGACTCCAATTTTATGAATGTCCAGAAGAGGCAAATGTAGAGACAGAAAACAGATTAGTAGTTGCCAGGGGATGGGCAGTGTGGTGAATTGGGAGATATAGTATTTCTTTTTGGGGTGATTAAAATAGTGATGGCTGTACAATTTTGTGAATACACTAAAATGCAATGAATTGTACATTTTAAAATGGAAGTTTTATGGTATATGAATTATATCTCAATTAAAAAAAGAAAATGCCAAGCAAGCATAGCATACCTTAAAGTTTTCCTAAACATAAAACAAAAACTTGAACGCTTTTCTATGGTCTGAATTCAACTTTATCAATATTGCCTTTTTCTTCTTCAACAATAATAATCATAATGATAAAAATAGCAGGTACTTATTAAGCACTTACTAGGCATGTAGCATTTTATACTTGATATTTTCTCTCAAATCATCTCAACGATCTTGCACACAGAATTATTATTCCATTTTATAGAAAGGAAAATGAAGGTAAAAGAGACTGAACAGTTTGCCCAAGTTTATATAAAGTCAAATTAAGTTTGACTCCAGAGGTTCTATTATGCAAGTTCATCTTCCTTAAAACAATGACTTATTGGTCTCAAATACTAAGTTATTTTTCAATGTATTATGTTGTTTTTCTTTCTATCATCATCAATGAATTAAATACCACTTCAGGGCCCAGTATTAAATTTTTTTTTTTAATGTTTATTTAGTTTTGAGACAGAGAGAGACAGAGCATGAGTGGGGGAGGGGCAGAGAGAGAGGGAGACACAGAATGTGAAGCAGGCTCCAGGCTCTGAGCTGACAGCACAGAGCCCGACGCGGGGCTCGAACTCACAGACCGCGAGATCATGACCTGAGCCGAAGTCGGATGCTCAACCGACTGAGCCACCCAGGCGCCCCAAGGGCCCAGTATTAAATACTGATCTTAACCTCCTTATTTTGTTGAGCACAGGGCAAAGACAGAAGAAAATTCCTATATGACAAGTTTTTATTTGTATCAAATTACAGAGTACCATAGGTAAATATAAGATTATAATTTGAATATTGTAATATAACTTATAATTTGGCAAATTATTTAATTATCCAAAGTTTATTACATGTTTGAGTATGCACTAAAGAGATTATTTGGCATAACTTGGCAAGATAAATACTTCTGTACCTTATTTGACCATTTATCATTTACATATGTGGTACACATATATGTATGTATACACATACATACATATATACATACACATACTCTTAAATATACTTGTATAAAAAGCTGAAGATTGATGTGTTAGAATTAATTCCTGTTTAAAAATCTATTATATTAAATCGCATCTGCATTCAAAGCAGAAATGTAAAAAAACTGATCAATTTGCTACATACACATGAATTTCCAAAGTAATTGAAAATGAAATAAAAATTTCCATTGAAATGTTATATTCCTGTTTAATCAACATTCACTATCAAACTATGGAAACAGACATTATTTTTTTAGGTTGTTGAGAGAATAAAGATTCTACTGAGCATTACTGTACCCTCTAAATTAAGAATGAGTATTATTATAGTAGGAAAAGATGGCAGATAATTTTCTTCTTTATTAATATGGGAATTCTCAGGAAGCAATCAGGGCAGTATCTGTTCCACTGGGCTTGGATTTCCTGCTTTTCTATCAGTGGAAATCTGGTTTCTCAGGAAAAGTGCAGCCAGTCCGCCTAATTATGACGCTTGCTGCATAGTGACCAGCACGGATGCATTCAGTCAGAGGCTTGTCAGAGACCAGCTGAGACAGAAAACCTGGAACATAGACAAAAGGGAAGAACATGAGTATTGCCTAATAGCATCAGAAATGTCATATTGGGTCAGGCCAAAAAATGGTCTATGTACCTGTTTCTTTCTTCAGTCTTGAGGTAAGTGTCAAACTCCAAGTGTTAGAGTCCAAGTGGAAGAGTTCTTCTCCCAAACATCATAGGTTTTCCTCAATATATTTTTTTTAAAGAGCTCAAGTTGGGACATGACAACTCACCATCAAGTCATTCTAGTCTTTCTAAGCCTAAAGTTTCATCACACTTTCCTTTAGTTTTGAGATTAAGAGGTTGTGAGTAAGAAATACTGGCTAAATAATATTATCTTGAGTCTTACAGCTGAGAAGGTATTAGTTATTCTCTTTCTCCATCTGTCTGGATTTCTTTTGTGCTGTTATTCCTAGCATATGTTTTTGTACAAAATTCTATCGTATGGATATCTCTCCAAGTACACATTTAAGAGTTGAAAAGTTATAAAGGACCTTACATCTCCCTTTTACTCCCAGAAGCAACTGTGAAATAATTTCTATAGTTAAGCTCCATGGACCAGCTTGACATCAAAATAAATGTCATAAAGTAGAAAATAGTGTTACGGACTTCTGTTTCTAACCAAGAAGAAATAAAATAAAAGCAACCAAATCTGTCCTTTTTCCAGAAACTACTGAAATTAAAGACAAAGTATATGAAGCAAAGTTTTTCATATACTGTAAAAGATTCATGAAGGGAGGGAAACAAATGGGGTCAACTATAAAATTGCTCTAGCTGGTAACTTAGAGAGTTACCAGGCCACAACACAAGAGACGACAACCTAGTGGGAGTTCAACAGTCTTACTGAGTTGAGAGGATGGATACGGGGGTCTAAAGTAGGACAAAATTAAACATCTAGGCAAACTGGGCGGGAAAAAAGAGAAGACATAAATTACCAGTATTGGGAATAAGAGAGGTGATGTCACTATAGAATCTATATACACTAAAAGAATAATAAAGAAACATTAACAATTTTGATAAATTAGATGCACTGGACAAATTCCTGGAAAGACACAAATTATCAAAGCTCAGGAAGAAAGAGACAGCCTGACTAGTCTTGCACTTACTAAACATACTGATTTTACAGTTAAAAAGCTTCCAATAAAGACAATTCCAGGTCCAGATGGTGTCATCGGTGAATTCTACCAAATATTTAAGGAACAAAAATACTATCAATGCTATGCAATAACCTCTTCAGAAAACTGAAAATACTTCCTAACTTATTCCTTGAGGCTAGCATTACTCTGATACCAAAAAAAAAAAAAAAAAAAAAAAAAAAAAAAAAAAGATGCAAATGTTTTAAAGAAAATTTTAGCAAAGCAAATCCAATAGTATATTAAAAAAGATAATAAATTATTATTATCCTAGAAATGCAAAGTTGGTCTAACATTCAAAAATTAATCCATGTAATTTACCATAACTAAGCAAACCATAAGATCATCTAATAGAAGAAAAAGCATTTGGTAAAATCCAAATACATTCCTAACAACAACTTTCAGCAACCTAGGAATAGAAAGGAACTTCCTCAGTCTGGTAAAGAGCACTTAGGAAAAACTCACAGTTAAAATCATTCTTCATGATAGATGACGGAATGTTTTCCCCTTAGGATCAAGAACAAGACAAAAATGTTTGCTCTTAAACACTGTACTGTACTGAAGACTTTAGCCAGTAAAATAAGGCAAACAAATGAAATAAATAAAAGTTGGGGCACCTGGGTGGCTCATTTGGTTAAGTGTCAGACTGCTGACTTTGGCTCAGGTCACGATCTCATGATTTGTGGAATCAAGCTCTGTGTCAGGCTCTGAACGGGCAGCATGGGAGCCAGGTTGGGATTGTCTTTCTCTCTACCCCTCCCTTGCTTTCTCTTTCCAAAATAAATAAATAGGCATTTTAGAAAAAAAGAAATAAATAAAAGGTATCAAGTACTTGATTTGGCAGCACATATACTAAAATTGGAATGATACAGAGATGCTTAGCATGGTCCCTGAACAAGGGCAACGAGCAAGTTTGTGAAACATTCCAAATTAAAAAAAAAAAAAGTTACAACTTATTACAGAACTAAAGTAATCAAGACACGATGCTATTGGCATAAAGATAAACAGATCAATGCAACTGCACAGAGAGTCCAGAAATAAACCTATTTCTATATCATCAACTGGTTTTTGATGAAACTATCAAAGTAACCCAGTGGAGAAAAGCTAATCTTTTAAACAAATGATCTTACTTAGAACAGCTGGATGAAATATTTGAAGAAATAAATAAACCACTTCCACCCTTACCTCCCATCATCTACAAAATTTAATTCAAAATGGGTCGCAGATCTAAATGTAAGAGATAAAACCATAAAATTCTGAGAGGAAAACATAGAAAATCGTAGTGATTTGGAGTTTGCCAAAAATCTCTTAAGTAAGACATAAGAAGTACAAAATTTTATAAAGGAAAAAAATAACTGGACTTTCTCAAAATTAACACTTTTACACATCAAAAACAAGAAACAAAGCAATAAAAAATGTGAGCAAAAGTGTTGAACATTTTAGCAAAGAAGATGAACAAATGCCAAATAAGATATTACTACCAACTCACTAGGATGGCTAAAATTAAAGGCTGACCATAACAAGTGTTAGCAAGAGTGTGGGTGAATTAGAATCCTCATATACTGATGGTGGGAATATAAAATGATAAGACCACTTTGGAAATCATTCGTCAGTGTCTTAAAAAGTTAAACATACATTTGCCATATGACCCGGTCATTCTATTTCTAGGTATTTAACCCAAGGTAAGTGAAATCATATATTCACACCAAAGATGTGTAGTGAATGTTCACAGCCCCAGACTCAAAATGATTCGGATGTGGATGAGAAGAAGCAGGAAGGCAGGATTACAAAATAGCATAAGGGTAGTGTTTATATCTACAGTGATGGTTCAGGGGTGTATGCCTCTGTTAACACTTGCAAAATCGTACACTTCAAATATGTGCAGCTTATTGTATATCGGTTATAGTATAATAAAACTATAAAAGATGAAAAAAGAGAGAAAGTGTTGTAGTTACAAATAAGATAGGTCAACAACAGAAGAATCTGGGGCTACTTTCCCTCCAGAGGAAACCTGAACTGCTGTAGCAGACTCAAATACTCAGAAGAACAGATGATAATGAGAAACTGTTCTGGAGCCAGACTTCCAGGCTGCTCCCTAGGCCCTGGCAGCCTGGTGGGGGCGAAGATTAATTGAGAAGCTGTGGTATAAAGACCTGTAGAGAGCATTATAAGAGATTTACGTCCTTTCTTCTCTACCTTTCTGACCACACAAGCTTTTTCCCTGTCAGGTGTGGGGAATGCTCTGTATCTCGTAAAATCAGTATTCCCAACCAAAGAATAAAATTAATTTGGTTAATGGAGTGATATATTTTGAAGACATTTGCTTAGAATGTGAAGTCACTCCCTCAAGAGGTTTAGTAAGAGTATTTTATCATTGAGTTTTCAGGTAACAGTCAAAGGTCAATACTAACTTTCAGCCAAGGTGTGAGGCTAAAATGCTCAGCCCACACAGTGAATGGAGCAGACGCCAAATTCAGAGTCAGATCAGCTTACAATGGAAACACGTCTATTAGAAGCAACATCTGTTTTCCTCATTCCTTCTGGTATGATCTCTGTGAGAAAAAGGAAAGCTTATGTTTATGAAGTATTTTTGTGAAGCATAAGCACCAGCACCCTCCTTCTAAGAGAACAGCTAGTTGATGACTGAAGTGAAGTACTCTGAAGAGACATTTGCTTTGACAAGTGGAAAGCCTGGGTACGGAAAAAAGCTAAGACCTTTGCCCTGGGTGAATAACAGTTTTCAATAATCTATTGAGAAAAAACAACTGAGGTGAACGACAGATGTTATATAATCAATTATAAGTGGACCCTTCATAAAGTAGCTGATGTGAATCTTAAAAGTTATGTAAAATGGTTTAAATAAACAAAGAGAACTTTGGTTTTACGAATCATAGGGAATCCTTTTATTACATGGATAAATATTCTAAGATAGTTTTTTATTGTGTAAAATATACATAACTTAAAATTTAATATTTTAACTAGTTTTAAGTGTGCAATTCGTGGCATTAAGATTATTTTGCAGTGTTGTGTAACTATCACTTCTAACAATTTACAGAACTTTTTTTTATCACTTCACCAGAAACTCTATATTCTTTAAAGAATAACTCTCTATTTCTCCCTACTTCTGGCCTCTGGCAACAGCTACCCTACTGTCTGTCTCTATGAATTTGCCTATTTTAGGTACCTCATATGAATAGGACCACATAATATTTGCCCTTTTGTGTCTTGAAGAGGATCACACAATATTTGCTCTTTTGTGTCTGGCTTATTTGACTTACAGTAATGTTTCTCAATAAAATTTTTTTAATCAAAATATATATATATTTTTTCAGGAATAGAATTTAGTGAATCAGCACTTACTTATAACATCCAGTGCTCATCCCAACCAGTGTCCTCACCAGGGCCCCTCACCCCGTAAGCCAGCAACCCTCAGTTTGTTCTCTGTATTTAGGAGTCTCTTATTGTTTGTCTCTCTCTCTGTTTTTATTTTATCTTTGCTTTCCTTCCCTTATGTTCTGTTTTATATCTTAATTTCTTTAAATGTTTATTTATTTTTGAGAGGGGGGAGAGGGGCAAAGAGAGAGAGGGAGATACGGAATCCAAAGCAGACTCCAGGCTCTGAGCTGTCAAGCGCATAGCCCGACTTGGGCTGGAACTCGTGAACTGCAAGATCATGACCTGAGCTGAAGTCAGATGTTTAACCAACTGAGCCACTCAGGTGTCCCATGTTTTGTATCTTAAATTCCACATATGAGTGAAATCATGTATTTGTTTTTCTCTGACTTATTTCGCTTAGCATAATACACTCTAGTTACAACAACACTGTTGCAAATGGCAAGACTTGATTTCTTTTTCACCCCTGAGTAATATTCCATAGAAGATATATGTACCACATCTTCACACCTACCACATCTGCCACTCCATTCATGAGCTGATGGACATTTGGGCTCTTTCCATACTTTGGCTATTGTCGATAGTGCTGCTATAAACATTGGGGTGCATGTGCCCCTTCATATCATTTTTGTATCCTTTGGATAAATACCTAGAAGTATTTATCCAAATACTGGGTCGTAGGGTAGTTTTATTTTTAATTTTTTGAGGAACTCCCATACTGTTTTCCAGAGTGGCTGCACCAATTTGCATTCCCACCCAATATAATTTAGGTTAGAATTTTTAATTTTTATCTAACCTAAAGTGTATTTTAAATAAAACTCTTTATTTGGAAATAATTTCAAATTCACAGAAAAGTTGTAAGAATAAAAATAATATGAATAGCACCCATATATCCTTTACCCAGATGTACTCGGTGTTAACATTTTTCTCCTTTGTGGACATATACCCTCTCTTTATATAGGTTTTTTCCTATATAAACTTTCTCCATTTAAGAGCAAGTTATCATGGCTCTTTACCTTTAAATACATCAGTGTTCCTTTCCTGAGAATATGGCTATTTTCTTATATAACTACAGTTACCAACTTTAGCAACACTGTTAGAATACTGTTATCTAATCTTATTCTCCATATTCCAGTTTTGTCAAAGACCAAATAATATTCTTTTTTAACGAATTTTTTTTTTTATTCTTAAGTAATCTCTATATCCGATGTGGGGCTTGAACTCACAATCTTCAGATCAAGAGGAACATGCTCTACTGCTTAAGTCAGCCAGGTGCCCCCTCCCCCAATAATGTTCTTTACAGCACTGTTTTTCCTTCCAGGATAGACTCAAGTATAGGGTTTCTTGTGCTATTGGCCTTCCTTAAAATGAAACAGTCCCTCAGTCTTTCTTTGACTTATGTGACAGGACATTTTTGAAGCATATAGTTTCCCCCTACTTTCTATTTAACAGCGTGAGTCTCATTTGGGGTTTGTCTGATATTTTCTCATGATTTAATTTAGAATATGCATTTCTGGCCAGAATATTACAAAAATTATGTTGTGTCCTCAGGGTATGAAATTTTGAAGCACACTATGTCCAGTTGCTAGTCACCGGTGATGTTAATTTTGATCACCTGGATGTTCATATAATTTCCAATGCTTTGCAATCACAAAGAATGCCACAATATTTTGGGTGTGTGTATTTTTGTGTTGGTGGGAGGTGTATCTTCAGGATAAATTTCTAGAAGTAGAATTTACGGGTTGAAGAGTAAATATGTAAGTAGGTTTGTTAAATATTGCCAAATCCTCCATTTTGTATTTCTACTAGCAATGTTTAAGAGTGCTTGTTTCCCCACAGCCTCACCAACAGAGTGTGCTGTCAAGCTTTTGAATTTTTGCCAGTGGGTTAGAAATGATATCTCAGTGTAATTTTAATTTGCATTTCTCTTATTATGAGTGAGGCTGAACATACATTTATTTATTTATTTACTTACTCATTTAAAAGTGTTTATTTTGAGAGAGAGAGTGAATTTGTGCACACAAGTGGGGAAGGGGCAGAGAAAGAGGGAGAAAGAGAATGCCAAGCAAGCTCTGTGCCATCAGCATACAGCTCGACATGGGGCCCAGACTCACAAATCGTGAGATCATAATCTGAGCCACAATCAAGAGCTGGATGCTTAACTGACTGAGCCACCCATGCGCCCCTGAACATCTTTTTATATGTTTAAAGAACAAATTCCTTTCTCTGAATTGTTTGTTCTTTTGCCTATTCTTCTACAGGATTTTTGGTCTTCCTCTATTTTTAAAAGTTATTTACATTTTGGGGATATTATTCTAATAAAGTATTTTCTTAGGTAGGGAAAAGTATCAACAATAACAATATGCTATTAATATATACAAATACTGTGTCAGCAAGGAAACAAAGTGCTTATTCATATCTTATTCACTGAATGTGGTGAATTTTAAAGAGTGTGGTTGGCACACACTATAGCAGATAAATATGGTTTATAGATATATATCAAAAGAGAAGTTTCCTCTCTTTCAGTAAAGATTTTGGGCCTATGAGGAATTCAACAAGAAAATCTTAACAGCTGACTTGGCATGTGTGCTGCACATGAAAAGTCCCCTAGGAGCCCTTTTTCCTGGTGTCTTTTTTTGGTTCTTACAGTCCTTATCACTATATTATCTTGAAAATGAAGGGCAAGGCTCTGCATATATGCCTTCCAACATAGTCAAGAGAACAGGAACAGGAGGTATAACAATGGAGAACAAGAAATATCAACATAGGTTTCCAATCAGGAACTCAAATGCTGAACCAGTTGTTCTTGCCTTTCTACTTTGGTTCCTTCTCTCTGGGATCTGTAGAACTCCTTTCTAATCCTTTTACGGATTAGAAGGCTTATCTCCTGACCTCTTAGACTTTTCTGAAATTTGGGTCATTTCATGGACTTTAAGTCTCTAGCTGTTGAGACATATGGTAGGTGAAGGTTTCTCATTAACAATGAATTTTGTTCCTAGGGCTAGTGTTGGCTGGCTCTGAATCTTGCAACAATCACAGATCCAGAGCTATCAGAATAAACCTCTGTCCATTAGCAATTAATATAGCTTATTACCTTCTGGTTACTTTCATTTGGATTTTTCTTTTATTGATGTTAAGGAGAGCAATCCATTTTAGCATAACTGAATGTAGTGTCTGAGATGAGACCCGAAACGGGTTTAAACTGTGCAGAGAGGAGGTGCTAAGCTAGTTTCATCAAAGCACAAAGAGGTGGGATGGCTGGTGTGGGCAAAAGGCAATATAATTTCCTACCTTAATTTGTCCATTTCGTGTAGTTCCTGTAGAAGAGATATAATACCTAGAATTTTCTCAGTATCATTTACAGAAAAATGAGAAATATTGTCAGTAGGTATGAAAGCTTTAATCAAGAGACTTAAGAGCTAGGGATGTTTTAGAAAGAAATGAACAAAGTCTGTAAATCAATTTTTTCTTTTCCATATATAGTTCCTTCACCAACAGTTTCCATGGTCGGTGGAACTAAAAGCCCAGTAGACTCCATTATTGTTCACTCAACATTCACAACAAAAAGAACGACTTAGCTTTTTCTGGTTGTCATCAAATAAGAAAGCTGTGCCACACAGACTTTATGAACTTCGAAGTATTAGTTTGTTTCTTTGTTTTTGTTAAGAAATTTTTTTTAACATTTATTTATTTTTAAGAGACAGAGACAGAGACAGAGAATGAGTGGGGGAGGAACAGAGAGAGAGGGAGACACAGAATCCGAAGCAGGCTCTAGGCTTGGAGGTGTCAGCACAGAGCTCGACGTGGGGCTTGAACCCACGAACTGTGAGATCATGACCTGAGCCAAAATTGGACACTTAACTGACTGAGCCACCCAGGTGCCCTTGTTTGTTTGTTTTTGATTATTGATACAATTTCATTACTAGTAATCACTCTGTTCAAATTTGCTATTTCTTCCTGATTCAGTTAGGGACGTTTATATGTTTCTGGGAATTTATCCATTTCTTCTAGGTTGTCCAGTTGGCATATAATTCTTTATAATATTCTCTTAAAATCCTTTGTATTTCTGTGGTGTTGGTTGTTGTTTCTCCTTCATTTCTGATTTGAATCCTCTCTCTTTTCTTCTTGGTGAGTTTAGCTAAAAGGTTGTGATTTTTGTTGATCTTTTCAAAGATGGAAATTCTGATTTCATTGATCTGTTTTATTGTTTTTTAAGTTTCTATTTCATTGATTTCTGCTCTAATATTTATTATTTCCTTCCTTCTACTGGCTTTGGGCTTTATTTGTTCTTTCTTTTCTAGTTTCTTTAGGTGTAAGTTTAGGTTGTTTATTTGAGATTTTTCTCAGTTCTATAATCTTCCCTCTTAGAACAGATTTTGCTGCATCCCAAAGATTTTGGACCAGTGTGTTTTTTGTTTTCATTTGTCTCCATGTATTTTTTGATTTCCTCTTTGATTTCCTGGTTGACCCATTCACTGTTTACTATTCTGTTATTTAGCCCCTATGTATTTGTGTCCTTTCTGGATTTTTTTCTCGTGTTTAATAAAGAAAAGGTAAATAAACAGAAAGGAATCTAAGCATAATACTAAAAAAAGTCATCAAACTATAAGGGAGGAGAGCAAGAGAAGAAGAAGGAAACAGATAAGAACTACAAAAAACAATCAGAAAACAAGTATCAGGGGCGCCTGGGTGGCTCAGTCGGTTGGGCAGCCGACTTCAGCTCAGGTCATGATCTCGCGGTCTGTGAGTTCGAGCCCCGCGTCGGGCTCTGTGCTGACGGCTCAGAGCCTGGAGCCTGCTTCGGATTCTGTGTCTCCCTCTCTCTCTGCCCTTCCCCTGTTCACATTGTGCCTCTATGTCTCTCAAAAATAAATTAACATTAAAAAAAAAAATTAAAAAAAAAAAAGAAAACAAGTATCAAAATGGCAGTAAGTGCATACCTATCAATAATTACTTTAAACATAAAGGGACTAAATGCTCTAGTCAAAAGACAAAGGGTGACCGAATGAATAAAAAAACAAGACCCAGCTATATGCTGCCTACAAGAGACTCACTTCAAACCTAAAAACACATGCAGACTGGAAGGGAAAGGATGGAAAAACATTTACCATGCAATGGAAGCAAAAAAACCAAAAACCAAAAACCAGCAAAACCTAACAAAAAACGTCAGGGTAGCAATGCTTATATTGGACAAAATAGACTTTAAAACAAAGACTGTAACAAGAGACAGAGAAGGATACTACATAATGATAACAGAAACAATCAATGGAAGCACGTATACATAAAGCAACTATTAACAGGCACAAAGGAAAAAAACAAAACAAAATAGACACAAAGGAAGAAAGTGACAGTAGTACAATAACAGTAGGAGATGTTAGCACTCTACTTATATGGATGGACAGATCATCCAGACAAAAACCAACAAGGAAACAGTGGCTCTGAATGGCACATTGGACCATACGGACCTAACGTATATACAGAACATTTCATCCAAAAACAGTAGAATACACATTCTTTTCAAGTGCACATGAAACATTCTCCAGGATAGATCACATGTCTGGCCACAAAACAAATCTCAATAAATACAAAAAGACTAAAATCATAGCATGCATCTTTTCTGACTGTGATGGAAGAATGAAGTTTTAATAATTCATCTTTTACAAGTGTTAGCATCTTGTATTATTCTCAGATTCCTTTTCCAATGATACTGCATAAGTACATATCAGCGATTATCTCTTTACTTCTTGCATAGTCCCCAAAGACTTTTAAATGTTTTTTTATATATCTTTTTATTTTTGAAAGAGAGAGAGAGAGACAGAGTGTGAGTTGGAGAGGGGCAAAGAGAGAGGGAGACACAGAATCTGAAGCAGGCTCCAGGCTCTAAGCTGTCAGCACAGAGCCTGATGTGGGGCTTGATCTCACAAACTGTGAGATCATGGCCTAAGCCGAAGTCGGACACGTAACTGACTGAGCACCCAGGCACCCCCTCCCAAAGACTTTTAATATACAGAAGACCACAAATGTATATGGAGAGTAAAACATTTTCTTTTCTTTTTTTTTTTTTTTTATTTATTTTTGAGACAGAGAAGACAGAGCATGAGTGGGGGAGGGGCAGAGAGAGAGGGAGACACAGAATTCGAAGCAGGCTCCAGGCTCTGAGCTGTCAGCACAGAGCCTGACGCGGGGCTCGAACTCACAGACTGTGAGATCATGATCTGAGCCGAAGTCAGATGCTCAACCGACTGAGCCACCCAGGCGCCCCTAAAACATTTTCTTAAAGTTTATTTAATTATCTTGCAAGAGAGAGAGCATGTGCATGTGAATGAGGGAAAGGCAGAGAGAGAGAGAGAGAGAGAGAGAGAGAGAGAATCCTAAGGTTCTACCTTGCCAGCATGGAGCCTGACATGGAGGCTTAAACCCACGAACCTTGAGATCATGACCTGAGCGAAAATCAAGAGTCGAATACTTAATTGACTGCGTCACCAAGGCGCCCTAGAGAGCAAAACATTTTTTTTAAGTTTATTTATTTTGAGAGGTGGGTGATGTGAGAGGCAGAAAGAGAAGGAGAGAAAGAACTCCAAGCAGGCTCTGTGCTGATAGCATAGAGCCTGTTGTAGGGCTTGATCTCACGCACTGTGAGATCATGACCTGAGCCAAAATTAAGAGTCAGACACTTAACTGAGTTACCCAGGTGCCCTGAGAACAAAACATTTTAAAGCATTTGTAGAATATATATAATTTTCTTTAAAATCACATTTTATGCTAAGTTTAAATTCTTATACATTTAGATAGTAGTTTGTTTACCTCACAATATATATAAATGTATATGTGTTTGAAGTAGTTTTTAAGCCATATAATTCACTAACAATGTGAAATAGAGTAATACCTCAGGTACAAGACTTGAAGCAATAGCAGTTGCCATGGTCATTCACATTACATGTACAATGACCACCCCTCAGGACTTCACTAAGAATCTATTTAGTTTAATAAAGTAAGGAAAAAGATTTTTTTCCTGATTGTAAAAGTAATAACCAACAAATGTAGAAAAAGAAGTAAATAAAACACACACATAGTCCCATTATAAAGAATAATCAATGCTATTTAATACAGCATGGAGAGCCTAACAAGAGTAATAAAACTAAGAAGAAAAATTAAAAGTATAAAAAACAAATATGTCATTATTTTCAGTTAAGAGAATTGTATATAAAAAAATCCAAGTAATCTAGAAATCGTTGACTTAAGAGACTTTGGGAAGATTGTTGGCTATAAGAAAAATATACAAAAGTCAATTATTCATATAATATATATATATCAGTAAAATAAACAAAACAAAATAAATAAAACAAAAGAAATTTGAAAAAAGATAGGAAATGCAACACAAATTACACAAGTTTCAAATGAAGAAAATTATAAGCCCTCATTAAGCAACATTATAAGGACCTAAATAAACAGAGAGATATGCCAGTTTCTTGGATTAGAAAATTGATTAATGCAAATTCAACTTTTTGTTTTTTTTAATGTTTTATTTATTTTTGAGAGAGAAAGAGAGACAGAATATGAGTAGGGGAAGGAGCAGAGAGAAGGAGACACAGAATCCATGAAGCAGGCTCCACACTCTGAGCTGTCAGCACAGAGCCCAACGCAGGGTTTGAACTCATAAACCTGAGATCATGACCTGAGCTGAAGCCAGATGCTAAAGCAACTGAGCAACCCAGGAGCCCCTGATTAAGGTAAATTCAAAGTCTCAACAAGGGTTTGGGGAACTGACAAGTTGATTCTAAAATCTGTATGAAAAGGGTGGCTTAGTCAGTTAAGCATCTGACTCTTGATTCTGACTCAGGTCATGATCTCACGGTTCATGAGTTTGAGCCCTGCATCGTGCTCCGCGCTGACAGTCTGGAGCCTGCTTGGGATTCTCTCTTTCTCCCTCTCTCTGAAGCAGTTGTCTGCTTCAGAATCTAATCCGAGATCATAGTTCCTTTAGTTGTCAGGTTCCTTTTAGTCTCTTTTAATATAGAAAAGTACCCCCTCTCATTCAGCATTTCAAAATTGGCATTTTTGAAAAGTCTAGCTAAGTTGTTTTGCATAATATCTCTCAATTTGGTAATCATTGTGCACATTTTTAATTTCCGTTGGATAAGTCTCCTTAGGGGTAATTAATAATTTTTCAGGATCTACATACATATTGCCAAATTTCTTTTCAAAAAGATCTTATTAATGTACACTCCCAATAGGATTCTTGCTATTAAAAAATTCTATTTGATAATTTGAAAAGTAAAAGGCAGAATCTTGTTTAAATTTACAGTTACTTGTTTAGGGAGGTCGAAAACTTTTCATATGCCTCTTAGCCACTTGTATTTATTTTTATAAACTGAAGACAACTTTTATCTACTTTTCTATTGGAATACTTCTCTTCTTTTACTGACTTTTAAGAGATAGTCCCAGTTTATCTATTATATATGTTGCAAATTCTTTTCCTTACTTTGCCATTTGCCTTTTATTTTTATTGTTATAGATATATGAATCTTTCTTTAATAAATTTCCCACTGAATTTAGGCTGAGTAAGGTTTTCTGCAGCAGGAGATCGGATAAACATTAGACAATATTTTCTTTTAGTTCATTTGTGTTCATTCGAGTCTTTATTCCATCTGGAAATTCTTTGAGTATGGTGATTGGTAGTAATTAACCTTTGTTTTTTCCAAAAAGCTGTATATTTGTTTTACCTCTATGCCTTAAGTAATTCATCCTGTTCCAATTGTTTTTAAACATTTTATTTGGAAATAATTTTAGATTATAGAAGAACTGCAAGGATATTACAGAGTGGTATTGACCTATCCTGACTTTATCAAATTCCTATATGTGTTTCCTTTCATTGTTAGTCTTTGTCCATATCCATGCAATATACTTTAGAAACATTTTAATTCAAAATAATAAAAAGCAAAAATTTTATGTGTGTTTAAAAAGACAACATCATTTTTTCTGGATTTCAAAGATGATTTTTTATTTTCTGTTTGCTTTTCTCATCTCCTAAATGTTCTATAGTAAGAAATATTACTTTTATAATAAGAAATATTACTCCTATATGATAAAAAAGCCAATAAGTATTATTTTAAACAATAACATGGGGATATTTAACTATTCAGATAGATAGTTATGAATAACTCATTCAAAAATTTCAGCTAAGTGATGCTTTGTTCTAACACTTCTAACCTAAAAATAAGTTTTCCACTTATTTTTTTAGAGTTCATTAATAATTGTAGTCACTTGTGAATAGAGTTTCCACAAAGAAAATCAGTGTAAGTCTAAGTGCAATGAAATTGGTCACTCTTCTTAGAAGATTCCTCAAGGACATAAAGATTTTAACCACTTTTCGTATTCTTATACTTAGGGAAATATAGGCAATGTGAGAGGGAACATCTTACAAAGTTTCTGAGTAAGACTTTAGCACAGCCTTTCTTCCCCGAATGAAGTCGTCATCTATAGAAACTATATGCCAAGTAAATCAGTCTGCATCTTTTGAAATGGAAATTCAAGGACCAATGCTTCCTTAGTAGGGATTGCTGGGAAAATTCCTGACAGAATTAAGCAGAAAGGATCACTGTACTTGGATAGAGTGGCTATTATGTGATATCAATGAAAACAAGCTTTTTGGTAAAAACTGTGAGGTAACTGGCCATAAGACACTCAGCACCACAGGACACCATGGCTTTTGAAGCTGGAAAACAGAGGGCTCGCACATAAACTGAAGATACTCGTAAAATGAGATAGGTGGAAGAAAATTTTTCAAACACTTTGGTATTTAAAAAAAATTAATAAACTCTATTTTTTGAAGCATTTTTAAATGTACAGAAAAACTGAATGGAAAGTACAGAGTTCCTTTATACCCTCTCCTCCCCCCATCCCTCAGTTTCCCCTAGCACTAACATCTTGCACTGGTGTGGTACATTTGTTACAATTGATAGGCCAATATTGATTCATTATTAACAACTAAAGTCCATGGTTTACATTAGGGTTCACTTTTTGTGCTGTTCATTCTATAACACTTGAAAAATGTATAATAATCTGTTTTCCACCATTACAGTATCATACAAAATGTTTTACTGTCTTAAAAAACTCTTGTACTCTACCGGTTTATCCCTTCCTACTCCCCACCCCAAGCCCTGACAAGCATGGATGTTTTCACTGTGTCTATAGTTTTGCCTTTCCCAGAATGTCATATAGTTGGAATCATACAGTATATACCTTCTCAGAGTGGCGTCTCTAATTTAGTACTATGTGTTTAAGTTTCCTGTGTGTCTTTTCACAGCCTGATAGCTCACTTCTTTTTGTGGTTGAATAATACTCCATTGCATGGATGTATCACAGTTCGTTTATCGAGTCACCTATTGAAGGACATGGTGGTTGGCTTCCAAGTTTTGTCAATTAAGATGAAGTCTGCTGTCGACATCCATGTGCATCGGTTTTAACACGGACATAAGTTTTCATTGTATTTGGGTAAAAACCCAGGAACATGATTACTGGGTCAGATGGTTTAGAATGTGTTTTGTAAGAAGCTGCCAAACGGTTTTCCAAAGTGGCTGCACCATTTTGCATTCCCGTCAGCAGTGAATGAGTTCCTGGTGCTATACACCCTCACCGCATGGGCCATACACATAAATTCAAGAAGTTGGTAAAATGATGTGAGTGAAAGAATGGTTTTCCCATTAAAAAAATTCTTAACATTTACTTAAAAAGAAAAACTTCCCCCAGTAAAATGGACTGTTTAAAAGTATATGCATTATACCCATCTCGCTTATCTATTTCACTGTGTGGTAAATTTACTTACTTTACTATATGCTTTTTGTCTTCAGAAAGCTACATGGTTCACCCAAGATTCTGCTGTTACTTCCCAGGGTTTTGGCTCAGATTATTGAGGACTGGGTCAATGATCCAATCAATCATTTGAATTTCTGATTGTTATATTATGATTTCTCTACTGCCTCCATCTCTCGCCTGACCCCAGCTCATTCATTCATTTAAGTTATCAATGTTCTTTATACATGAGTAATATCAAACTACACATTTTATATAGTGACAAGTTAATTACATAGTTATTAAGAGATAATGTGGGAGTAGTAACATAAGTTATCATGTAATTTACCTTTGTTCTTTGAGACATTACCGTACAATTAAAGCAAACCTGATATAATATTTTACAGCAACTAACAGTGTCGAATTCTATATTCCCCCCATCTTCCCTGTAAAAAATGTACTCTCTGTCATTTCTGGGTCAATTTGATTTTTCAGTTCTTTGTTTTCCATCTTTCTTAGATAGCTACACTTTGGTAATGATTTATGTGCTTTCTTAAACTGACCTGCTGTATCCTCTATAACAATAGTTACCAGATACATGTTGCTACATGGCATATGAGACAGTCAACTTAAAGTCTGTATTTTTATTATATGTAGCTGCTTTAGAGAATAAGATATATACTAAAACTCACTAGTCTAATCCTTAATTTATTAGACTCATGCTACTACCATTCCTATACTTGTTTTTTTATTATAAGAAGCGAATGAAAAGAAAGTAAAAACCGAGAATGCTATAAAAAATACTTTGATTTATTCCGCCAACAGCTATTGAATACCTATACCATTATTAGACATCATGACTCAAAGATGGATAAAACATAGTGTTTGTCTTTGAGAATTTTATAGCTTTAGGAGAGAAAGCTATGTAAATACTTTAAAAATAATCCCGGCAGCAGTGTGAAGCATAAACCTCCTAGGAAAGAGACTGTTGGTAGAGAGATCAAATACAAATCTACTGTGGTACTTTAGAAGTGGTTCTCAAACTGTGGTCTCTGGAGTACCTAAGTCTCATTCTAGAGCTACCAAGTAAAAAACTGGATAGGGCCCAGAAATTATCTTTTAACAAGTCTTCCAGGTGATTGTGATACATGCTCGAGTTTGAGAAACACTGTTCTAGGTGATAGATGATGAGGACAGGAAGGAGAAAAAACAGGTTTAGCGATCTGACGTGGGTGCTGATGAAAATATAAACAGTTAAGGACCATTCTGTGGCTAAAGCTTAGGAAACTGAATGGAAACGAAACATGGGGTAGGTACCAGGCTCAGTTCACGTCAAGTGCTCTTCATTAGAGACTCTCATCGCTTTCTCTGGGGAGGAGCTACCCTCCACTCCACTCCCATCCGTCAGTGGAGGAATACCATCAAAGGTCCTAGGTAGGACCTTGGTTATTTAATGCAATGGACATTCACTGGGCGTTTGGCAAACCAAATTTAGAGAACTACAGGATAACTTCAACATATTCTGTGAAATCCTGACTGGAGCGTCTGAACTGTATGCCATTGCCTACTACAGCAGGAACTGATGTACAGATTTATAATCTTGAGAATTCGTTTTCTTCTTTGTATTATAAATACTCAGGACAACTGATATTAGATGTTGCCTTCTTTCCTAACACATGTATTCTCTCCATATTTACCTGCATTTAAAAAAAAGTGATCTTATGTGTACATTGGGGCTTGAACTCATGACCCCGAGATCAAGTCATATGCTCCACCAGCTAAGCCAGCCAGGCATTCCTCCATATTTACCTCTATTTTAAGTAACAGTAGGAAAAAGGGAGCTGTGATCAGTCTCTCTGTCATTGGCTTAGTTACATACACATGTTAGCATGGGTTAATCTATTTTTAAATTTTTTAATGTTTTATTATCCATATTTGAGAGAGAGGGAGACAGAGCATGAGCAGGGGAGGGGCAGAGAGAGAGAGGGAGGGAGACACAGAATGTGAAGCAGGCTCCAGGCTCCAAGCTGTTAGCACAAAGCCCAATGCAGGGCTCAAACCTATGAACTGTGAGATCATCACCTGAGCCAAAGTCGGATACCGACTGAGCCAACCAGGTGCCCCAGAATAGGTTAATCTTCAAAAAAAATTTTTTTTTTTACCATGGGCTAATTTTTTATTTTTTAATTATTTGAGAGAGAGAGAGAACATGAACAGGGGAGAGAGGCAGAGGGAGAGAAAGAGAATCCTCAGCAGGTTCTGCTGAGGAATCTTCCTCTCGGTGTGGAACCTGACACTGGGCTTGATCCCATGACCCTGGGATCATGACCTGAACTGAAATCAAGAGTTGGATGCTCAGCCAACTGAGCTACCCAGACACCCTTAGCATGGGTTAATCTTAAATCAAGGTGACTTGATACTAAACTATGGCCTACTCTGCTATTTCCTGACTCATTCCACACCTTCTGAAAAAATCCTGTGGTAACAAGTTTCTTGAGTAGAATGATTTTTATTTGATGGAAGGGTACAAGTTTGCTTTCAGCTGGTCATGTGATTGATTAATTAATTCACACAACCAATATTTACTGAGTATTCACTCTATGCCAGGGACTCTTTTGGTCAGAGGGATACATTGGTGAATAAGACATACAGAGTCCCTGTTCTCTAGAACTTTATATTCTAATGAGGGAGATACAAAAAAAATCCCAAGTAATAAGTTAGTAATTAAGATAACTAAGATAATAAATAAGTAAATAAGATAATTTCAGAGAGTGTTAAGTACTATTAAGGAAAATAACTATGTGTAGCAGTAGAGAATAATAGTGAAGGGACCCACATTAAGATAGGATAATTAGAGAAGAGGTGACTTTTAACTTGAAACTGAGGATGAGAAAGAGATAGCCATGTAGAGTAGGGAAAGGCAATTTGAGGCTAAGGGAACTCCATGCGTAAAATGTCTAAGGACTAAAAGAAGAAGGCCAATATAGCCAAAGAACTGAAGCAAAGCCAAGAAAGAGAGCAGCATGAAATACAGATTTACAGATAGCGGATGGTATGGATCTTTTAGGGCCACTACAGGAGTTTAGATTTTTAGTTTAAGTGCAACTAGAAGCCACTGCAGCAAGGAAGTGAAGTAATTAAGTTTCTTCCTAAAAGGATTATTTTGGCTATGGTTTACAAAATGGAATGGAAGGGCGCCTGGGTGGCTCAGTCGGTTGGGTGGCCGACTTCGGCACAGGTCATGATCTCACAGTTCATGAGTTCGAGCCCCGCGTTGAGTTCTGTTATGACAGCTCAGATCCTGGAGCCTACTTCGAATTCTGTGTCTCCCTCTCTCTCTGCCCCTCCCCTGCTCGCGCTCTGTCTCTCAAAAATAAACAAATGTTAAAAAAAATTTTTTAAGAAAATGGAAGGGAGAGCAAGAAAGAGTGAAAGGAGGAAAATAAGTTAGGAGCCACTGTAGTAAGTAGAAAACAGGCCTGAGCTAAGGTCATGGGAGAAAAGTGGATGGAGGTAAGGTAGGATGATATGAGATATATTCTAAAAATTGACTCAAAAGAACTCACTGAAGGTATGGACGGATGGAAAGAAATGCATCACTTGTGCATTGTTGATGGACATGCAAACTGGTGCAGCCACTGTGGAAAACAGTAGGAAGGTTCCTCAAAAAGTTACAAATAGAACGACCCTATGACCCAGCAATTGTACTACCCCCAAATACGTAAACACTATTTCTTTTTTCTTTTAAATTCTTTTTTTTAACGTTTATTTATTATTCTTGAGAGTGAGCAGGAGAAGAGCAGAGAGAGAGGGAGACACAGAATCCGAAGCAGGCTCCAGGCTCTGAGCCGTCAGCACCGAGCCCGACGCAGGGCTCGAACTCACAGACCGCGAGATCATGACCTGAGCCGAAGTTGGCCGCTTAACCGACTGAGCCACCCAGGCGCCCCGTAAACACTATTTCAAAGGGATACATGTACTCCTATATTTATTGCAGCATTATTTACGATACCCAAATTATGCAAGCAGCCCAAGTGTTCATCAATAGACAAATGGATAAAGAAGATGTGGTATAGGGGTGGCTCAGTCAGTTGAGCACCCAACTCTTGATTTTGGCTCAGGTCATCATCTCACAGTTTCATGAGTTTGAGCCTTGCATAGGCTCTGAGCTGACAGCATGGAGTCTGCTTAAGATTCCCTCTTTCTCTGTCCCTCCTCTACTTGTACTCTCTCTGTTCTCTCAAAATAAATAAATAAACGTATACAGTGAAATATTACTTAAACATAAAAAGAATGACATCTTGCCATTTGCAACAATGCGGACAGAGCTAGAAATATAATGTTAAGTGAAATAAGTCGGACAGAGAAAGAGAAATACCATATGATTTCACTCATATGTGTAGTTTAAGAAACAAACAAATGAGCAAAGGGGAAAAAAAAGAGAGAGACAAATGAAGAAACAGATTCTTAACTATAGAGAACAAACTGATGGTTATCAGAGGGGAACTGAGTGAGTGGGATGGGTGAAATAGGTGATGGGGATTAAGGAGGGCACTTGTGAAAAGCACCAAGTGAGGTATGGAATTGTTGGACCACTACATTGTATACTTGAAACTAATATAACACTATATGTTAGCCAACTGGAATTAA
This sequence comes from Paguma larvata, assembly GCA_030068075.1. Classification (NCBI taxonomy): domain Eukaryota; kingdom Metazoa; phylum Chordata; class Mammalia; order Carnivora; family Viverridae; genus Paguma; species Paguma larvata. The sequence continues at coordinate 65,830,670 of CM057837.1, forward strand.
AATAAAAACTTAATTTAAAAAAATGACTCCTAGGTTTCTGGCTTGAGATTCAGGGTATTGGATGTTCCACGTGTTGTGTTAAGGATGTATTGTGCTGTAGGGAACATTTTCAGAACCATAAGTATGAGTAAAAGGGTATAGACAGGCACACAAACATACACATTTATAGAGCTGATTCATCCATTATCCTTTTCAGAAAGGTCACTTCCCCTCTAGCATTGCTTAGGGGGTTGGTTGATATACTTTGTGCATGTAATTCAACCCTTACTACTAACTGAGCCCAGGGGAGGGGATCTGACCAGAGCAAACACCTTATGGTTCTGCCAGTGTGCCACGGATGAATGGCACAAGATTGAGCTAACCTAATGTTCTCTTTAAGGAGCCAGAATGGAAAGCAAAGAAAGACCAGGAAGCTGATTGTGAGGTAGGAAGATGCACACACATGCAAGGGCAGCTGAGCAGCACTAATGTGTAAGTACTGGAGTGAAGATCCATGAATATCTACTATTCCGGTCCCTAGAACTGATCTGAATCTAGAATTATGATCTGGCTCCACTCTCAATGAAAACTTGTCCAGTTTTGGCTCTTGTATGAGATTCCTTTTATAATAAACACGTAATAACACCTTATGATGTGTCAGGCACTGTGCTTTACAAACATTATTTCATTTAACTTTCATGGTAACCCAAGTGATATAGTCACTCATTATCCTCATTTTCATAGATGAGGAAACTAAGCCTTAGAAATGTTAAGTAACTTGTCCGTAGTCCCACAATTAGTTAATGACAGTACCAGGATTCAAACCTATGTCTTGAGACCCATGGTCTGAACCACTATGTTACAATGTCTTCCTTAATGCTTGTGTGCTTCCTTAAAAAAACAATTCCTTATCCTTAGCTAAACAAAATTAATTTCTGTTCCTTTTGTTCAAAGGAGTCAGATGAAACAGTGTTTTAAAGCCAAAGTATGGCTGCCTACTATATCTTACCCTCCCTTCTATGACAACAAGGTCCCCTTACATAGTCGCCATTCTTAAGAAGATTGAGTAGAACAAAATACATTGCTGTACTGTAGGGATTTTGAAATCTACATGTAAAAAATTGGATGTTAATTATCAATCCATTATCTTTTTCCTCTGCTTTTGAATACTTTAATATAGAATAAAGATCTAAATACAACTGTGAAGGGGCATCTGGCTAGCTCAGTTGATAGAGTATGCAACTCTTGATCTCGGGATTGTGAATTCAAGTTCCATGTTGGGCCTAAAGCTTATTTCAATAAATACATACATACATACACAACTGTAGAAAACCAGTTTCTTCTATCTTCTGAAAAATTAAAGAAGAGCTCTAGTGGTGCCCTCTTATGTAACAAAACTTCACAATCTGCTATTTCATGGCTTAAAGACTTAACTCAGGGCAGAATTTGGCTTATTATTACATAGCATTTCAATGGCAAAGAACACTCTCCTAAAATCTTTCACTGTCTTTTTTGGTAAGGTCTGTTGCTTCTAGGCTTGAGAAGAGGTCATCCCTCAGATTATCATCCTTTTTATTAGTCATTTAGTCAGGCTGGGGCAGTAGTACCAGAAGACATGAGAAGTTTATCATAGTGTAGTAAATAAATGATATAAATAAGAGGAAGACTAAATTTAAGTCTAATGATCAAACTATGATATTTTATTTTATTTTATTATTTTAGAGAGTATGAGCAGGGGAGAGGGGCATAGGAAGAGAGACGGATTCTTAAGCAGGCTCCATGTTGAATGTGGAACCTGACACTGGGCCCAGTCCCATGACTCTGGAATCATAACCTGAACTGATACCAAGAAGCAGATGCTCAACTAACTGAGCCACCCAGGCACCCCAGTCGAACTTATTTTAAATAAGTTTTCAGTTTTGTGTTCATTATCTTAGGTGATTTTTTTCAAACATGACATTTTTCTAGCCATTTGTAAGAGGGCAGGTAGAGTGTTTACATGAATACTTTTTATCAAATTTAATAGCTAATTCTAATTAATAGAAATAAGCAACCCTTCAGTCTGACCTTTTCTTTCACACAGGTGTACATCAACTTAAAAAATTTTTTTTAATGTTTATTTATAGTTGAGATAGAGAGAGAGAGAGCACAAGTGGGGGAGGAGCAGAGAGAGAAGGAAACAGAACCCAAGCTGTCAGCACAGAGCCTGATGGGGGGATTGAACCCACTAGCTGTGAGATCATGACCTGAGTTGAAGTTGGATGCTTAACCCACTGAGCCACCCAGATGCCCCATATCAACTTTTTAAATCTTTTAAGATGATGACTAAGTTATAGCAACCCAGCATAATTTATTTAAAATTTTTTTTAAGTGTTTTATTCATTTTTTGAGAGAAAGAGAGTGAGACAGCAGGGAAGGAGCAAAGAGAGTGGGAGACACAGAATCCGAAGCAGGCTCCAGGCTCTGAGCTGTCAGCACAGAGCCCAATGCAGGGCTTGAACTCACAACCCATGAAATCATTACCTAAGCCAAAGTTGGACACTTAACTGACTGAACCACCTAGGTGCCCAAAACCAGAGTATTTTAGATTCTTAATAAAGAGTGGTGGGGCATCTGGGTGGCTCAACTGGTTAAGTGTTCGACTTCTGATTTCAGCTCAGGTCATGATCTCATAGTCGTGAGATCAAGCCCCACGTTGGGCTCTGTGCTGACAACATACAGCCTGCTTAGGATTCTGTCTCTTCTTCTCTTTCTGATCTTCCCCCCAGATAAATAAATAAATGTCAAAAAAATGAAGAATGATACTTAGGGTTGTCTGAGTGGCTCAGTCGGTTTGGCATCCAACTTGACTTGGGTCATGATCCCAGAGTCTTGGGATCAAGCCTCATGTGGGGCTTTGTGCTGAGCATGGAGACTGCTTAAGAGTCTCTCTCTCTCTGCCCCTCTCCCTCTCTGCCCCTCTCCCCCACTCCTGTGCTCTCTCTCTTTCTCTGAAAATAAAATGGTATCTAGAAACAAGGGTGGCATTGACAGTATGATGTATCTAGGTCATGTGGTGCTACAAAAACATTTAAGTTTAATAAAAATGTTAACAGGATATTTTTTCTACAACAACATGTGTTTTAAATATTTATAATTGTTTTACTACTTCTTTGAAATGGATTTTTCAGAAGAATCATGTATTTCTTCTGCTGGTTTGAGTACAGATCACGGTGTCTTTACATTGTGTTCTGGTGTTAGCCTAATTACTGGAGTGAGAAAAACTCTGGAAAACCTTTACCTGTTAAATTCATATATTTAACAAGTCACAACCTTGAAATCTTGCTCTATCTGAAAACACCATTAAAAGTGCTTTGACTATTATTACTGGAGGAAATTTTTAATAAAAGCTAATTAAGCTACAAAACTCCCAAGAGGTTAACTGATTTTAGGGGCTAAATTTCTGGTACTTCTAATTATCCTCTGATGGCTTTACTTAGTGTTTCACAGCCATGACAGATGACAATGAAAAGCTGCAGTGAAATTCATCCACCCTGACACTGTGCTAAGCACGGGTTTCTCCCTCTCCAAGTTAAATCAATACTCAGTTTGAGTAAACACATTTACAGCTTTATTAGGATGTCTTGCTTGTTCTGTAACAGCTACTTGAAGCTGTGGTAACAAATCGACTCAACTCAGTTAAACCTAGAGAGCTGGGTAAGAGGCCCATCGATAAGGTTGTTATAAAAATAAACTGCAGGAGATCAGAAAGCTGGAGCAAACAGTCTGGTAAATGTCAATATTTTCCTTTACAGAGGATGACAAAAACAGTGAGATCATGTAGAAAGTCTTTTTTCCCCCCCTTAAAAATGTTTCTTGTTTCAATTGGATAAAAGCATTTCTATTTCTTGTGCACAACTCTTCTGAATGAAATTTTTTCTTCCTAATTCCCATGTGCATCTGGAACAGGAAGCTGGTGTAAATACTTGGTATTTTCCCTGCCATTTCAGATTCTTAATTTCCTTCATATTTAGACGGCTTAGTTTGGTCTTCGGTGACTCTGCAAAATGACCTTATTCAAGTTATCTGGAGTACCTGGGTGACTCAGTCTTACCTTCTTTTTCTTAATGAAGCGAAACTTTTGTCATCTACATTTGAGAGGTCATTGCAATGCAGTATTTACTCTTGCTAGAATATCTGTGAAACCTGATGTTGTACTTCCCAAATTAGGCCTTCCATATTTATGTATTAACAAGACCAAACAGTGTTAGCTTTAGACAGGCCACACAATCTTGTGACTAGTGGTAGTACATAAAAATGCCTGCTACCTATTAGGAGCGAGCTTCCACAGTGGCTATAGTCTTACCAAATAAGAACTCATGTACCCTCTTTTAGATTTTCACAGGTTGCTCAAAGAACTAGCATCTGGCAGGAAATTCCCACTTCAATTTGGCTAGCTCAGACTACCCAGATGTGGCAAAGTAATGGTTTCCCTCCGTGGAAAAGTGCTCAGATGTGAACTCTTTTTCTTTCATTTTCTACGTAGTCTAGTTAGTAAAATTTTGTTTTGTTATGCTTTGATTTCATATTGACTAACAACTGATCATGAACTCAAGTAACAAGTTATGACCCATATGTATGCTAGAAAACACAGATTTTTCTGGAAAAAGAAAATCAACAAACATTAAATTTTGAAAAAAAAACTTAAAAAGCCACTTTGCCTGCCAGGGTAAGGTCTGACTTAGCTGGTATTTGCATAATGAAAACCAAAGCCTAAGCAGCGTCAGATGGTGCAGTGACTGACACGGACAGGAAGTCAATTCGGAGCAAAGGTTCCTTTACAATAGCTTAGCACCGCACATCCTCCCACACGAAGCGAGCAATTGAGCAGCATGGTATAATATATGGGCAAGTGGCCAGTGCTGTAACTGTGAGGATAACTTATTTCCTCTTTCTGGTGACCGAAAATGAAAACCTGTCAAATTCTATTAACATGGCATGGGATACTGCATTTGAATCAAAAAACAAAACAAAACAAACAAAATTCAAACCAAAAAACTTTTAAATGCCCCCAACTCAGGAAAGATCCTGAAGGGGACCACTAAACTGTATGTTTTACTTGTATAGTTAAGTTGCTCTTCTGCCCCAACCCCTTTCAACATACTGCTTTAAAGATCATTTCTCCTTATGAAACAAAAATTTGCAAGATCAGGTTAGAATTTGAATTTTAAACCTAGTGTGTGATTTCTGATGTGGTTCTTCCCAAAATAAGAGTTTTAGCATATACTTCTGTTTATAATTGAAGTCAAACATCTTGGATACTCATATGCCAAGAAAATGTACATCAAAGACTTCTATCTATTTGGGATCTTGACTCTTGCCTTGACCTATGTACTTCTAAGAGGTCTATCTAACAGACAGCTTGATGACAACTTTCATTTGGGTTATTAACATGTGTAATTATTGGACCATGAATTAATGAGTCAGGAGATCTGTCTCCTAGTATTGCATATTTGCAATTAAATCCCTTTCTATGGGACTCACTTTCCTCACCCGTCAAATGGGGACTTCTGAATACACCATGGCTTACATACCTACCATCATCGACTTGTTCCAGGGAGTTGTTTTGTGGGCCACCAAATAAAATGTGAATAAGACCAAATACGAATTTGTTTAATCTCATTTCAATATGATTCTGATAAGACCTCATTTGAACATAGTTTGATGACTGAAAACAGCTTGAAAACCTGACCGGAAAATGTGATTTTTTAAAAGTATTCCCTTTCGGTAGGAACATATAATATAGTTAAAAAACAAAAAGGCTCATCAAGACAAGGTCATAGGTACCAGAATAAGGAGATGATAGCAAACTTATTTATGTGAGCATATTTATGCCCTAATTCATAAGCAAGATAACTAATATTGTTAGTATTTAACTCAACTGAAAAACCTTTATTTGGTCAGCTGACAATTCTTCACAGAAGGGTGATTCTAAAATTTTAAGAGTGTTTGATGATAGAAACTGGTTTTTAATTTGCCATCTATTTCATGGGCTAGAAATAAAACGAACATATCTCATCTCTATAAAAAGTCAATGTTAGTTGGATAATTAAATGAAAAATAAATTAAGAGCCTGTGTTCATACCCCAGGTTTGAGAATAGTTGTGGATTTAGTAGATTTAGTAACTGGGTAGTTAATTTTTGTTTTATTCAGACTATCGATAGTAAGCAGCTTTACAACATCAAAGATTCTGTTTCATACAAATTTTCATGTAAGTAGTTTGGAAAGTTGTTTCTAATGGCTCTTTTACCATGAGTAAGACTCCCGTTAGGTCCCAAGGTTAGCCAGGCCATGCATCAGCACTACTACCATGATTTTATTTATTTTGATTATATTAATTACAAAGCCGATGAAGGTACATTGTAACAAATTCAAACACAACTGAGACAAGATTTAAAACCGAATACATTTAGCTTCATGAAAACTTACTATATTGCTCCTACTTTTTTTCATCTTGGTATTTATTGATTGATAAAATCTGTTAGGTCATAGACAGGCATCAGTTTATAGACTGGTGTTCAGAAAACCATTTTGGCTATTTCTCCTCCCTTGGAGGGGAAGATAAGATGATATACTACTGGAACAGAGTATAACAAAATAATTAGGGCTAAGAACTCTGGGGTCAAACTTGAAGTTTGAATCCTGTTTTTCACTGTGACTTTGGGCATACTTAATCTTTCCCACCTCTGAGTCAGAGGAACTGTCCAGCTGAGCCTTGGCCCAGCTGCCAATGAACAGAACTTGTGGAGTTAAATAAATGGTTGTTGTTTTAGGTTACAAAGTTTTGGGGGTGGTTTGTTATGTATTCAACTAATACATGTTATATGAATCAGGCAGATATGGTAGGTAAGACTGATCAAGTCCAAATAGCATTTGGGGCCACTAATGAATTCAAATTAGTTCCATTTGATTCACAAATATCCTAGGCCAGGAAACTGATACACATATATTTTGGTATGTCACAATTCTATCTAAGAAAATTAACTTCAGAAATGTTGCTTATGACATTTCTTCTGGCCCTCCGCCACTAAATACAATCTTATAAATATCACCATTTTTTTCTTAGAATAAATATTTCTCGATAATATTCAAGTATAGAAAACTTAGGATTGTATTTGAGCTTCAGGGTCTGATAGTCTACAGGGCTCAGACTATTTGTCTTATCAATATCTCCCAGAAGACAAAGTCCTTTGAATTCCATTATCTATATTTAATTTTTCTAGGTGAAGGCCATCCAGGATACTAGATCTTTGAGGAAGCATTCATATTTCTGAGAAATTCCAGACTTTACAACTTAAAATCACCCAGTATTCCATGTGAACCAAAGTCACTTCTTTTTTTTTGTCATGGCTTGGGAATCATTTACCTCTTTAAGCCAACAAAGGCTTAAATAATCTTAGGCAATTGTTCTTGAAATTTGTTCCTGGTCCCACATCAGCACTAGAATAGCATGTCATGAAGTGTCTTATGATTGTGCATCATGAAGTGTCCTATGACTGTGCAAGGTGTGAATCCCACCCCCCCTACTGTGAACTTGGGCTGCTGTCTATGGTGAATTTCTTATTCTGAACAATGAAGTTAATTTCATACCACATTTAATGGTTTTAAGGAAAACTGCTGCTGAAGAAATAAAATACCTGGGTGGCTCAGTCAGTTGGGCGTCTGACTTCAGCTCAGGTCATGATCTCACAGCTCATGAGTTTGAGCCCCACATCAGGCTCAATGTTGACAGTTTGGAGCCTGGAGCCTGCTTTGGATTCTGTGTCTCCCTCTCTTTCTGCCCCTTCCCTGTTCACGCTCTGTCTCTCTTTCTCTCTTAAAATAAATAAACATTAAAAAAAAGAAAGAAAGAAAGAAAGAAAATACCAAAGATGTCCTACTGACGTTGAAAGACAGGGAAAGATATTTTTGTTTCCTTGCATGTGGGTGTGGGGGTGAGTAGGAGTATGCAGCTCTTATCTTGGTCACCATCAAATACATCCTCTGCATACAATGAGTGCTATGAAAGTTTTGATTCTTTTTTTTTTTTAATTTTTTTTTAATGTTTATTTTTGAGAGACATAGAGACAGAGCAAGAGCAGGGGAAGGGCAGAGAGAGAGGGAGACACAGAATCCGAAGCAGGCTCCAGGCTCCGAGCCAGCAGCACAGAGCCCGATGCGGGGCTCGAACTCACAGACCGCGAGATCATGACCTGAGCCGAAGTCGGCCACCTAACCGACTGAGCCACCCAGGCGCCCTGAGAGTTTTGATTCTTGAGTGAACTGTTGTGAGCAATGACATATTTAACTAAGTTATTTTCTAGTTTTCTGAGTTGGACAACTAAGAAAAGAGGTAGTGCAGAAAAAAAAAATCATAAGAATTCTGTGCCACTTCTTTGCCCAGCACAATTTAGCAATGGGAGAGTAAGCTACACATTGTTTAGGAACAAATAAACAAGGTGAGGATAGAAAATATGAAGATAATTTAGAGAATCCCCATGACTCTCAGAGGTATAGACACGTGCTACATGAGAAGGAAGGAGCATCCTTGTTAGAGAAGCTTAAACCTTTTTCTCTTAACCAAAATTCTTTTTTGAAAATGAATTATAATATAAAATTGATGCTTCTTTTTATTAGATGGGAAATAGGATAATTATTTACATTGTGGTTGCTGAGTGGCTTTAATACTTATTTGTATTCTGTAGGTAATATCTTTTAGGGTGATACATCTTTTCTACTAAAGCTGTCATGAGAAACTTAAAAATAAAAAGTATTAGAGGTTAGCACGGTTACCTTACTGTCAGTCAAAAGAAACTGTTCTAAGCTATATATGGCTCTTAACTACATTTAACGAAGCTTTTTTAATCCTAAGAATGTTCGTCCTTGGGTGAGGTCTCCAGTCTTTTATCGGAGAGCTATATATATATGTCCTTGGGTATAATCTGTCAAAGGTGTACTCACTTTTAGTGATTTGTAGGTCTAGTCCCTATTCCTACAGCTGCCATAAAACATACAACTAAATCATATTAGATTAACACAGGCTGGTATTGACAGCCCACTGGGGACATATTGATTAGGCCCCTTTCATGTTATTTGTTATGATTTTTCTTCTCAGTTTCATTTACTGGGAAGACACAGGGGAAGAGATTTCACCAGGAACAATGACAGTGCCTGTCACAAAATGTTCTCAATGTTTCCATTTGTTACTATGGCAGTGACAAAGAGGGTTCCAAATGAAAAGGCAGACCTGCTGTGACAAAGCACAGCAGGACAACAGGAAGAAATTTTCTCCTGACCTGGGAAATTAGGAAATCACACTTAGAGATTATAGAATTGTCTCCATTTCCAAGGGTACAATCATAGCACTTGGGCTTTTGAGGGAGAATGTGAAAAGGGTAGTTCCATCAGGCCTGGCTACGGACAAATAAAGGGCAAATGTTACAGAGTGCTTAAGATCTCCAAATAGAACAAGGAGATAGGCTTGTAGAGGCTAGCGGGAACTGTCACGGTTACTAACCCTTGAGACGGAACTATGAATTTAATTTATGTACATTTGGGGTATTCATTTGAAAATTATACATGAAAATCTATGATGTACTATGGTTATATATCTCTTATGTGGCTAATAAGAACACATGGCACTCTGGTACTGGGGTATGTAATTAGCACATGGTAGATGAAGTGATGCTTCATCTAAGAAACTGGGACTGGAATATAGTTATGCAAAGTCACAAAAGACAGAAATACTCTTAAGCCAGCAAAACTCAAAAGTAATAGGAGGAATATATTATCTATCTAAGGATAGAATGTGTCAATCAGAGAGGAGATATGTTAATCAGGCAATAAAATAGAGCAAAGAAAAAGAAAACTACATAGTAAATGTAAAAGTTGCCATTGCCTCTCCATTCATATTCAAGGTAGAGAAGTAGGCTTCAACAGCGGGAGTATTTCTGATCCTAGTAGAAAGGTTTTCCCTAGTGTGGAGGTGGAAGTAGAGGTTTTTAACCAATGGATTTTTCTTTTTAGTATTTCCAACTAACAAGACCATCTCTATTGTAAAATGGAATGCGTTAACCTGGTGCTATTAAATGGTTGATTCATGTAACTCCTTGTATTCAGATTCCATGCTGACCCAGCAAATTTATGGTCTGTCTTTCTGTATCTCTGTAGCGCAATCGATTCTAATGCTTAGCAAAAAGCTCCTGGTTCAAACTCACCAGGGACTATACTCCTTCGATTATTTTCCCTTTCCCTTTCTGTTTCTTTTCTGCAACAATCTTACCCTAGAATCCTATCAGATAACAAAAGCTCCCGTTCAATACATGAAATCATCTATTCAGATACTAGAAAGATTCTCTTTGGCAAAAACCACCTTTGGTTAGTAAGGCTGGTGTGTGGCTCTCAGTCCTAATGATGAGATTCCTCTAAAATTTTAGAGAAGCAAAAAAAAAAAAAAAAAAAAAAATTTTTAGAGAAGCAAGAGTGCAGTAAGGATATGGATTCTGGAGCAAGACTGCCTGGATGGATTAGAATCTTGGCCCTATTTCTCCCTAGCTATGAGATTTTGAGCAAGTTACCTAACCCCTCTGTATCTCAGTTTTCTCATCAATTAAATGGGGTTAAAAATAACCTACCTCAGTGAGATTTTATGAACATTAAAAGAATTCATATTTGTAAAATGCTTAAGATGCTGACTGGCTAGTAGGTGCTATATAAATATTATCTATTGCTATACTGTATAGCTTGACTTACACACGATGTGCTAAACATGCCCAGATAAGTATTTCAGTTCCAAAATGACATTGGAGTGTTCATGTCATTGCGTGACTCAGTCTGTCAGGATCTGATTATCCTGGAAGCTGATCAGAGTAGGGCTAAAGTGAGAAAAATGGCTACCTAATTGAGGTAGTACCAGTAAGGTCCTGTCTAGCGTCAGCCTGCCTCCCACTTTCTCTATAGTGATTTCAACAGCCTGTAGTGAAATCCACTGTTTGGATCCAGGGTATGATGAAAGTGAATAAAGTGAGGAAGCTGCCAACATATTACACAAGGGGTTGACAAATTACAGCCTGAGGGCCAATTCCAGCCTGCGGCCTGGTTTTGTGTAACTGGAGAGATACAAAAGGTTTTTACATTTTTGGAGAGTTGTAAAAAACCAAAACCAAAACAAAAAGCAAGTACACAAACAAACAAAACTGGAATATGTAATACAGCTTACATATGACTTGCAAACCTAAAATATTCACTTTCTGGCCCTTTATAAAAAAAGTTTGTGGATCCTTGTTCCACATTTTTCCCTTACTACTGACCTCACTGTACCCCAACAATAAATCATAGGCATGTAGAGTGAAATAAAAAAGAGGCTGAAAATCCTGTAGAGAGAGCCCAAGTGTTCTGGTAAGGTAGTTCATTTATTATCCTTACCATGATACAAATGGGTAGCTAGCTGTTCCTACTTCAGTATGCTAAGAATGACTTCTCTCTCCCTCAGAAAGCCCATATATTTTTACCCAGTACTAAGAACATTATAGGTAGTTAGGTGTTTGTAAGGGACTTTGTTTTTGCAGGGCTAGGTGGCCCAGGGCCCAAGGTAGTAACTAATTAGGTCATCATTATAAATATGATGGTGCCCTACTAAATATTAAAAAAATAGAATACTTAATGTTTTAAATATTAAAAGTACTTTAATGCGCACACAAAGTATAAGTTTAAAAGTTATGTACTGGGGTGCCTGAGTGGCTTAGGCAGTTAAGCACCCAACTCTTGACTTAAGCTGAGGTTATGATCTCAGGGTTGTGGGATCAAGGCCTGCATCGAGCCCCGTGTCGGGATCTGTGCTTAGTATGGAACCTGCTTAAGATTCTCTCTCTCTCCCTCTCCCCTACTCATGTGCACGCTCTCTCTCTAAAATTAAAAAAAAAAAAAAGTTATGTATGAGGATTCCAGTTTAACCAATTTTAAGTGAGAAATCCATGGTGTTTCCTTAATGTATTACACAATTTAACCCAATTCTGGATAAGATTTTTTTTAGCCTATGTAGATTTATAGCTCTAAAGAAATATGGCATAGAAAAAATAGCTGTAAAGTTAATCAGTGATGAAGCCTTTCAGAGCAAAGACACAAAAGATATAAGCATGACAGTAAAGTTTAGAATGTTATCTGTGGTTTCTACTCTTTCCAAAGAAAAGGGCATTGGTGCATGCTCTGAGTCTCTTGGTTAACAGATTGTTTAAGAGTGGGCACCAATGTTTTCAAAGAAGGAAATATGAGAAATTTATGTTGGTGAAAAAGATCGTTAAAAGAATGTATTTCAAACAATACTATGTTAAAACCATCACATAATTTAAGTTTCCCATGATTCAAATTATCTTCCAAGGAAAGGAGGAGAAAGGTCAACTCTATTTGCCTTTTTTGTTCCTGTTCAAGTCTGATCTTATAAGAAATAAACAGAGATCAGAGATAATCCAGGGACTCTTCTGGATTATCAGTCAGGAACGTAAAGCTTTCTAGAGACCACAGTCTAGCTTAACTACACTTAACTAGAAGGCATTTAGATGTAGCAAAAGAACTTTTTAACCAAATTTTAGATCAATCTAAGTCATCAAGCAAAGGATCTTCCAACTGTCTTCAACTTATTTTTGGGTACTCATTCCAAAAATGATTTAGTCCTTATCAATTGTTCCAGTTCTTTTTTTTTTAATGTTTATTTATTTTTGAGAGAGAGAGAAAGCATGAGTGGGGGAGAGGCAGAGAGAGAAGGAGACAAAGAATCCCAGGCAGGCTCCAGGCTCCAAGCCGTCAGCACAGAGCCCAATGTGGGGCTTGAACTCACGAACTGTGAGATAATGACCTTAGCTAAAGTCAGACACTTAACCGACTGAGCCACCCAGGTGCCCTGTGCCAGTTCTTACTAAGCCTAAACCAGACAAAAATTTAACCCTTCCTAGTATATCATAAACATTCAACTACTGTGTTAGAAACAGATGTTTTAAGCAGATACAATCAAAAGATACCATCCTTAGTTATTAGAATACTGTTTATGGCTCCATAGCTCAGTGGTTAGAGCACTGGTCTTGTAGAATACTGTTTAAAATTCACTACAACTTGTTTAAAAGATCAAAGTGTTGAAATTTAAGCCTGAAGAACTATGAATATACTATATACTATACTTGATGTAGCTTATTTATGCAACATTCTCACAGACACAATTAATCTTGTAAAAATGACTAGGGTACAGCATAATAGAAAATTGTCTTTAAGCCAAATATAAGTATTTTTCTTGTAGTAAAATACCTTATAATATTCACAGTGATAGTAGCATATGGAAAGAACATTAGGAGTTAATTATTTATAAGAATTAATTAAGTTATTAAATTCATAAATCTTGGCTATGTAGAGGCAAGGGTTAAAGGAAATGTTTAACTTGTAAGTATGAAATAAATGAGTCTGTACCTCCAACAAATGCATCTCCAGCTCCATTGGTATCAACAATTTCTTCCTGGTCTTGATCCAAGACAGCAAAAGCGGTGACTTCACTTTCTGCAAGTAGAGCCAAAGAAAGGCAGTCTGACTTCTCTTTGTAACACTCAATATACAAACTCATCTAGTAAAGTTTGAAGCTCCTTGACTATTCATTATTCAAAGAGAGAGACAGAATCTGAGCTCCATATTCTGTACATGAGTACCTGGGAACCAAGGTCCAAAGTCATCTGTAAACAATGCTTTTTTGGGGTAATTTTCAGCATACACATGCTGTCTGTGTTTTGTTAGAGTTATATCTAGACAGTTCACATATTTTGGGAATGACTGTAAATCATAGCAGTACCTTTTTGGACAGTATAAATACTTGAACAGAAACTACGAGCAAAAAAAAGTGTTTGTAAGGGTTGGATCATGGATCTCGAATAAAGTTTCAAGCCTGACTGCATTCTTGGCAGTGAAATCTTGGATACAGTTGAAGAGCTGTAAACTTAAAATATATAAATAATGAGTCTTGGGTGTTTCTCCACAGATAATCACAATGGGACAATAAAAAATGTAACTACTATTCCGTTATGATACTTCATGCCAATGTTAAGAATTACTGATTTTAGTGAGCTTATGACAAATAACCTAATCCGGTGACTTTTTACAAAGGAGTTGCTATTTCCTTTAAACTATATGTCATCTAGCAAAAGGGAAAGCTACTACTGAATGCTTGGGTAGAACAAAAGGGAGAGTGCAATGGGTTCTTGTCTTATAACAGTCTGGACCAGGGCTTGGTTGTTTTGACTATAAAGTAACCTAATACTTTAAACTTGGCACTTCACGTTGGAATGGAGTTGATGAAATTTGGCCCAGAGGACATCTGCAAAAGATTGGATAGTGCTTTTTGTTGGCGGGAACTTCTGAAATCACAAATTTGCATTCCTTAAGCGGACAAATGTGGCCAAAGACTTGTAAACTACAGTTTCACTTAATAGAGAGGGAAAAGAAGATATTGAACACCTTACGGTCTTAATAAAGAACCTAAGATCTCAAAAAGCATGTTCTGGGGGCGCCTGGGTGGCTCAGTTGGTTGAATATCTGACTTTGGCTCAGGTCATGATCTCCCAGTTTGTGAGTTTGACCCCGCGTCAGGCTCTGTGCTGACAGCTGGGAGCCTGGAGCCTGCTTCCGATTCTGTGTCTCCCTCTCTCTCTCTGCCCCTACCCACTTGTGCTCTGTTGCTCTCTCAAAAATAAACCAACATTAAAAAAAAAAAAGCATTTTCTGTCTGCCTTCTGTTACCTGGGACTAATGTTACTTTCAACAAGAGATAAGCTCAGATACGATAATGGAAAAAAAAAATCCTAGTGGAAAGATTGGTATTCAAGAAAAGGATTCTTCACTTAGTGATCCCTTTTGACCATATGACTATAGATGCTAGGACTCCATATCAGAAGCATCAACTTAAACTCTTTAAGCAACTAACTTTCCACATTTTGTAACACCAGGAACTACAAGGCAGTTAACAAGATTTTGATTAATTGGAAGTTAAGGCATAAATATCCAGGATTAAATTTTCTAGGGAGTATGCAGTACATATTGCTACACAGACAGAGAAAAAAAACAGTAAGCAGACTTTACTAGAAATAATTAAGGAAGGGCTACAATCTGATTTAGGAAAAAGGACTATACCATAAATATTTATAATCTGATTTTATTACTTCCAAGTACAAGTCATACTATAAAGAGAATTAACAACTGTAAAGTAAGAACAAACAGCCACTAAATAAGTAAAATTGGCTAAGTTAATGATACCATTACCATTTATAATAGGGTTACATTGTGTAATAATAAAATATGTCTATAAAACACTTTAGGTAAAATAAGTATTAATATAAGAATTAATTACTGGAGTATGGATTTTAAAATAATTACATACAAATAGTAAGTAAGCCATAATTAGATATAATTTCTTGAGTTCTTTATTTGAAAAAGTCATTGATTTTTGGTTAGATAAATCTTTATTATGAATAGAACCTAACTCAAAATAGAAGAGATTTTTGAACTCTGTTCTTAAGAACCATGACTTCTGGGGTGCCTGGTGGTTCAGTTGGTTAGGCATCTGACTTGGTCTCAGGTCATGATCTCATGGTCCATGGGTTCAAACCCTGCATCCAGCTCTGTGCTGACAGCTCAGAGCCTGGAGCCTGCTTCAGATTCTGTGTCTCCCTCTCTCTCTGCCCCTCCCCTGCTTGTGCTACATCTCTTTCTCTCTCTCAAAAATAAAATAAGACATTTAAAAAAATCATTAAAAAAAAAGAATCATGACTGCTTCATCTAAACTACTGAAAAATATTTTTTTTAAGTTTATTTGTTTTTGAAAGAGAGAGAATGAGGAGCAGATGAACAGAGAGAGAAGGGAACAGAGGATCCACAGCAGGCCTGCACCGACAGCCTGATGTGGGGCTTGAACTCATGAACGGTGAGACCATGACCTGAGCCAAAGTTGGATGCTTAACTGACTGAGCTACCCAGGTGCCCCTAAAGTAATGAAAATTCTAAATGAATGCAGTTTTACTACACTATTTTCAGGATATATGTGCAGATCCTTGAGACACTTTATCTTTAGATGTCATAGAAGTTCAATTTCTCATAATAGAAAGTAGAATTATTTTTTACCTTTTCTGTAATATCAAGACTGTAAAAGAGCTATCATAAATTGGTATGGATATAGTCTAGTGTCTATTATCTTCTGTATCTACAGTTATACTATGAGAGTTCCTTTCAAAATAATGACCCTGAAAATGTGCAAGACCCTAAAATGTGTTCTAAATTACTGAAGAAGGTTTAAACAATGTTTAAGAATATTTAAGTTCAATTATATTGTTGGTACGGTCTGATTTTTTGAAATGAAGTGATCTAAGTAGGTTTATAAAGCTATTTAACCGCCCCACTCCCCACACAATTAACTAGACAGTATTTACCAGCATGACCTATCCCATAGCCTTCTAGACAATTTATTGTATGAACACATGAAATACCTCACTAAATCTTAATGCACACTTATAGGCATGAACATATTCAGTTAATGAGGCCCAGAACACTCATCACATGACTCACTTGGACCTAGTTTTCTTGGGTGTGAAATGTGGGAAGAAGTAGAAAAAATAGCTTTCTGCCTCAGTTGTAGAAAAATGACATTGCTAGTTCTGATCAAGTACTGAGGAAAAGTTAGAGCCTTTTATTCTGGCAACTTATTCGTTCAATAACTGGAAGGCTGTATCTCCCACTCCCTCTCATCCATTTTGCTCATTCTTCTATCTCCCTCCCCTCTGGCAACCATCAGTTTGTTCTCTGTGTTTGTTAAGTATGATCCTGCTTTTTATTTTTTCGTTTGTTTTGTTTTTAGATTCCACATATAAGTGAAATAATATATCTTTCTCTGACTTACTTCACTTAGCATAACACCCTCCAGGTCCAAATATGCCATTGTAAATGGTAAGATCTCATTCTTTCTATGGCTTCATAATATTCCATTGTATATATGTATATCTATACACCACATCTTTATTCCTTCATCTATCTATGGACACTTGGGTTGCTTTCGTATCTTGGCTATTGTGAATATAGTCAATGGTACTGGAATAGTGTTGTATGGTGACAGATGGTAGGTACACTTGTGGTGAGCATAATATAATGTATAAAGTTGTGGAATCACTCTGTTGTATACCTGAAACTAATACAACACCGTGTGTCAACTATAATCAGATAAAAAAATTTTAAAAACTAGTAAGTATATGGTATGTGGGAGAGGATTATTAATACTATATGGAATTACTAATAAAGAGATATAATTTTTTGTATCTTATGACTTTTTTTGTTAAAGATTTTAAGAAATCTTTAAGATTTTAACAAATCTTTAACAAAGCTCTTTTGGGGGGTTCAAACTCACAACCCCAAGAAAAAGAGTTGCATGCTGCACTGAGCCAGCCAGGAGCCCCAAAAGATATTTTTATATCTTTTTTTAAAATGTTTTTTTAAAATGTTTTTATTTATTATTTATTTATTTATTTATTTATTGAGAGAGAGAGTGACAGGGACACAGTGTGACTGGGGTAGGGGCAGAGAGAGAGAGGGAGACACAAAATCTGAAGCAGGCTCCAGGCTCTAAGCTGTTAGCACAGAGCCCTATGCGGGGCTCAAACTCAGGAGCGGTGAGATCATGACCTGAACCAAAGTAGGACGCTCAACTGACTGAGTCATTCAGGTATTCCAAGATTTTTTTATATCTTAAAAAAAAAAAAAAGAGGCAAGTCGGAGACATTGTTTCTCAAATCTTTCCAAACTTTTTTAAAGTGAGAAGGAAAGAATTGGTAATAATTATATATTTCTATTTTCCAGATTTCTTTCTATAAAAATACAAATCATGAGCTCCTCCAAGCAGACAGGAAACAGAAAAGAACAATTCAGTTGATATCAGATTTGTTTGGTGTCATTTATTAGATAAGAGCCTCAGGGTACCTTCACTCAGAACAATGAAATTTAGCTTACTTAAAATACAAAATAATAAAATTCAAACATTCTCTGGACAGTTTATATAAACAAATAATTTACTTTCCACTTTACTATGACATAAGCTTCACTACCTAATCACTTAGGAGCACAGTCTGGTTAGAATCAAAACATCTTCACATGTTTGTAATGCTAAGTCGATTATAGTAGAGATGGCAAGTTCATACAAATGCCACAACATCTAACTGAAAAATAATGAAAACTTCAAGTACTCAGTGCCAAACAATTAGATTACATGTTTTTGTAGCCTTACCACTCATAAATTAACTATATATTTAGCATTGTATACATACAACCTCATGATAATATCCTTTGAAAATTTTGTTCAAGGTATTTTAAAATGTCATGTTTTGTCATTTTTTTTGATGTCACCTCTAAATTGTAGGAAAGAAGTAACTGTTGAAGATAATTAGCAGGATGAGGTGTTTTCAATCTCAGGGTGGACCACAGTCACCACCTGTGCCGCTGCCTCTGACTAAGCATCACCAGATATGGAAAAGACAGAAGAGTGATGGCAAAATCTTCACCAGGAAGTGAAAAGTGTAACTAGGTAAAAACCAAAACTCTTGAGATTCTTAAAAGAGGTTCCTCTATCTTGGCCATTCCTTATAAATGATTTTGAGAGTATTAATGTTTTTGTTTGTTTTCAACTAACCTTTTATTTGGACATAATTTTAAACTTATAGAAAAGTTTAATGAAAAATATAGAGCACTCCCATAGAACATTTATCCAGGTTCACCCGTTTTTAAGATTTTCTATACTTTTTTTATCAATCCTTCCATATATATGTGCATATTATTATTTATTCTTTCAAGCCATTTGAGCATAAGTTGCCTATATCAGGTCCTTTACTTCTTAATAATGCACTGTTTATTTCTAAACACATCTTTTAAGTAACCATGATATAGTTAATAAATTAAAAAACTTGTTATTTTATTAATCTATATTCCATATTCCAATTTTGTTAACTGTCCTGGTGTCCTTGACAGCAATTTTTTTCATCCATTATAGGATCCAGTCTAGAATAACATATTGCTTTTAGTTGTCCTTCTTGCTTGCTTGCTTGCTTTTTTTAATTTAATCTTTTGAATAGGTAATGCACACATATAGTTAAAAAATACAAACTTATGAAAAGGTAGGCTATTAAAAATCTCTTGCTTGCCTCTTATCTCCTATTTATCCAGTTTCTAATCCTACTGCCTTCCAATCTGGTTATCACTGTCATTGCTTCTCTGTATATCCTTTCAGAGTTTCTTTATGTATACACAAGCAAACATATTCTTCTTTTTTTCTTCTTAAACAAAAATATATCATACTATGCAGGCTGCTCTGGACCGTGTTTTACTTGGAGATCTTTCTATGTGGGTAAGCAGAGAATGTCTTCATTTTTTAATTGCTGCATAATAGTCCACTGAATGGATATACTATAACTTATTTTAGCAGTCCTCTATTGATGGACGTTTAGGTTGTTTTCAAGTCTTCTGTTATTACATACAGTGTTGCAAAGCACTAATGCTTTTATTTTAGGCAGACCCTAAATTTAATTTTACTTAAAAGCCAAGTCTATAATTTCATTTCTACTTTTACAGGGAGCTGACATAAGAAAACTAAGTTGTTACACAAAGAACATGAAATATGCCTGTGTCAAAGAATAGGAAAAAAAGTGAGAACCTAGGAAACGCTTTTGTTTTTCATTAAGATACACATACCAGGATATGAGCAAAGACACCCTGCTCAGACTGCCCTAATAAACAGGGTAATGAAACAGATGACAAATTCTACTAATAATAGAGATTTATAGAACAATCCTAATTAACAAGGACTTTTGGGGAATGAAGAGCTCTGGGTTAATTTAATTTTCTGGTTAACTACAGAAAAAGCAGAAAGTCTTTTTAGTTAGAAATCTTTCTAAATGTATTAATATAATAATATACCATGACATCCCTGCTTTAATTAGTTTATTGGACTGAATGAAAATTTTCTTTGATAATAGAGAATCCTACAGCACATGTTAATGTCATTATTCTGAACATCAATTCTTATTGTAGTTCCAAAGGTGTAAGTGCTTTCATGAAAGGCAGAATAAATGGAATAGTTGGAGGAACATTGGATTAGGACTCAAAAGATCCATGGCTTCAGCCTGGTTTTGGTTCAGCTACTTTATTCAACAAATGCTTATTAAGAGCTTATCATGTGTCAGGCAGTCAGAGACTGGGAATATGGATGTGAATAGGACAGACAAAGACCCTGCTCTCATGGGACCTACATTCTAGTGAGGACAGACAATATACGAGTAACGAAAAACTGAACAAGATAATCTGAGATAATAATAAATGCCACAAAGAAAATAAAACAGGATGATGTGATAAACTATGACTAGAGGGGTGAATTAAGCTAGATGGGTGTTACTTCGCTGCAGAGCAGATGTTTGAATTGAGACTTCAATATCAAGAAGGAGCCGGCCTTGTGAAGATTCAGGTGCAAAACATTCAAGGGCAATGTTGCTCTGGGCTAGCAACAAGCTTATTGAGCTAAGCCTATTTAAAGTCAAGGAAGCCACTGTAACCAGACTATAGTGAGTGTGGGGAGATCAGGATTGTGTGTGTATATGTGTACATTTGAGTGTGTATGGGGGGGTTCGTAGAATATCATTCTATGTAAAATGAGAAACCGCTGGAAGGTTTTATTTTTTTTAACATTTTTATTTTATTTTTGAGAGACATAGAGACAGAGTGTGAGCAAGGGAAGAGGAGAGAAAGAGGGAGATACAGAATCTGAAGCAGGCTCCAGGCTCTGGGCCGTCAGCACAGAGCCCCACGTGGGGCTCGAACTCACAGACGGTGAGATCATGACCTGAGCTGAAGTCAGCCGCTTAACTGACTGAGCCACTCAGGCGCCCCCACTGGAAGGCTTTAAACAGGGGAGTGACATGATCCCATCTTTGTTTTAAAAAGATTATTCTGGGGGTGCCTGGATGGCTTACTCCAACCCAGTTAAGTGACTGACTCTTGGTTTCTGCTCAGGTCGTGCAGAAATCTCGTGATTTGTGAGTTCGAGCCCCACTTTGGTCTCTGCATTGACAGTGAAGAGCCTACTTGGGATTCTCTCTCTCTCTGTCTCCATCTTTCTGCCCCTTCCTGCTCTATATCTCTCTCTCTCCCTCCTCTCAAAATAAATTAAAAATATTTTTTTTTAAAAGGTTATTCTTCAGTCATATAGAGAATGGACAGAATGGTGGGTTTGGGAAGAAAAAAAAAGCCACACAGAGAGAGGGAGACAAAACATAAGAGACTCTTAAGTACTAAGAACAAACTGAGGGGTGAAAGGGGTATAGGAGGGCGGAGAGTGGGTGATGGGCACTGAGGAGGGCACTTGTTGGGATGAGCACTGGGTGTTGTATGGAAACCAATTTGACAATAAATTGTTAAAAAAAAATGGTGGGGTTGGGAGTAGAGCCAATGACGCTACTTTTCAAGACCTTGCACAAGTCACAATGTGACTTAACCTCAGTTTTACTATACTTAGAAAATGAGAAGAATACCTGTTCTAGCTATTTTCTGTGATTCTTATATGGATTAACTATTAACCATGTATGAAAGCATCCTGTCAAATATAAAGCCCTATATAATTTTTTTATTCTTAAATATGGTTTAATACTCTTCATTTCTGTATATCACAACACCAAGATTTCACTGCTTATGATCTCTCTGTAGAGGCTATAGAGAATGCAAAGGCTAAGTTTCCCCCCTCTCTTATTTATGTGTTTATATGTGTAAATGTAACACGTATCACTATATACTGGTACACAATTTTATAAGGTGTTCTTAGGAGCTTATTTTCTTCAATCAGGTAACAAGTATTTGTTGAACACTTGCCATGAGCTCCTCATACTCTGCTAGACCCTTTGGGGAAGATATAGGAGAAATACTAAGACATGATCTGTCTTCTGAAAGAACTTATAATCTAGATGGAAAGAGAAAGCTAGCACATGTGAAAGAATTTGTGAAGGATCATATAATGTAATATTTATTATGACTGCAACAAGATTTCAAAGAAGGAAAGGAACAATGTGAGAAAGTTTCATGGAGAAGACCAAACTTAAGCTTGGTCTTGGAAGATATAGGCAGTGAAGAAAGAGGAAATAAAGGTATATATATTTCAGAAGCATAGAAAAAGAAAGAAATAAGTTTATATGTTACATAAGGAAAAGAAATAATGCAAGATGGGTGGGGTCCAGCCCTCTTTAAGAAGACAAACCTTTGGACTTAATACATCCAACAATGGGATGCAATTGAGGTTTTTGGGTAAACAAAGTGACATTCATCAACTACTGCAGCAAGTGCTGTACATACTTTGTATCATGTATTTCTCACTGGAAGCCCAGGAGTTAGGTATTATTGGCCTGATTTTATAAATGAGGACACTGACGCTCACAGAGGTTGTCAACTGGTCAGGGTCCTGTGGCAAAGCAGGTTTGGGACAAAAAAAAATGAGAAAGATGTAAAACATGATTCCAGGTATGCCATTTGAGCAATGCTGCTATCATTTTTTCTGAAAAAAACTAATCATGGGGAAAAAAAAACACCCCAGATTTTGATTAAGCAGTATATAGCAGTTAACTGACATTTAAATTCCCTTTCTATGCCCTGTACTGATAACTGAATTTGACCCAAATTAAGTAAATAAATACTCCACAGAGAATGGAGGCAGTATAATATTGTATTAAGAATATAAATCAGACTGCTGGGGTTCATATTCCCAATTACTAGTAAAGTCCCATTTACTAGCTTGTAACCAAGTCAAACTCTTTATGCCTCAATTTTCTCATGTGTGAAACAGGGACAATAACAGTAATTATCTCATAGTATTTTTTTTTTTTTTAATGTAGGTCTCTTGCCTAGTGCAGAGCTGAACATGAACTTGAACTCACAACCCTGAGATCAAGACTGGAGCTGAGATCAAGAGTCAGATGCTTAACCAACTGAGCCACCCAGGTGCCTCTCTCATAGTGTTCTTATGAGGCTAACTCAGTTAATACATGCAAAGCACTTACAGCAAAAGCTGGCACACAGTGAGCATCTAAAGAATAAATGGACAAGAATATTATTAATCTTAAAATAAGACTTTTGGGTATAGGAGGTTCAGATTTTAAAACTGCTGTTACTGAAAGTATGGTTTTGACATGGAGTACTACTATGATTATTTGCAGTAAAGCCCCTCAGTTTGTTCATGTTTTCTTTGAATTTTCTAGAAATGTTTCAAGTAAATGCCTGTTAAAATCTTCAGTGCTAAATATAGACAGGGTAAGAGACTACAGGAGTGTTTGCTTTGAATGTGAACATAGTTTTCCATAGAAAAGTGAGAAAACAATGATAAATGAAATTAGTGCTTTAAAACTTTATTTCCCCTTTGTTTGGTGTGTGTGTGTGTGTGTGTGTGTGTGTGTGTGTATTAACGTATATACATATGTGTGTATATATATTTTTTTCTTTAAGAGGTTCACTACATGAAGCATATCCCTTAAAATTTTTTAATGTTTGTTTATTTTTGAGTGAGAGAGAGAGAGAGAGAGAACGAGCAGGGGAGGGGCAGAGAGAGAGAGGGAGACACAGAATCCAAAGCAGGCTCTAGGCTCTGAGCTATTAGCACAGGCTCAGACTCATACACCATGAGATCATGACCTCAGCCAAAGTCGGATGCTTAGCCGATTCAGCCACACAGAAGTCCCGAAGGATCTCTCTTCAAGCTTACATAAACCAGTTCATTTCAACCTGTTCTCTCTCTGCTTCTTTCTATGCATTTGCTCCATTCTCATATCTACAAAAACTGGTTTCCTTAGCTCATAGGTCACATCACTAGCTATCTATATACTGTCTAACCTTGTTGAGGTTCCTAGCCCTGATTCAATCAGTAGTACCCAGGGATAAGCTGGAGTTCATGGTACAAATCTTGGCTACTTAGGTAAAAAGGGCTACAGGAAAGTCAATTTGTCTGACGATCTCTAGCACCTGGAACTATGCTTTGCACATTATAGGAGCTCAGTAAATATCTGTTCAGATTGACTGATTTTTCATTAGTACAAATCTGATCATATTATTGTGTTAAAAACCCTTTGATGGTTCTTTATTGAAATCTTAACTCTAGGACATGAATGAATCCAGCCTACCATTTAAACCTCATCTTATGTCATTTCCTGAGCTGTGATTGCTCCTCTGTCTTACTCATATTTTTTTTAACGTGTCATGCTTTTTTTTTTTATACCGGTGTACATACCAGGTTTACTGCACAGATTGTCTTTCACTATTAGCTCCAAATCCTAGATAAGATTGTCTTCTTGGATGTAGTCCTTGACTTCTGAGGGTTCTGCTCAGAAGCAGAAAGGACTCTTTCCTCTTTTATGCCATCATTTATAACCTTCACATACCTCCAAGGAAAGACTTAGAGTTTTACTTATTTAGAAGCATTTTCTCTACAAACTATGAGCTCTTTGTGTGTAGGAATCATGACTTAATCATCATCCAGCTCTTAGTTTTATACCCATTGCACAGGGGTTCAATAAACATTGATTACTGAACAAATTTCTACTAGATTTTAACTTCTTCAAGACTGGTCTCTTTTTCATGTGGTAAAGTATGATCACACTATATTTTTTCTGAACGATTTTGAATAAGTGGCATATAATTATAACATACTTCTCTAGGTTAGTTTAGTAAACCAAGTAAACTAAAGGTTCTAGTTGTCCATGACCCTACTTTTTAGAGTCATTAGGATTTAATCTAGCATTCTAAATGCTTGCATGAAAGGAAGTCCAACAACTACTTGAAAATCAGAGGGTAATATGCTATTTTAATAGCACATAAATTCAACACTGCACAACTTGTTCTAAAAACCTTTCCAGATTTAACTCTGCTGAAGATATCCTGGAGAAATAATAAAAATATATGACTAGCAGCTTCAAGCAAGTTGCTTCCCATTATTCTGAAATGAAGACACTTTTATGATAAACCTAGGTTCAGATCCTCTTTAAAGATAGAAGGTTCTGATATAGGGTCTTGGAGTTAACTGTTGGGTGGGATTAAACCAGGGCAATCATATGGATCATAGTGACATGGGTGGGGTTCACCTCATGAAGATACCATCTAAGTCCAGCCAACATTGATATGTATGTGATCCTTCCTCAAAAAGAAGCCATAGGCTCTTAAAACTAGAAGAACAGGAATAGGTATATGTTACATAATTTGGACCAAGGCATCATTGTTATGAAAAAAACCGAGTGACCAAACATCAACGGCTTTCTTAATTTGTGTGTGTGTATGTGTGGTTTAGTCCTAATCAATGCAGTAGGAGGATATAGAACATGATCGATACTCTAAATGTACTCCTTAATGTCATGTGTTTCTTTCAGAATACAAAAATAAAGATTTTCAAAATGATATGCATATGCAAAGTTGTTCTCTGTTATTAAAGAAAAAGCTATTGATGCCACTACTTATAATTATGGACTTCCCATCAGTAAGATTCCTGTTTGAATTGTTGACAGTGGCAACGGCAATTATTTTATGAAGTTTACAAAGGAAAAGTTGCATCAGATATGAGGGAACCACTGTCTCCTTTTTTCTGTTAGAAAAAATCTTAGAGCAAGAAAGCAATGCTGATGTTTAGTGCAATCTGGTTTGCAGGGATGATAATGCTTCAAGGTAATGTCATAGGTTTATGCTGAAAGAAAGAGGTTTGTAAAATATTCTATATTGTACAATTAAGTTAAAGGTCTCCAACCTATGGAGTCAATTTCAACGGGTGCCCTGACAAACACAGATAAAAGTGATGAGTACTATTGTCCAATAAACTAAATTGGAATCACAGATAACTTGACTACTTGCAGTATAGCAATAAACACCAGTACACAACCATTTTACCCAATTTAAACAGAATACGTTCCTTTATTGAGTCATTTGCCAATCTCTCTTGCACTTAAAAGTAGATTAAAATGTGTAAACGTATGGTTAATTACCTGTTTAAAAAAAACCCTCTGAAGTACCATATTTTACAAGGCTTTTAAAGTTTGGTTGTATTCCTTCCTCATCATTTTTTATGAATAGAAGTTTCAGCATCAGATTTTTTAAAAGTTGCAGGAATAGTTTAAGGGGTCATACTCCTGCTCATCATGAGATTGAGAAGAATCACCTAACCCTATTTAAAAAATTATAAAGACCCGTGTCAAAGCAGGACAGTATTTGTCTTCCAAACAATTACTGTTAATTCCTTAGAATTGGTCCTACTAATGATCCTTGGCTGGGGCTTCCATTTCTCTCCCCAAAGTAGTATTTTAAATGTCTTCTCGAGTCACCAAATAATTCTCACTCTCAGAGAGAAGAGAAGCCATTAGGTTTCAAGTCTTTACACTTTGCTAGTTGTATTGAAAAACTAATAGTTCTTCCATCACATACAAGAATCAGTATCTCTGTTCCTCAGACTAGAAGAAGGTGGCAGACAATTCAATTTAGTAACACCACATTATACAAATCTAGCTAGTAAATGGCACCTGCTAGATTTGACCTGTTCGTAAATGACAATACTATTTATACTTTCTCAGATGGCCTAGAGATAAAGAACAAATTGGTTAGGCTGTAGAAGTCAGTGCAGCAAGGCTGGTGTCATTAATTGTGTGGTATATGAAATTTTGATGTTGATTACATCTGGGCAGAAGAAATTTGTGCTATGCTAGTTAATTCTTTGAAAAGACAAAGTCTAGTCTTTGAAAGAAGAAGTAAAGAAGTAAAAGAAGCAACAATCGCCTCACAGGTCAGATACCAATTTGTTCATCTATTTTACTACCTCATTTTCTTTTCTTTTCTCTCTTTTCTTTTTTTATTTTTTAATGTAACTTATTGTCAAGTTGGCTAACATACGGTGCATACAGTGTGCTCTTGGCTTTGGGGGTAGATTCCCGTGATTCATCGGTTACATATAACAGCCAGTGCTCATCCCGACAAGTGCCCTCCTCAATGCCCATCACCCTTCTTCCCCTCTTCCCTTCATTTTAGATAATATAGGTCAATGTTCTATATGAGCTATAATACACAATGAAAGTATCCGTAACTACTTTTTATTTTACTCTAGTGGCTGCTAAGGAAAGGGGGAAAAAAACCCAACCATGTTCTGGTTAGCTCATTCTGAAAGCCTAGAATTTGAGTGTCTGAGGGTAAGGTTCTCATTTTCTGATAGTGATGGCAGTACCCCAAATATTTTTGAGAGTGAAGGCAATATATACTTGATCAGACAGGTGGCCTCTATTCCTTTTATGGCCAGGTGTCTTGGTTTTAAAGGACAGAAAGAGAAATGTCTTTTATCCCTTCAGGGAATCATGAACACAAGCTTTCATGTTCCTTAGACGATAAATGTGGCTGAGAGATATGATGATGTGAACATTTAATCTAGCATATCCCAACCCTAGGAAGTTGTGGCATAGGAAGTTTTGGTATATGAAGAGTTTCAGATAACTCTTCATTCTTGTTTACACATTTATACATTTAGTGGGAAGAAATGGGGACAATTATTAAAAGCTAGAAAAAAGCCTATTCTTTTAGGTACTCAATAAATACTCGGTGATTGACAGTAGAACTTAATTCTAAGCCAGCAATCAAGTATATTTTCTAATAAACTGATTTTCATATACTATTTTAACAAAATAGAGAAAACTTCTGTATTCGTTAGATATTTTTTTAGTGGATACTTTGGGGATTAAAACTAACATCCTAAGTATCTAACAGTCTAGTCTGAATCGATACCAACTTAGCTCCAACAGCATACAGAACCTTTTTTCCTATACAGCTCCTTCCCTGCTTATATTGTTATAAATTATATCTTTATATAGGTGTGCCAATTGACATTTACTTATAATTACTATTCAATGTATTTATCTTTTAAATCATGTATGAAATAAAAGAGGAGTTACAGGGGCACCTGGGTGGCTCAGTTGGTTAAGTGTCCATCTCTTGATTTTGGTTCATGGCTTGTGGATTTGAGACCTGTACTGGGTTCCACGCTGACAGTGCAGACCCTGCTTGGGATTCTCTCTCTCACTCCCTCTCTTTCTGACCCTCCCTGGTCATGCTCATTCACTCTCAAAATAAATAAATAAACTTGAAAAAAAAAAGAGGAGATACAAACCAAAAATACATTAATACTGGCTCTTACATTTACCAGTGTAGTTTCCTTTAGTGAAGCTCTTTATGTCTTCATATAGGTATGAGTGACTGTTTAGCATTCTTTCATTTCAGCCTGAAGGATTCCCTTCATTATTTCTCATAGGGCAGGTCTGCCAGTACTGAACTCCTTTAACTTTTGTTTAACTGGAAATGTCTTAATTTTTACTTTCACTTCTGATGGGCAGTTTTGGCAAATACAGAACTTCTGCATTCTTAAAGCCCATTTTTTTTCAGATGGTAAATTACAAATATAATTACCAAAAAAACTAACTCACCAAACAGATGCTCCACAATTCATAATGCATTGTAATGTGCTGAAGGTCCAAGAAGATAAAATTGTGGTCAAAGCTCAGTGTTGAGCTCAAGTGAGGAAAGTTTTTCAAAAACTGGTTGCTGATTGTACTTCGATAATTAAATATACAACCCTATGATCCTCTTAGGCTCACCTAATTAGTATCGAATGAGTTTACTTAATTGCAGCTGTAAATTAAATGCACAGAGGTTGCCTAACCTCAAAATAATTACATGTGCATTGTAATGTGAATTATGGAACATTAATCTGTAGTTTATCGATTACTCCCCAAACAGAGACTGGGACTCATTAGGACAAAGTTATTATCATAGCAGTTTTGATAAATAGGTCCTAGAAAGGGTTCCTGAATATGTTCGCATATAAGTTCTTTAAAGGAAAGGTATACATGTGTCAGAATTGGTACTGCAGACATTTACTGCAAAGCCTCAGCCTAGAAAAATGTGTTCTCTGAGGCATTCAGGTGAGAGGCATATATATGTGTACGTATGTATATAAAATCTCTACACTCATTCTGCACAGCATTAGAACTTTTTCAAGTTTATAGTAAAGGCTGAAACTACTTTAAAAGTCTTTTAGCACCATGTTAAGTAATTACATGTCAAACTATTTCCTCTAACAAACCAGTTCTTAGCATCCCTCAGATAGAGGAAATGATAGATTAACTATCACGTTAAAAAAGCTTCTGTCACATTCATTATAATCAAAACACACAAAAAAGGGGGCAAAAACTATCTTTCCCTACTCTTTGATACTTTACTATAGCAACTTTCCCCCCTTATGTCATCTTAAAAAAATCTAAGAAGGGAAGAAAAATTTCCTCTTAGAAAATGAATGGAGAATTATTAAAGGCATAAATACAGACTAATCAGGGGGAGAAAATATTCTAACTCTGGAGTTTTGTTTTTTTTTTTTTTCAGGAAGTAACTATATTGATCGTTTGGGAAGAAATAGCTCAGTTCAAATGGGGCTCACTCAATTTAAGACTTAATTTTCTGTGAGGGAGAGAAATCTTAATCACCAATTAAAGTTTTTCAGGGGTTACTATTATGAGGTCAGTAGAGCATGTGACTCTTGATTTTGGGGTTGTGAGTTCAAGCCCCATGTTGTGTGTAGAGATTACTTAAAAATAAAATCTTAAGGGGCGCCTGGGTGGCTCAGTCAGTTGAGTGTCTGAGTTTGGCTCAGGGCATGATCTCACTCATGGGTTCGAGCCCCGCGTGGGGCTCTCTGCTGACAGCTCAGAGCCTAGAGCCTGCTTCAGATCCTGTGTCTTCCTCTCTCTTTGCCCCTCCCCTGCTCATGCTCTGTCTCTCTCTCTCTCAAAATAAATAAAGATTAAAAAAAATTAAAAAAATAAAATATCAGCATTCCTGTGTCTCTTGGGTAGACTCCTAGCAGTGCTATTGCTGGGTCATAGAGTAGCTCTATTTTCATTTTTTTGAGGAACCTCCACACCGTTTTCCAGAGTGGCTGCACCAGTTTGCATTCCCACCAATAGTGTAGGAGGGTGCCTGCTTCTCCACATCCCCGCCAGCATCTATAGTTTCCTGATTTATTCATTTTAGCCACTCGAACCGGTGTAAGGTAGTATCTCAGTGTGGTTTTGATTTGTTTCCCTGATGATGTGTGACTTTGAGCATCGTTTCATGTGTCTGTTGGCCCTCTGAATGTCCTCTTTGGAGAAGTGTCTATTCATATCTTCCGCCCATTTCTTCACTGGATTATTTGTTTTTCAGGTGTGGAGTTTGGTAAGTTCTTTATAGATTTTAGATACTAGCTGATGCAGAGGGGCACGTGTACCCCAATGTTCATAGCAGCACTTTCGACAATAGCCAAATCATAGAAAGAGACCAAGTATCCATCAACTGACGAATGGATAAAGAAGATGTGGCACATATATACAATGGACTACTACGTGGCAATGAGAAAAAATGAAATCTGGCCATGTGTAGCAACATGGATGGAACTCGAGGGTATTATGTTAAGTGAAATAAGTCAGCCAGAAAAAGACAGATACCATATGTTTCCATGAATAGGTGGACTTTGTGAGACTAAGCAAAAACCAGGGGGAGGGGAAGAGGGGAAAGGAAAAAAAGACACAGAGAGGGAGGGAGATAAAACATAAGAGACTCTGAAAGACTAAGAACAAACTGAGGGTGAGGGGGGTGAGGGAGGGGGGAGAGGGGGTGATGGGCATTAAAGAGGGCACGTGTTGGGATGAACACTGGGTGTTACATGTAAACCAATTTGAAAATAAACTATTATAAATTAAAAAAATAAAATAAAATAAAAAATAAAATCTTAAGAACAGGCCTCAGATTTTCCTTAAATATAAAATAAATTTAGGGTGCCTGGGTGGCTCAGGCAGTTGAGTGTCTGACTCTTGATTTTGGTTCAGGTCATGATCTCAAGGTTGTGGGATTGAGCCCCATGTTGGGCTCCATGCTAAACATGGAGGCTGCTTAAGATTTTCTCTCTCCCTCTGTCTCTTTCCCTGGTTTGTACTCTCTCTCTCTAAAAAAACATGTGTGTGTGTGTGTGTGTGTGTGTGTCTGTGTGTGTGTATATATATATATACACAAACCTTGGTTTGTAAGCATAATTCATTCCAGAAAACATGCTTGTAATCTGAAGCACTTGTATATCAAAGTGAATTTCAAGACCCATTGGCTCAGTTGTGATCATGTGATATTTGGTGTCACATACTACTTATATTGCAAGACATAGCTTGTTTATCAAGTTAATATTTAATAGAAATGTTTGCTCATCTTGCAGAACACTTGTAGAACAAGTTACTCGCAATCCAAGGTTTCACTATATACATATGTATATACGTATGTATACATATATACGTATGTATGTATACATATATACATAAATATATTATGTATATAATATATAAAATGAATTTAAATAAAAATACGAGATTTTCATGTCTAAATGAGATCAGCTTTTCAGAACAGCCCCTTGCTTTACTTGCTTCAGATGTACCCATTGTTTTTCATAATTTCCTATTTCTGCTCTATTGTGAGACAATTCCCACTGATCATACCAATAACTATTACTGAGCTTAGATTAGTTTCCTTCATTTTTCTTGGATATTTTCACTGTAGGCTAAAAAGGAACTCTGCTGCCACAGAGCCTGAAGAATGCACTTGGCTGTTTACTGTAAATGCTAACATTTTCCTAGTAAGGAGTAATGGCAGTTTGAGGCTTCAAAAAAGCAACAGAGGTAAAGGGTGAATGAACAGGTATGTCAAACCTTTCCTTTGCATTTGGAATTTCTAACTTTGGCCACCATACCTTATTATACT
Source organism: Paguma larvata (assembly GCA_030068075.1). Classification (NCBI taxonomy): domain Eukaryota; kingdom Metazoa; phylum Chordata; class Mammalia; order Carnivora; family Viverridae; genus Paguma; species Paguma larvata. Next base: position 65,862,543 of record CM057837.1, read on the forward strand.
CGTAATTTTCTGCCATTTTCTCCCTTTAAATAGAGAGATTGAGGAGAAGACCTCAGCATAATAATCGTGTTTTAATTCAGCCCAATTCTGGCCTAAAGCAAACATCTAATTACTTGTGATTAATTCTAAAGAACATAACCTACTCTCATGCTCAATGGGTCTGTGTTTGAATCTAACTAGTGGCTTCCTCTCATTTTTTTCCTGCCTTTCTTTCTTTTCTCTGTGTTAACTTAATCCTCAAAGTGACTGAGGAATCATAAACTGCCATTCTCCCGCTATACAAAATATCTGTATTATGTAACTCACATTTCAAAGGATTTAGATTCTTAGTCTTAAATCATGTGTTCAAATTTAGACTTCTGTAAAAAAAAAATGACAAGATGCATGAGAGCACTGTAATCTAGGCAACCATAATTATACAATTATTGATGAAGTTCCTGTTGATAAACAATGCACACATTAGGAAATACTATTTTGCAATTAAATGATGAAGAAAGCTGTTTATTCCCTTCCATTCTGTCCTCTGTTAATAAGACTGAAGTTGCAGATGTTCATGTATGCCGCATTGATGTTAAATGGTGCATGATGCTCTAGGTGGTTCCCATAACCTTGCTTTGTCTACTATGAACTGACTCAATTGATATGATAATAGAGAAAAGAGCGGGGCTGAACTGGCACAATTTGCATAGCCTTGAAATTTGCTATTATTGGACAGCCAACTGCTCCTACAAGTTCTTGTTCAGTTGTCACTGACAACAATATGTTAGACAAACAATATTTTGAAATTAACCACTCAGGTGGGGGCATCACTTATTGAAGCTTTTATCCCATCAAACAAGGTTACTCATCAATGCATTTCTAAAGCCAACAATGGGGAATTCTGTGATCTTCTTTGGGATCAATTACTTTTAGATTTAGTACAAAGAAGGCAGACATCATTCAGGGGTCACAAAACAGTGGTAGCATTTGCTGCTTTTTGACACAGGAATTCTATTTGGAGCATACCCCTCTCCCTTTCACAAAACCTATTTTTCCATCTCATCATTAAATAAATAACTTACACTTTAGATCAAGAAATAATAAAATCTTAACAAGCTCCATATTGTACTTTACTCATGAAATATTGTACTTTACTTAATATTGTACTTTACTCATGAAAAAAATCATTATATAGGACACTCCATATAAGGATAGTAGGACTTGCTCTGATCCATAAAAATGACACCTAGAAAACCTCAAACACTGAAGAAAATCCCAATACATTCTAAAAACGTATTGAACAAGTAATAGAACAGCTAGAAAAATACCACAATTATAAGAGAGAACTCTGAGTTTAGAACTTCTGGGCATAGATAATGAATGAAATGATAAGAGACAGTAAATGTACCTTTGGTGGGTAAGCAATTAAACAATTAGGAGAAGAGAGAATTGCAAATAAGTGGGAATAATGTAATTTAAAGTTAAAACAAATATAACTAAATAAAAATCCTAAAAAAGCTACTATGGAAAATTTAGAGCTCATGAAAGTGTAATACAGAAAGGAAAACATAACTGGGACATTCTGTAATACCTAGAGGTCAATACTGAAGATTGAACTCCCCAAAGAGCAAATTGCCATATGACTTGTAGGATAAGAGATGGGATAAAAGAATTTAGAGAAATACCAGATGAAAGAAACCGCACACACAGAATTAATGTTTTAAAGAAGAGTCTAGAGTGGTTTCTATCTAATTCTTTAGCTTAATTCATGGTTTAAGCAATAGTTTGTTCTGATGTGTTGTTTTTGGTTGCTTTAAATTCTAAATTACAACAAGACCTTTCATTCTAAGCATTAGTTTTAAAATGAGAAGACTAGAATACATATAAACCCGTGAAGGAAAATGGAGTCAATGTACATGGTATTTGCTATCCCCCTACTGGGCTTATCCCTGTGGGAAAACTGTAATCTGTTAAAAATTGTACTTCCTATCTGATCAATATCAGGCTTAGCCATGTGACTTGCTTCAGCTAATGAAATGTGAGGGGAAGTGATACAAGAGTTATAAGAACTACTCTGTAGTTCTTTCATCAAGTCTTTCCACCTTTAATACAACTAGCATGTTCTGGATTGGGGCTTCCCCTCAGCTTGGTCCTAGAATAAATAAAACATGGAGTAGTGCCTCAGGTAACCCAGTACAGAACAAGAATGTATCAGAAAAATAAATATCTATTATTGAAAGTCATTAAGATTTTGAGGGGTGCCTGGGTGGCTCAGTTGGTTAAGCATCTGACTCTTGATTTTGGCTCAGGTCATGATCTCATGGTTTGGGAGATTGAGCCCCGTGTTGGGCTCCATGCTGTCAGTTTGGGATTCTCTCTCTCCCTCTCTCTTTATCCTGTCCCTGCTCGTGTGTGTGGGCTCTCTCTCTCTCAAAATAAATAAACTTAAAAAAATAAAAAAGTCATTAAGATTTTGAGGGTTATTTGTTAGGCTACCACTTTAGCCTAATCTGGTTAATAAACATAAAAATGACAGCACTGTGATTTTTAATCCAAATAGAATTCAAAATTATGAGATGACGGCTATAGAGTAACTGCTTATTTGAATTTGATAATGTCTTCACTTTGTCTGAATCAAGTATAATATCAGACTAAACATTCAAGAAGTGCTCTTATGAATGTGGTACAGATGATAAGATGTGCATAAGAGGATGCTCTGTTCCCTGTTTCCTGTATCCCAGAAGAATAGAGAAAGAAATCCTAACCCTGTTCCTTGTTTCCTGAATCCCAGAAGAATAGAGAAGTATTAATATTCATTAAGTAGGTTCTAGAGGTTTTTGATAATGGCAGATTACATAATTTAACCAAGTGTCTCAAGAAGAACAATAAGAACATCTGGGCAAAATGTATTTTAAAAATGTGCTTGAAGGCATTGACAGCCTAAGAAAAGAGTGAAGAATTACTAATAGGATATAAAGGATGATAGCGCCCAGAGAGGTGAGTCTGGTGTTTGATACTGCTATGAAGACAAAATTTGGAATCTAGAGCCTGTCAAGAGAAATGCCACTGGTAAAACCTCCTTATGGAAGGGAACCCAGAGGGCTGCATTAATGGTGAACAGGAAGTAGACAGGCTAGGCAATGGACTATAGCTTAGTTTCCAATTCTAAATCCTAAACTTAGGATGACTCTAGTGTCAAGTGTGCCAAGGTTTCTGTACCTGCCAAAAGCAAACATGAATCATCCTATGCCTCAAATTGTTTCTGCAAATAACAATTTGAAATCTAGAGCCAAGTACACTGTCCTGCTCAATAAAAAATAAACAGTAAATAAATAGTAATATAAGGATGGAAGGAAGGAAATTAAAACCAGCAGAAATTGTATAAGAGAAAATACCCAAAATAGTTTCAGGTATTGAACTTATCAAGCAGAAACTTTGAAATAACTATGTTTACTGATCAAATATTAAAATTGAGAACTTTAGCAGAGGACTCTAAAGTATAAAAAATCGAAATTGAAATTAAGAATTTGATAGGCTTAAATGGAAATTGAATATAAGAATTCAATGGACAAGTACAATAGAAACTTAGATACAGCTTAGAAAAGAATTAGTTAACTGGAAGATAGATCAGAAGAAAATATCCAGAATGCAGCACAGCCAAGATACATAAAGGTATATCCTACAGAGTTCTTGAAAGTGGAACTAGAACCAATGGACAGAAGTTATAAGAAGAAAAATTTCTGTTCAACAGAAGGAAACACTTTCTAACAATTTGGGGTTTATAAAACTGAAATGAATAGATCTGCTAGGTAGTGAGTGTTTCAAAGAGGATTCTTGAATTGATTTGGGAATAAGTTAAGATGATCTCTATTCCCTTTTCAAGATCTTAGGTTTTTATAAGAATTCAGAGACTTATTTATTAAATAGAAGTGTCTCATGAGATAAAGTTTGGAAAAGTATAGTATGGTACGTAAAATTATGCAATGCGTGCATGGAAGCACTCAGTAGAAAGAGGTGTGGAAGGAAAATCACTAAATTTTTAACATTTGTCATCTCTGGGGATATTTCAGTGGATATTTTATTTATGGTCATATGCTGTGGATGGTATCGGTAGCCAGGAGATCAGAGCATTGCAAGTAAGGGTATCACATTAGAGAAAGGATTCTCAAACTTTTGGTTCTAGGACTCCTCTTATAAATTGAGAACCTCAAATAGCTTTTGTTTATGTGAGTTATATTTATCAATATTTACTATATTAGAAATTAAAACAGAAATTAAAAAGATGTTAGTAGTAAACCAATTACACATTGATATATTTCTATAAAAAATAACAATACATTCCAGACAAAAATGTGAAAAGAGTGGAATTTACATTTCTGCTAATCTCTTTAAATTTTTTTTTTTTAATTTTTTTTTTTTTTTTTTTAATGTTTTTATTTTCGAGACAGAGAGAGACAGAGCGTGAGTGGGGTAGGGGCAGAGAGAGAGGTAGACGCAGAATCTGAATCTGCTAATCTCTTTAATGTCTTATGATAAAAGACACCCGGGTTTTCATATTTGTTTCAGTATTCAATTTGTTACTATATCACGCATTATGTAGACTCTGGAAAGCCCTATCAAAACTGAGAGTCAAAAAAACAAATAATATCTTAATACTATTGTGAAATAGCTTTGATTTAATGGAATAAACAACGTGGAGGGGTCTCAGAGACCTCCGATGGGGCCATACTTTGAAAACTGCTGCATTAAAGTAAGGGTTATAGTTGTCGCCATGCTGAGATGGTAGACCTGCTCGCTCTGGATAAACTGTAAGCACTGTTCTGTTGTGCTTATGGCTGTGTTTAGTGGGATAGGACAGTAAGGAATTAATGCTTGCAGCTTAAAAAGCAAAGATCCCAAACAGTGCTTGTTTGTAAACTGGCAAACAAGAATATTTTAGACTTCTCTAGGCAGATAAAATGTCACCACGCTGATCCCTTCGTGTAACAATAGGCCTGAATTAATTATTCCAACTGATGGTTGTTTTGTTGTTACAGCAAACAGAAGTAAAATTTGATATAAATACACTAGACAAAGTAGATTAGCTGAGGACTGACGTGGGAGAACTAACAAAGGTCTCAAAAGTGAAGACGGAGTGATTTCCACATTAGAGTCCTGATAGCTTAAGACCAAGATATAAACTTGAGCAAGACAGATGGAGATCTGAAGTCTGCCAAGTATGGCAGTTGCCCCTTTCTGAAACACACACACACACACACACGTACACACACACACACAGATATACACACAGGGTCTGCAGCCCACATTATCAGGAAGGGCATGATTTAGCTGACTTTATCAGAAACAAAAATAACAGGCATTGAACTTCTGTCCTAGTAGGCTCAAAGAATTTACGACTTAAAAGAATCAAATCATAAGTGTTATAGACACTATTTCCTTCCTTAATCAAGGAAGTTCCTCTATTGTAGAGAATTTAATACAATAGTTTGGTGGCAGTCCTTTCATTTTACAGTTGAATAAAATGAAGCCTAGACAATTGAAAAAGCAGTACAGTGAACACACAGAAGACAAGTGGAAGCGTCTGAGCACATGGGATTCCTTCTTTGCTATTTTCTAGCCTACTCATTCCACACTAGGAATGCTCTGCCTAAAGCGAGAGTCCTGCAGAGTCTCTTAAAAGCCACATATGGTCTTGGCACAAAAATTGTTTTTTCAACACCTGGGTAACCAGGCTGTGTAGGTCCCAGGAGTGCAGCAGTGCCCTCGGCATCAGTTCTAGCCAACCCCTGAGGAGTTAGATCTGAGAGAGAGCCACTTTCAAGGCCCTGCCTCATTAGTCCCTGCTGCCACCAATCTAGCTCAGAGAAAATTGATCCTTCCCTCATGCCTGCTGCACCAAGGCCAGTCCTGGGAAAGAGGTTTTGTTCATAGAGGATTTGTTAATTAAGTCATCACTGTAGTAATGAAACCCCAGAGCTTCAGCCACTAGTTGTCTATGTTACTTTAGGGTAGCTAAATTTGTTAATTAAAACGAGTATGTTCTTTTAAAAAGGATTGATAATTTAAAAAATAAAAGAAAGATAATATATGGGAAACACATAGTATTTATCATCTTATCCCCTACCATGATCACTCTTGCTATTATGATTGTAATGGATTTTATATTCTGGTTTTTTTATATTTACAGAAAAGTTCTCAAATTTTAAGTAACAAAATTTCACAAAATGAATGAACCCATTGTTTTGGTTTATTTTTCATCTAACATACATACAGTCTCAAATTGCTGCATTATTTTTAATGGTAGCATGAATAAATAACATAGTTTACCCATTATATTGAAGTTCCTTTTAATTTTTATTATTATATGCAAAAATGACATGGATATCATCACATGTAGTTGCTCTCTTATTTTTAGCTACTTAGTTTAAATTCCATGAACTGAAGTTACTGTATAAAAGATATTTTACACTATTTATACTATTTACACTATTTATACTCTAGCAATATTATAAGGGCATCTGATTGACCATACTCCAAGCATCAAATAACAATTTTATTTTTTTAACGTTTATTTTTGAGAGACATAGAGGCAGAGCATGAGCAGGGGAAGGGCAGAGAGAGAGAGGGAGACACAGAATGTGAAGCAGGCCCCAGGCTCTGAGCCGGCAGCACAGAGCCCGACACGGGGCTCGAACTCACAGACCGCGAGATCATGACCTGAGCCGAAGTCGGCTGCTAAACCGACTAAGCTACCCAGGCGCCCCTCAAATAACAATTCTTTTGAAAGTTTCTCTTATATCATACATCCCAATTTGAACATCTTTATTAAAGTCCTTACATCTTCTAACATATCTAGGTTCTACCTACAAAGTTAATCTTTGTTTCTTTTTTTTTTTTAATGTTTATGTTTATAGTCACCCAGGGGCCCCTACAAAATTAATCTTTAATAACAAGTTCATATTGGTCTCAATCAGAGCCAGGATGACATTGTGAGAAAGTCATTAATAGTCTGATGCTAAAGGAAAAGCATTTATTAAAAGCATTTATTATGTTCTGGGGCACCTAAAACATTGATCGTTCTGTATCTCTCACAAGGAAAAAATATTAGAACTAATGTGATATTGATGTATTCTAAAAGCTGCTTAAAACCCAGCTTAACATTCAGTCCACAGATACGAACTTTCAAGAAAAATAATCACCCAGAATCAGCATAGGTTCATTAACATATATACACAACTCTACAGCTTAACCAAGTGTATTACTTTAAGACTCTAGTTAAAAATCACTACACTCAATTCATCATAACTCAGGCAGCCTAGATTTCTTCAAGTTGTGTATATACATTTAAAAATGGCTAACTTTTTAATATGGATAATGGTGCAGGACTAAAATATATTATATCTGACTATTCTAAGAGTATATTCTTTTATTAACAGCTTTATTGAGGTATGATTGACATATAATAAACTGTACATATTTAAAGTGTACACTTGGTAAGTTTGAATATGTATACATCCATAAAGCCATCACCACCACCAAGATAATGAACAAGATAATGAACATATCCATCACTTCAAAAAATTTCTTTGTGCTTCTTAGTTAAACCCCCACCTCTTCCTGCCCTCTAGGTCCCAAGCAAGCACTCATCTGGATCCACAGTATCAAAGTTTGATTTGGATTTCTAATCAGTTACTCTGTAATGATTCAGGTAACACTGCTTGTATTCAGTGGGCTTTTTCTCTATGAATGGATATGTTATTTGAATGACAGAGGTTACTTTCTAGGAGAATTTCTGAGCTACAGATTCACTGGACCAACAGCACTTTAAGCATTCTGCTAAGTGCCAGTCTTCTGTGGAGATTGCCAGCCTCATCATATATTAACACATAATTACAGACTTCCAGCATTAGCTGATAATTGGTGGTTCTTGAAACAACAGTATTTTAAAACAAATGAAAGAGGAATTAATTTGATTATTGAGAACGAAACCTTTGGAACATTCACAGCAATTCTGTTTCTTCTTCAGTTATCCTATATGTATTTAAAGATTTCTTCTTCTTCTGAGTTAAGAAAGACATTCAGGTAATTTTTTTTTTCTTTTATAGTTTGTGATTATTCCAATGGTCAACTGGCACAATGATCAATTCTAGGTTTTCGGTTGACTTAAGAACCTATGTGAATATGTGATAGTCAGAATTTCATTGATTTAGTGTTATTCTTCACACATACTTAAAAAAGACCTCCTAGGTATTTTTTTGTCAACTCTGATGAAAAATACCTACAGGGTATGTAACTCTTAATACTGAGTTCCCATTTCCATGTATTACCATCCTTCTAGTCACTTAAATTCAAAATCTTTGGGTCACTTTTGTCTTCTTACATAGTTGCTAAGTCCTATTAAACCTTTTTCCATGATGTCTTTTTGCCATTAGTAATGTGATCCTTTATCTTTCCAGGTTCTTATGCTTAGCTTGCACTATAGACATATGAAATATGCCCCCCAGTCCATGATGTTTGACTCTTCTTTGCCTATGCCTTTGCCCATGCTGGTTTTTTTTTCTGTGTAGATTTTTTTTTTTTTTTGCCTTCTATGCTTGTCAAACCTCAACTTACCCATCCAATGTTAAATCTTGTATAAAGCACTTCTTAGACTCCTCTATGCAATTAACTGTTCCCTGTTCTTAGGTCTTTAAAACTTTAAGCATTCATCTACTAGAGCTCTTATTAACAAGAAATTGTGATTATTTCCTCACACATCTCTATTTCATATACTCTTGAGTCACCTGAATATAGACACCACCACATATACAGTACATTACTAGTGCCTGGAACACAGTAGGCCCTCAGTCCCTATGTATGGGTTAAATACATTCTTTTCCATGAGCTTTTCACCATTCTAATTCAAATCCCTATTAGTGCATTATCCAAATTTTTGCTTCCAGATAGGTCTGCTTGATTATAACCTCTGCCTCTTCCTGTCAATTTTGTATATTAGCGCAGAATTATATTTCCTAAACTGCTGTTTTGAATCATATTTCTCTGCTCAAAACCCTTTAATAACTTCCCACTTCCTTTCAATTCAGACCGAACTCTTTAATCAAGCATTCAAATCTCAGTGCAATCTAACCCTAAATTGTCTTTTTAATTTTTTTTCACTTTATAATCTATTAATTTTCCTTACAAAAACTCTATACTAGTCATATAGAAGTACTTACATTTTCTGGAACATCTTGTAGTCTTCACTTTTGCTACATTATTCTTTAAAAAGTAGGTTCTCTATTGTATTCAAGGTAGACTTTTGAAAGGTAGACATTTTATTGAGGTATAACACATACACAGAAAAGTGTACAATTGGAAGCCTGACCCTGAAGTATTGACTCAGAATAAATGGAGAGACAGAGAAGGTTCTAGCCATGCCTAATGAGTTCAGCCTGCAGCCAATACCTAGCTAAATACAGCCATACTAGTGACTACTATCAATACCAGTAGAAGAACTAACTGCCTACCTAAGTCTAGCTTTGATTATAGAACTGTGAGAAAATAAAACTGCTTTTGTTTTAAGCTACTAATTTGTGGGGTGGTTGGTTACGTTGAAATATTCCCTCCTTTGCAGTTACCTTCCAGGGTAACCTGACTTCTATTTCCACTGAGTTTATATAAACAGAATCATATAGTATGTAATGTCTTTATTTTACCTTCATCCTTGAAGAAAATTTTTGCTGGATTTACAATTCTGGAATGGTAGATTTCTTTCAGCACTTTAAAGATTTTATTTTTAAGTTATCTCTACACTCTATGTGGGGCTGGAACTTACAACCCTGAGATCAAGAGTTGCATGCTCTACAGACTGAGCCAGCCAGATGCCCCCTCTTCAAGCACTGTAAAGACACTGTTCCACTCTCTTTTAACCTCCATTGTTTCTGATAAGAACTCTGTAATTGTTCATATAGTTTCCCCCTTGTATGTGAAGTGATATTTTACTCTAGCAATTTTCAATACCTTCTTTTTATCTTTTGGTTTAGTAGTTTGATTATAACATGTTTAGTTTTGGTTTTCTTTGTATTTATTCTGTTCGTGGCTCACTGAGCATCCTGGAATTTACAAATTCACATCTTTGATAAGAATGGAAAAATTTCAGTCATTATTTCATCAAATATTTCTCCTCACTCATTCTCTCTCTCCTTGCCTTCTGGGACTTCAATTACAGATATGTTAAGCTCTTTGATACTGTCCCACAGGTTACAGAAGCTCTGTTCATTCTACTTTAATCTTTTTTGCCCTCTATTTTTCATACTTGATATTTCTTTGCCTCTGTATTCAAGTTTGCTGGCTCTCCTGTCATCTCTAACCTGCTGAAAGAACATGTATTGAATTTTTTATTTCAGAGATTATATTTTTCATATCTACAATTTCCATTTTTTAGTTTCCATTTCTCTGCTGAGATTTTCTAATTGTTCATTTATATGAGTAAATTTCCCTTTATATCTTGAAGTATAGTTAAAATAACTTCTTAAAATTGTGTGCTAATTCCAACATCAGAGTGATTTCAGAGTTGGTCTCTACTGATTTCTTTTTAACCAATTTTCTACCTTTTGAGTTTTTTTACTTGAGTATAGTTGACACACAACGTTACACTAGTTTCAAGTGTATAACATAGTGATTCAATTTCTCTATATGTTATGTTAGGCTCACCTGAAGTATAGCTACCATTTGTCTTCACACAACACTATTACAATATCATTGACTATACTGTCTATGCTGTACCTTTTATTGCTGTGATTTATTCATTTCATAACCTGAAGCCTGTATCTCCCACTCCTTTTCACCCATTTTGCCTATCCTCCAACTTCCTCTCCTCTGGCAACCATTAGTTTGTTCTCTGTATTAATAGACCTAATTCAGCTTTTTTTTTCCCCTGGATTCCACTTTTTTGTTGTTCACTCATTTGTTTTGTTTTTTAGATTCTACATATGAGTAAAAGTATATAGCATTTGTATTTCTCGGTTTGACTTATTTCGCATAGCATAATATCCTCCAGATCTACCCATGTTGTCGCAAATGACACAATCCCATCTTTTTTTCTTTTTTTACATTTTTAAAATGTTTATTCATTTTTGAGAGAGAGACACACACACACACACACACACACACACACAGAGTGCGAGCAGGGGAGGGTCAGAGAGACAGGGAGACACAGAATCCGAAGCAGGTTCCAGGCTCTAAGCTGTCAGCACAGAGCCCAGTGTGGAGCTCGAACCCACAAATAGTGAGATCAGACCTGAGCCGAAGTCAGACATTCAACCAACGGAGCCACCCAGGAGCCCCAATCCCATCCTTTTTATGGCTGTATAATATTCCAGTGTGTGTGTGTCTATCTGTCTACCACATCTTACTTATCCACTTATCTATCAATGGACACTTAGGCTGCCTTCACATCTTGGCTACTGTAAATAATACCAAGGCTGCAATGAACCAGAGGACTGCATAAATCTTTTTAAATTAGTGTTTTCATTTTTTTGGGGTAGATACCCAGTTCCAGTGATTTCTTTTGTTTTTCATTGTACATGTTTCTTTGTATGTCTTATAATTTTAGATTGTATTCTGAGTATTGTAAATGAGATGTGGAGTAGGGGTTGGCAAACTACAGCCAGTGGGCAAGTCACCTGATTTGTAAATAAAGTTTTAGTGGAATAAAGTAATGCCCATTTGTTTATGTACTTTCTGTAAATGCTTTTGCATTACAATGGTATAGTTGAGTAGTCGCAACAGAAACCACTTGGCCTATAGGTCTAAAATATTTAATCTCTAATCCTTTAAGAAGTTTGCTGAACCCTATTATAGAGAGCGGTCAACTATGTTTCCATGAAGAGGGTTAATTTTTTTTTTAATCAAATAGGCAATTAAACTTGGCTAGACTCAAATTCTAACCTGTCGGTCATATTGTATGCTTTCTATCAAGTTTTAGGTATGCCACTTAATGCCAACTTAGGCTTGCCCTAGAGATAAAAGCCACAAAAGAGGAAACTTAAGGCCATTCTCTTCCTTCAAATATAGATTCCCTCTCAGTTTCTGCCTAATTTTCATGTTTTTTTTAATGTTCCCAGGTAGTTGCTTTTATGATAAATTTTAATTGCTACCTGAGGAAAGAACAGGATGATAGGAGCTATTTTTACTCTAAGTTGGAAGTCAGAATTCACTCTTTCAGGTTCGACTGTGCTCAACATTATGTTTGTTATACTCGTTCATTCATTCTCTTTTCATTCCATATTCCACTGTATTAACATATCACTTATTTATCCAGTTTACTGTTTATAGACATTTGTATTGTTTCTAATTATTCTGGTCATTACAAATAGTACTGCTATATTTGTTATGGCAAAAGACGAGAAATAACCAAATAACCGAATGTGCATCAGAAGATTCACAAAATAAATGATGGTGGATTAATGAAATGGAATACTATGTAGTCATAAAATATGGAATGATCTCTAGGATATATTAAGTGAAAAAGCAAGGTGTGGAAAAATATGCATTGCCGACTTCCAACTGAAGCACTGGTTGATGCTGGGCAAAACAAGTGAAGAGACATGGAATAAGATTAGGAAGACAAATTTCATACTTTGTAAAAGTACATTAAAACAAATTCATAGAAAAACACACATGAACGTATCATATATATCTTCCTGTGTTAATAAGATACTCTTCTGACTAATTGATTTCCATCTTATGGATATGTTAATAAATTCTATGTGGTTGAATATGTAGACTAAAATGAGTAAGAGCTCTGTGAAGTAATATAGAGAGAGTCCCTGGATACGTTACAAAGTGAAAAAAAGCGAAGTACAAAAGAGTACCAACAGTGTGCCATCTTTCAAATAAACAGAAAGGGTAAATAAAAAATATTCATGTATCTGCTCATTTGGGCACAAATTTAAAAATGAAATGTCCATGAACTGTCGATAGATAAATAGAATATTTATACATAGTGGGTAGAATAATGTCCCTTACTCTAAAATTCATGCCCCTCCTGGAATCTCACATTGTGACCTTTATTTAAATAAGGTAGATATAATTGCATATGGAATTAATTAAGAGTGTCCTGGAGTGCCAGTCTGGCTCAGTCGGTTAAGTGTCTGACTTTGGCTCAGGTCATGATCTCATGGTTTTAGAGTCTGAGGTCTGCATTGCGCTCTGTGCTGACAGTGTAGAGCCTGCTTGGGATTCTGTCTTTCTCCCTCTCTGCTCCTCCCCCGCTCATGCTTCTTCTCTCTCTCTAAATAAATAAATACACTTAAAAAAAAAAAAAGAATGTCCTTATAATAAGAGGTGAGAGAGAACAAAGATACTCACATGGAAGAAGGCTATGTGAAGACAGAGGCGGAAATTGAAGTGATGCAGCTATAACCCAAGGGCTTATAAGAAATGCCAAGGAGTGACTACCAAGAGCCACCAGAAGCTAGGAAGATATAAAGGATTCTTCCCTATACACTTCAGAGGGAACATGGCCCTCCTAATATCTTTATCACTCTACATGCTGATATCTGGAGACTGTTAGCTTGTAGAACTGTGAGAGAATAAATTTACGTTGTTTTAAGGCCCTCTGTTTGTAGTAAATTGTTATGGCAGCCCAAGGACACTATTATGCCATGCAATGGAATATTACATGGCAATAAAAAGGAATGAATTATTCATGCATGCTGTAATATGGATGAACCTTGAAAACATTACGCTAAATGAAAGAAGCTTGTATAAAAGACCATACATTGTAAGTTTCCATTTTTGTGATTTTCCAGAATAGGCATATGTACTGAGATAGATTAGTGCTTGCAAAGGGCTGGGAGAAGTTGGAGAAACAGAGGAAAGTGTTTCTTTTAGGGTGATAAAAATGTTCTAAAATTGATTGTGGTGATGGTTGCACAACTCCATGAATATACAAAAAAATTAAATTATACATTTTAAATGAGTAAACTGTAAAGTATGTGGATTATATCTCAATAAAGCTATTTGGGGAAAAAAAAGATGAAGTATAGGAACACAGAGGAAAAAAATAGAGAGGCAAACCTTAAAACAGACTCCTAACTATTGAGAATAAACTGAGGGTTGCTGGAGGGGAGGTGGGCAAAGGGATGGGCCAAATGAGCGATGAGTATTAAGGAGGGTACTTGTGATGAGCAGTGGGTATAAGAATGATAAAAAAGAAAGGAAAAAAAAAGAAATACAAGAAGGATAAATCAGAAATGAATGAGTTCAGTTGCCTCTGAGAGGCAGGTGGAAAAGGATGAAAGAGTAGGAAAAAAATGGGAATGAAGAAGGGATGGGGGGAAAGTGACACGTCACCGCATATATCTTTATAAACAGACACTCTAGTATCTACAAAACCATGGTAACTTTCTATATACCATTTAAAAAGTTAAAATTAACTAGGATGTGGGGGTAACTTCTGTTGTACTGTACTGGAGTAGGCAATGTCAATATGAACCTATATTATATATAGATATAAAATATATATCATACACAGAGATATAGAAATAGAGATGGATGCATATATTCATACATTTCCTAATTCCACCCACAGAGAAACTCTAGGAGTAAAGACAGGCCAGTAGCAATGAGAACAGCTAGTGACAAGAAAGGGAACCAGAATTCTTTTTTTTTTCAAGTAGGCTCCATGCCCAATGTGGGGCTTGAACTCACAATCCTGAGATCAAGAGTCAGAGGCTCTACCAACTGAGCCAGCCAGGCACCCCAAAAGGAACCAGAATTCTGAGAAATGGCTGATTCCATTCATAGGGCAGGAAAACCTGGAGTATCCTGTGCCCGAATGTACAGAAGTCAAAAAATGATGGCAGTATGTCAAAAGGGTACAGCAGTCAACTTGAAGGCACTTTCGATGGCCAAATCTAGGACGATCTGAGCAAAAAATAATAGTAATGAATTTTAATCATAGAATAAATAAATATCCAGAAGTCCATACTGATAGAAATAAGTAAACGAATAAACAAACAAATGGGCTGAAGAGAAAGCTCTTCTTGACAGAATTCTAATAAATATATAAGGAATAATAAAAATGGATGATCATTATTCAGCTAACACCACAGTAATAAGTAATAATTATTATTGATTAGTCAATGGGTGTTAAAATTAGAGCAGAAGTATGAGGAGATTAAAAAAATGAAAGAAAGACACACAACCTTATAGTATTTCCCCACGAGATATTTCTTCTTGAAAAAGGGAGAAATTCTAATTTTACAATAGAGAAATATGAGAGGCGCCACCTTAACTAAGTGATCAAAATTAGTATCACCACTACTGAAGCGTATTGGTATCACCTGCCTCCTGAGATGATATGCTAAGAGCATAATTTCATTTCTGTGCCTAAAATGTATAACTTGAATTTAATCATGAGGAAACATTAGTCAAACCCAAACTGAGAAACTACACAAAATAACGGTGCTCTTCAAAAGTATCAAAGTTGTGAAAGATAAAGGCAAGACTGAAGAACTGTACCAGAGTGCAAGAGAATAAGAGAAATTGACTAACTGCTAATGCAATGTGGGGTCTTGGATTGTATTCTAGACGAGAAAAAGAACATTAGCGGGATGACTGGCAACACCTGAATAAGGTCTGTAGTTTATTAATAGTATTTTTTAATACTAATTTTCTGGTTTTGATAATTGTACATTGGTTATATAAAATGTTAGTGTGTAGAAAAGCTGGGTGAAGGATATATGGAAGATCTCTACTATTTTTGCAACCTCTCTGCTACAAAATGAGAAGACAAAAATATTAAAATTTTAAGATCAATGATGCTATGAATATCCTTGTATGTAAATCTTTGTACATATGCTAAATTATTCCATAGGATTAATTCCTGTAACTAAAATTACTGAGTCAAAGGATATGCATATTTTAAAGGCTTTTGATATGTATTCTCAGGCTGTCACCCAGGAAAGCTGTACAAAATTTCTCTCACCAGTACTGAGTCTCAGTTACTTTTCAAATTTCCGAGAGGAGCCAGATGACCTCTAAGGTCATTTCTAGTTCTTATTTGCATCAAAATCCCACATATAATGCACAAACCAGTTTACACGTCACTTAAAAAAATATACTGTTTTCCTGATCACTAGTGTAAAGTGAACTCATATTTGCGTTACTTCTACAGCCCATTTCTTTGTAAAATTCACATAATGTTTTTATATATGATTTCCTAGTATATACCTCACCTGCTTTATTTAAGTGTAAGTTCTCTGAAGGAAGGGCCATATATCTTTGCTTCCAATGTTACCCCACCACATATTTCAAGTCCTATATTGTCTGGATGAGCTCTTTCCTCATTTTTCCCTCCTTATATCTTTCCTGGGTCTTTATAGTTCAGGCTGTACTTGCAGAGTTGGGTGCCAGCTCTAAGCTAGTCCTAACAAGAGCAGTTTATGAATCAAGAGTAGGGCATGGAATTACTTTAGACCTCCAAATGTAAATTGTGGTGGTCCATCTGGGACTTTTGTTTTTACCTTAGTAAGTTGTCTTCTGCCTAATCAGTCTAGATTGTCTATTTCTTGGCCCTGAGTGATTATCCTTCCTAACATTCTAGGGTTCACCTTCTAAAAACTAGATTGCTCTAACTCCAACGTATTTGTTAAGGATTTTAGTGTTTGCCAGCTTCTGGCAACCTTTCCTTTTAGAAGACCAATATAGCTCCTTTTATATACGAATAGACTTCTCTGAATGATACTGATTGCCTCCTGAGAAACAGCTTTTTTCCTTTTCCCACTACCACTCTCAGCTCATGTAATATCTTGGTGTGTTCATACCAGAATTGCTGAGACTGCTATACCCTTGGAGACTGTACTTAAAGTGACTTAGTGCCAGATTTGCTACCAACTCCTGTGTCCAGACACTTTATCGCAACATCCATCTCACCTGAGTTAAGTTTTTCCCAGTCCCTGCTGGCTCTGCTTTCCTGACTTTCCTACTTAATGGATTCGCTATGCCTCCTTCCTGGACATCAATCTAACTTACCATAATCTTCCTTACCAAAGCTTTGACTTGTAAACTACAGAAACAGGACAAAAGGTCAACACCCCAAATTTTTTGACTGGCATGATTCATCTGGAGAAAAATTACCACCTTAATAATATTTACTTAATATTTCCATTTTCCTCTGTTTAGGTTAAATTCAGAATAACTGGAAGGGAAAAACTAGGCATGCTTTGAAGCTGAACTGAAACCATCAAATACACAGTAACACATGGAAAACTGAGCTGTAAACAGAGCCCAGATTAAGTGTCAGTACTGTCGATGGTGACAAATGCTTTTATGCTTTATAGATAAGCTTATAAGCGGCATGGTGGGTTGGGCTGTTGTTATCACGTGTCAGAGAAACCTAATGACCCCCATTATGATCTACTTCTTATGCTGATATACCAAAGAGCAAATTTCTAGAAGTTTACTGAAGCTGAATGTTCAGTTAAGGTTTAATATATATATTAAACATATATTAATATATCCATCTAGTATACAATTTAATAAATATATTATATATAATAAGCATATTTATTTATTGTCCCCTAAATGGTTCTTTGTACTTATCAAACACGCCCCCTAAAAAAATCTAAATGTAGACAGATATCTTTTATAGAGGAATGTGAAGACAGAAAAGGATACATTCTAAGGCTATTTCAAAATAAAGCTTTTTTTTATTACCTTTGGCATCAAATTCTCAAAGTAGCTAGAGACAAGGCTCTAAAAAGCTTAAATCTATATGGATTTGTTATAATGGTTTAGGGTTTAAATGCCTTAGCAGATTCCAGAATAGATGACTGTAAAACTATTTATTTGATCATAACAAAGAACACTGTTGATCTTTCACAATAATCATGCTATGATCTATCATTTATGGTGGAAATATAATGGTTAATCCTACTGCAAGATATAGAAAGTCAAGGCCATGGTTTACTTTCTAGAACTCATGGGCATATTCAGATTAACCAGCAGCTCAGACAGAAATATGAACCTTGCTCGGGATCTATGTAACTGTTTCAGGGAACTACACCTTTTTGTCTAGGCCTCCACTCATTGTTCCTCATCCAATCTTCCTTAAGACCTAGAAACACTCCAGATACTTAAGCACCATCTAGAAAGCATAAGACCATTTTAAAACAGTTTCATTAAAATGTGAGTCACAGAAAGAATAGTGTTCAATAGAAAATTCAATGACAAAGATGTATAAGAAAAACTTCACAAAAAATCCACTTTGAATCATAGAACATAATCACATTATACAGCTTATAAATGTAGACTCTTTAGCGAAGATGTATTCCTACTGCTCCAATTTTATCATTTATTTATTAAACCCTAAACCAGGAATTTCTCCTGGAAATGGAGAAATTTCTCTAATGTTATCTGATGCTTCTATATAGATTTTTAAAAATAGAGTGAATATAGTTTATTTTAGTTTAAACATTATTTTGAACTTCTATTTCTAGCTTCTAGTGTTTACTATCAGAATTTCTGTAATTTTATTAATAGCTATACTACCTCCTAATTTAGTGTCAACTGCAAATTTTATTAATGGTTTCTTACTCTTTTTCCTCAATTTAAGGAAAAAACGCTTAATAAAGCCAGTCCAGCAGCAATTCTTTTAGAAAGCACTTTAGTATGAACTGTGTCATGACTGAATTCATTACCCTTTTGCATTAGTCTTTGTTTATCATCTTTAAACCAACCCAATCTTTATTAATTTTCTAAGGCATTTTCCCTAGTGCTCTTACCATGATTTATACATAGCTCTTTCTCTCTACAATTTTCCTAACCCTATCAAATTTGTCTCACTCTAACCCCATGGGTTTGTTCATTACTAATACCTTTTAGAGGGATTATTGCAGCTTTTATTCTTTGGCATTTAATTAAAAAAAATCTTCATGTTTAGTATCTGCTGATCCCTCTGAAACAGGGGTTTATAAACAAATAGAAGTGCATTATGATAAACTGACCACAAGATGTTTCTCAGCCTAAATGATTGCTTCTTTCTCTGTATGTACTCTAAGCACTTAATCATGTACTGCCCAGCCTATCACAACTTACCATTCATGCTTACCCACAACTCTCTCCCCAGTATTTGATATTCTCTGTGATACATCATACCTTTTACGGTCTCTCTGCTTTTTGATCTTATTATTGCATTAATTTATGTTCCTTTGTAATTTCAACTTACCAAAAATGAACCATATTCTTCAAAGCCTAGTTAAGATACCACTTCCTTTGTGAAACTTTTCCCAATTTCTTGTGCCTTCTGTTCTATAAAGGTAGTTTATAAAAGTTGCCTACTATTTCTCATATTGTTTTAGTGGATTATGTCTCTCCTATATTTCAAGAAATAGAGTTTTTGTCTTATTTATCTTTAAAAGCCTAATTCTTGACACACAGTAGGCACTCAGTAAAACTATACTGATTTGAATTCATTTATACTGTTACTTTACTGTTTTATCTATTTGTATCTTGCCTCTCTGACCTGTCCTATTAGAGATTCTCAGATCTTTAAGTTGTATATTACCCAGCATATTCTTAGCACATGATCAAGAATCTTTGAGTTGGAAGAAATGTTAGAAATAGCATAGTCCAAAAACTCAACTAATACAAGAATTCATTTTACTAAATACCTTTGCTTAACTATCTATAATAATAAGCACGACAATATGGACTGGTTTGCTCCTGGTAGCCCAAGAATAATTACCCTATGACCCAGCAATAGCACTGTTAGGAATCTACCCAAGAGATACAGGACTGCTGATGCACAGCGGCACGTGTACCCCGATGTTCATAGCAGCACTTCTGACAATAGCCAAATCATGGAAAGAGACTAAATGTCCATCAACTGATGAATGGATAAAGAAGATGTGGTATGTATATACAATGGAATACTACACGGCAATGAGAAAGAATGAAATCTGGCCATGTGTGGCAACATGGATGGAACTGGAGGGGGTTATGCTGAGTGAATAACTCAGGCAGAGAAAGACAGATGCCATATGTTCCCACGCATAGGTAGACTTTGGGAGATCTAACAGAAAACGGGAGGGAGGGGAAGAGGGGAAGGAAAAAAAAACCACAGAGAGGGAGGAAGACATAACATAAGAGACTCTCAAAGACTAAGAACAAACTGAGGGGAGGGGGGGGTGTCAAAAGGGGGAGAGTGGATGATGGGCACAGAGGAAGGCACTTGTTGGGATCAACACTGGGTGTTGTATGGAAACCAATTTGACAATAAATTATTAGAAAAAAACTATATTATATAGCAAAATTTACATTAAAAATTATATAATATCACATCACATAAATATGAATCTGACACATATACCTTGTATTATAATTGTAGTGGAATACATAACAAAATGTCAAATTTAATATCTGCTGTTAGTCATTTTTTAACCAATGTGTATAATACGCTAGCAAATTCTGTGCTTACATATGTTTGTAGTAAAGTATCTTTTTAATTATCATGGCTCAAATGGAAAAAAAGTCAGATACAGTGGACCACAAATGACATTTAGGAATTGTACATCATAATTAAATTTCAATTCTTTTTATAATAAGACCTGTTAAATTATAGCCCTTTTAAAAAGTGTAACCTTGTTTATGAGAGAAATATATAGGTAAACAGTTGTGTATGTGTTCTGAGTCACATTCTTGTTGCTCTGAGGTCAAAATTAAAACATTTTATTCAATATTTCTATTGAATAAAAAAAAAGAATAATTAATAGTACGCACCCACTTTCACTCAAAAGTATCGAAGTTTTGTTGATAAAGTTTACGATCATCTTAATAATGGTCATCTTTTTTTTTTTTTTTAAATTTTTTTTAGCGTTTATTTATTTTTTGAGAGACATAGAGACAGAGCATGAGCAGGGGAAGGGCAGAGAGAGAGGGAGATGCAGAATCCGAAGCAGGCTCCAGGGTCTCAAGAACCGTCAGCGCAGAGCCTGATGTGGGGCTCGAACTCACAGACTATGAGATCATGACCTGAGCTGAAGTTGGCTGCTTAACCGACTGAGCCACCCAGGTGCCCCAATAATGGTCATCTTGATGTACTTTCTCACAAGTGCTGGACAGCTGAACAATCCTAATTATTGTATCCTTTGAATTCTGAAGCATACGGATGCATTGCCTATTAACAGAACATTTTTAAAAATTTCTCTTTTGTTATAGGTAGATAAGAGTAGAGTTCTAGGACTAAATGGAATAGTTAAGAGTAGAGGGAAAATTTAATATAAATAAATTGAATAGGTGGCCAAGCGCAAAATGATTAATTTGACAAAAAATTAGGACCTTTTCTTGAGACTTTAGATTGCTTATTAAAACAGAAAGGCACTGAATATAAGAACTTTGAATAGCTTAATAGTTTCTCAACTATTAACAGATGAACATAGAGGAAGGGAAGGAAGAATACGATAAAAATAGTGAGGCAAACCATAAGAGACTCTTAAATACGGAGAACAAACTGAGGGCTGCTGGAGGGGAGGTGGGTAGGGGGATGGGTTAAATGGGAAACGGGCATTAAGGAGGGCACTTTTTGGGATGAACACTGGGTATCACCTATAAGAGATGAATCACTGGGGTTCTACTCCTGAGGCCAAGTCTACATTGTCTTAATAGAAACAGAGAAAAGCTAAATAAACTTCATGGGCCAAGATAAAACAACAGGGGAAAATCCTCAGGAATAGTGGCTTTTATTTGTGCTACTTCAAAGGTCAATGAGCACCAACAATGATGTAAGTTTCTAAAGAAGTTTAATTAGGATAAACTGTCTTGGCTAAGGCTTAAAGGAGTAAGGCGAGAGTTAAGTCTTCATTTAAGTATAGTTTTCAATATCCAATGAGCAACTGTTTTATTCCTTTTAACCAAAGAAAATTTTAACTGTTCAGTTATCTGAATCAGATTTTTCTGCTACACCTCCAAAGATTTTTTATCTGAGCCAGAAACATGCATGCTGTGCTTCAGCCAAAATAAAATTCTGCCGCCAAGCTGTAATGCTCTGAAAAAGAAATTTTGGAGTCTAATTGAATTTTAGAAGAATCGCTCATTGAGAACTAACAATAATTATTCTGAAAAACATTTGGTAATATACTTCCTAGATGAATATCCATTTGTAATATATTTTCAAGAGCTTTAAATGACAGAAATTGATTTTTTGGAGTTTTATAAGAAGATGGATACATTCTCAAAGAACCATTTGAGTTAATGCATACATATATGTCTATAAATATGTAGGTAAATGTAGCTATCATCTAGATATCCATTCACATATACATAATGCATTTATAAGATATGTATACATACTTCCACATGAGAATGTTTTATCCAGCTCTAAAAAATTCTAACTAAAGAGAAGTCTTAGAATTGGAAATTATTTGGCTGAAGCTCTGAGAAACACAGTTAACCAAATATCTACTAGATCATACATGGATTTTTCTTGAGTCAAAAGGTCTCTGGATGTATTCCTACAAGAAGATTTACTCTACTAAAATCCATGGGTATTGATCTAATGGTTAAGTGTAATGAAGAAGCAGAAAGTAATCCTTTAAATATACACTTTCTGAGATATACTATAAGCCAGGAGTTCCCAACCTTGGCATTACTGATATTTTTGCAAGATAATTCTTTTACTTGTGAATGGCTGTCTTATGCATTATAGGATTGTTCTCTATCTACTAGATACCAGTTGAATTCCCCCGTTCTCTACTGTCCACCCAGTGGTGACAACCAAAAGTGAGGGGGAAAAAATGCTTCTAGTTGAGAATCACTGCTGTAAATAAATGAGAAATGTGGTATAAAAGAGATTAGACTAGACTGGGATATAGGAGGTTGGATTCTGATCCAACTTTTTTGGCTCTAACTTTGGGATCTTGGGTAAATTACTGAACCCAGCAATTCTCAAAGTAGGTTATGGATGGCAGTATTGCTAAATCATCTAAGAGCCTTATATGACGGATGAATCCACTTAACTTTCTTAGGCCATATATTTTTCTATTATATTTTTATTTTTAAGTTTTTAAAACTTTTTAAAAATGTTTATTTATCTTGAGAGAGAGAGAGAGAGAGAGAGAGAGAAGGGGAGGGGTGGAGAGAGAAGAGAGAGAGAGAATTCCAAGCAGGCTCCATGCTGTTAGCATAGAGCCCAACGTGGGGCTTGAACTCATGAATCGTGAGACCATGAAGTAAACCAAAATCAAGTTGGAAGCTCAATCGACTGAGCCACCCAGGCACCTCTAAATCTTTTTTTTTATTTGAGAGAGGGAGAGTATGAGCAGGATAGAGGTCCAGAGGGAGAGAGAAAGAGAATCCAAGCAGGCTCCATGCTCAGTCCAGAGCCCAATGCAGGACCTGATCCCATGACCCTGGAATCATGACCTGAGCCAAAATCAAGAGTCAGACGCTCAACAGACTAAGCCACCCAGGTGCCCCTTTCTATTTTATAAGAAAAAATATTGACCAGGGACTTTAATTTATAATGCCATAGCTTTGATAAATCAATTCCTACACCATAAACAGTCAGAAAAGTTGCAAAATAAATAAATAAATAAATGAAGGTATGAGAGAGCTGTCAAAGTAGGCAAGACTTGATGAGATAAAATCCCTGACAGTAGAAAACCTTAAAGAGTTAGGCTGGTATTTTAAAAGTTGATTTTCCCTTCAGGGTATTTGCAAATTCTTGGCACTGGGTGAGAGGTTGAGAATCTAGGCAAAGGGCTCTTAGTAAGAGGCAGGGAAGCCTACAGAGATTTTGACAATCTCCAGGGTTGCTGAAGAGAAGAGAACATAGTGGAATAAGTCTGACCCAGGGGTCTTCTCCTTTGAGATATTTGCCACATTTGTAATGTTACAGGACAAGAAGGCAAGACATTAAGAAGACCTCTAAGAGGTAGAGTAGTAATTTTAGCAGTTGTATGGTGCCAACAACAACCTATCAAGGAGTATGGACCCCAGGAAATACTGTAGGATTTCAGTTGAGATTTCAGGAGAGCTATAGCATAGGAAAGGAGGCAAATAATAAGCCTTACAAAAACTGTAACCCAGCTTTGAGTTGGCTCAATGCTTGATCTATCTACTCTAGCTGTTTTGTATAAAAAGATAATACCATCAACAGAAATGCTATAATTTATTATGGACAATATTTAGCATTTAATGAAAAATTATCAGGCAAACAAAAATGTAAGCCACCCACCCACCCCGCACCGAAGAAGACAAAAAACTAGACTCACATGTGACTGAGATATCACAGTTTTTGGACACTCAATTTATTATTTTTTTGAACATGTGATTAACACGTTCAAATAAATAAATGACAAGGTAGATTAACAGTATAGAACTGGCAGCAATAAAAAAGAGTCAAGTAATATAGAAAATAAGAAATGTGATTACTGAAATAAAGAACTCAAAAGATGTGTTTAAATGCAGATCAGATAGAGTAGAAGAGAGGACAGTGAACTAAAGGCACATATACAAATATATATGCTGCTGATTCCCCCACTGGTGTCCCAGGTAAAAACTGACAATGGGCAACAATTAATTGACTTTTAAGTGGATGCAAATGTAACATATTTGGTGTTTAAGCTATTTAAGTTAGTTATTTAATTAAGATAGACATGTCTTTGGGTTATCAGCATTAAGTATGAAATTTTTATTCTACCTGGGTTTGCTAAAAGTCAAATAAGCTCATGTTACCTCTGTTGGAATTTGTTAGCAAAAAAATGACTTAAAATAATGGTTAATTTTGTCAGTCTCAAGATTTTCAAGGGTAATTGTTAAGATAGCTCTCAGTCTTTGGTAACCTGAAACTTAAAAGTTTTGCTTGCATGATAAAAGGGATTGAATTCATTGAACATCTAGATCTTTTCCAAATAGAATGGAATGCTAAAACATTAATTACTGAACATAGATTTTGCTTTTGACTTCTTATTGCAGAGAAACTAAGGCTATTTTGGTCTGTTGGAAAACATGCTTTGTGCTTAAGTGGTTCATAAATTCGCCACCTAAAGAATTCTGGTGTAACAGTTCACAATTGTTACTACTAAGTTTTCACTGGAGACTAAGGTTTCTGAGAGTTAAAATTCTGCTAAATATAATTAAGATTGATGGAAATAAAAGCAACTCCATATGTAAAAGAGTAGGAGATGTTTAAGAAAGATGTAAAGAATGGAAATAAATTTTTGTTGAAGTTGAAAAACAAAGTAATTTTGCCCTAAATGAGACTGGTTGTTTGAAGAAAAATGGCTTGGGACAAAATGTGAAGGCAAAGGAAAGTTGTAGAAGTTCTTGAGAGGAAATCTTTGGAAAGGTTAGCTTGTGTGGATTTTAATGAATGAATTTTAAAATGAATGATTTTAAAATGGATGAATGGATTTTAAAAGTACATTGGTATGAGGTTAAAATTCTGCTTTTCTCTCTGTTCAAAAGACAAAGTTTTCTTGGATTGTTCTGCTCTTAATTAAAATAATAATAATAATAATAAGGGGTACCTGGGTGGCTCAGTTGGTTAAGCAGCTGACTTCGGCTCAGGTCATGGTCTCAGAGTTCAAGGGTTTGAGCTCTGCATTGGGCTCTGTGCTGACAGCTCAGAGCCTGGAGCCTGCTTCAGATTCTGTCTCTCTCTCTTCCAAAATAAATAAACATTAAAAAAAAGTTTATAAAAATAAGCAAAGGTTTTTGTCTCTTGTCTGTCAAGAAAACCAAAGCTTTATGTTTTAAGTGTTTATGTCTTTTTCTGGTCTTTGATTTCTTAGCTAAAACTTCTCAATGTTAAAGGAGCTAAGTTTTGCTAACAACTATACAACCACACGTATTTGCCTTTGGAATTTCTTACTGCCACCTTGGTTAAATAAATAAGAAATGCATCCTATTTAGGATGGCTTTATAATTTTCTGAGGTTTTACCTTCTCAGGATTTAAATTGTAATGAGGTCTTTGACCAATTAAGGCTTGCTTATTTGATATGTTATGTTACTCTGTAAGCTCTGTCAAACAAATAATGGTAAACCTTAAGCCGTATTGCTTGGGTAAACGCTATAACAATTCTAGAGATTATATGCAATTCCTAAAATTTTAATATGTTCTGGTATAAGGTTATCACTTAACATTCTAAGTATTTAAGTGTTCTGTGTCACAGAAATAACTGGGTTACCTCGTCAATTGCATCACAATGACTCAGATCAGATTGTTAACCATGTCCATTTTTGAGTTCTATCATTTATAGTTAATTATTCTGATGCTCTAGCAAAACATGTTTCATCTTCAAGGGCTTTAAGGACAAATACAGGTATTTGACATCTTTAAGATTAATACTAAAATGGGTAGAAATTTCCAGAGCTAAAAAGCTGCATTCAAACTGAACAAGAATTAGTAACATGAGACTAAATGAACTGAAGAAGATGGTTATAGTTTTGTGACTTTTGTTTTATTTTATTTTTTAAAAATATTTATTTTTGAGAGAGAGAGAGAGAGAGAGAGAGAGAGAATGCAAGTGGGGGAGGAACAGAGAGAGAAGGAGACACAGAATCTGAAGCAGGTTCCAGGCTCTGAACTGTCAGCGCAGAGCCCGACGCGGGGCCTGAACTCACAAACTGCAAGATCATGACCTGAGCCGAGGCCGGATTCTTAACTGACTGAGCCATCCAGATGCCCCGTGACTTTTGTTTTAAGTATTGCTGGTTCTCTAATGTTTACCCTTCCAGATTAAGGAAACATTCTCTTAAGATACCCATGATATACAATAATAGGATAAAGTATTCATCTGTAAACAAATTAAAGCATTTAACTTTTCTACCTGAACCCTCTGAAATTCACAAACTCTCAATGAGTGTTCTTTCTTTCATGGCAATTACAGTTACTTGCATAAGTTCAATGAGAGTCTATTCTCCTTGTAACAGGACACCATTGGAAATACTGGTTATTTTACCAAGACTTTGTCTGGAATGCCATATTTGAGAGCAACAAGGATAGACTCAGATATGACTATACAGCTTTTAGGAACTAAGGTTGACTTTATGAAACAGGGAGTCAATCAAACTCCTTGGAACTGATGCCCTTATACCTTGCTTACAGAGTTCCTAGCAGCCTCACCAGATGAGTAAAGAATGTCATTTCTTGGCAGGTGCAATAACCTCAGCATATCGTGGGGACCTCGAGAAGAGGAATTCTCCCAAATGTGTAGGACTGCAGGCATGTCTGATGGCAAGTATGTGGCTTGACTTCTGGCCTGGAGAGACTACTAAAAGTCAATCTAGAGATTCTTTATAAAAAGTGCCAGCAAAGCAAATTATAAAAGATCTATATGGTCAGCCTCTGTTCTTGCTGTACTTATGTAAATAATTAGGCCAAGTTAAAACTGTAGTTGTTTTACAAATGAATTAGTCTTGATTTGGCTATCTCAAAAATAGAGGTGATCCCAGAGAGAAATACTATACTTTAATAATACACCTTTATGGATACTAAATCCTAGTTCTGATTGCTTTTAAATGTTTGTTGTTTGTGTAAGCTAAACAACTTGAGGTAAACTTTAGAAAAATTGTCACAATAGCATAGGTATGGACAATCTTCTTACTTGTTATTCTGTGGTGATAGTAACAGGACTCCATGGGCATATGATGATTTAAACAACTGGAAAATGGGATGGATTCCCCAACAACTGTATATGAAAAATTGTATTTTTTCACTGTAGACCTATCAATATATAAATACTATAGTGCTTCATTAAATTATTCAATTAAGGCCGGGTTAATTCATAAATCTCTAAATATTCAAACCATATCCTTTCTAAACCTGAACAGACAGTTTGTAGAAACCCACTCCATAGAAACCCAAAAGACCTGGTTTATTTAAAGTAGTGAAAGTCTAATATAGCAGGGTATTTAACTCCAAAATGGAAGGGCCCCTAATGGGTCATATCATGTACTCCCATAGCAGTAAAGTTATAGGGGCACCCTTCATGGGCTCCTACACCTAAAGTAAAACCCATACCTCCTTCATAGGAAACCAATAAGCAAACTAATGGGCCTTCTTATTCCTGTGAACCTGCTGATGGTTGTACCTTTCTTTTTCATTCTCCTTTCCTCAATTTATACTGACAATTTCTTCTTAAAATGGGCCATTCAAAAGGATCACCAGAGATATTTAAATTATAAACCAGAAAAATCCATATGATTCCTGCTGCCTGTTCTTATTCCATACAAGGAAGCTTCAAGCCTGACATCTAAAAATCTTCTTACAGGCAGCACTGACAGACACTGGGTTTGTAATTTGCTCTAACCGTTAACCTGTATTTTTCTTATTTCTATAAAAGTACCTCTTATTAATTACTTGACTGCTTACTGAACAGAGTCTATATGATGGCTATATACAATCTGTTACACCGCTAAGACCTTCAGCAACTCTCAATAACATTGTATTATTAAACACTAAAATAAGTCAAATGCATAGAACAGTTCTACAAAATAAAATGGCATTAAATGTTTCAACTGCTGCACAAGGCAGAACTTGTGTTCTCATAAAAATAATGCTGTGTGTACATCCCAGATTACCACAAAAATATTTCTGGATTTCTAACTGACATGAATACTCGAATTGGTGCTTTAAACAAACCCTCTCTTTCTTTTAGTGATTGGTTAAACTCCTGCACTGGAGGATTTTTGTCAAATACCAGAGGACTTTTATTGGGGCTTTTTCTTGTTATTCTAATTATGTTTTGCTGTTTTCTGTCATGTATCTCCACCAGTGCTAAGACTCCATCGTTACAACAACTTCAAACCAGTAGATGATCCTTTCTACTAAAGGGGGTTCACATATGTTGTCCCCTCTGGATTCAGCTGCCTCTACCTTTTCTAACTCCCCTATTCCTTACCTATGCCCTTACTCAGCAGAAAGATGCTCAGAAGATGAGATCTTCCACCCTCAACAACCGTAAAGATTTAAGGGTCAAAATTGTTTAGAGGGGTTACGATGAGGGAGAATAGGCAGGCTGAGGGCAAAGTACAACCTAGCACCCGCCCCCTTCCCGGTGAGATATGTGTGATATTCCTTGGACATCTCAGCTACCCCCGCCCCTCCCAAAACAGGAAAGGACAAAAAACAAATGGTTAAATTGATAAGAGTCTCCACCAGTTTATAAGAAAAAGGCAATCCCATCCATAGCCTAAAGTCCGGGAACTCTCTACTCTCTAAATGTTAATGCTTTGCTAGAGGAAAAAACGACCTTAGCTTGACAATAGCTAGGCCTCCAGTAATCTATGAGTCTTTAGCATATGAAAATCTCTTTGGAAACTTCCCTTTTGACTTTACCTCCCCCAAGTCCATAGTATATAACCAGTCATTCTTCACAACCCCAGGGCAGCTCTTTCGGTCCATGGGTCCTGTCTCCATGCTTTAATAAAATCACCGTTTTGCACCAAAACAAAACAAAACAACCCCCCTCTCCACAAAAAAACACCCAAACTCCCACAAATATATATGCTGAAACCGGAGGAGGAAAAATGATAAAAAATATTAAAAAAAATCATAAAAGACATATGGGACACAATAAAAAGGCCTAAGATATGTGTAACTAGTGTCCCAACTGGAAGGAAAGGAATGCAGTATCTAAAGAGATAATGGCTGGAAAATCTCCCAAGCTGATAAGAGTCATCAACTATAGATTCAAAAAGTACTAAAAGCCCTAGCAGGATAAATACAAGGAAAAACAAGAACCAAGTACAAAGCTAAAGTCAAAGAAAAATTCTAAAAAGCAGAGAAAATGGAAATATATCTAAAGAAGCAAGAATAAGACTAACAAGTGACTTCTTGACAAAAATAAGAGAATCCAAAGATTACAGAAGTCATTATTAAAGAATCAAAAAATATAATTTCCAATGTAGAGTTCTACACCTACTGAAAGGCAAAATAAAGAATATCTGCAAATAAAAACTAAGGTTTTCACTCGCACACTGATTGAAATACTGAAAGAAGCTATGTAGGCAAAAGAAAAATTTAAAAATAACTCATAATTATTCAGATAAAAACATGGAAATGCAGGAAGAGAAGAAAAACAATGGAAAAAGTAAAATTCAATTCCACAAAATGATAACAGTATTTTGTCACTACAAGGCATTAACAGTTAAGGTGACTGACAACAATAATACAAAAGGTTGGAAAATGGAATTAAAATATTCTAGGACCTACCATTGTATGAGAAATGGCAAGCCTTATACTTTACATTTAACTTTAATATGTCAAGCATACACTTTGTAATTTTTAGGGCAAACATCAAAAGGATATACAACTGCCAAGCAAATAGAAAAGGAAATGAGAATAAAAAATACTTGATCAATCCAAAAGAAGCAGGAAAGAAGAATAAAAAGAAGATAAACATGTGAGACAAATAGAAAAAAGAGAATAAGATGTGAGATATGAATCCAATTATATGAGTAATTTATATTAAACATCAACAGACTCCAATTAAAATGTAGTCAGAATGAGTTTAAAAAACAATAAAAAGTGCATTCTGATTACAAAAAAACTTGTATTTAGGAACACAGAAAGTTTGAAATAAAGGTATGGAAAAAACATGCAAACACTAAAACGACATAAAGCTTGCATAGTTATACTAATAACAAATACAAAAGATACTGAAGCAAGCATCGTTAGAGGTAAAGAAGGATATTTCCAAATGATAAAAGGTTCGATCCATCAGAAAGATATTCTAAACTTTTATACATGTATATGCAATCTATACGTGAATGATAGTTTCAAAATATATAAAGAAAAATTAGATGGAAGCAAAAAGAGATATGCAAATCTCAATCAAAGCTGGGCACTTTAATTAATGTCTCTCAATAACTAATAAAACAAGCAGGCAAAAACTAAACAAGATTATGAATGATCTGGACAACAAACTCGACAAACTTAACAAACTTGACCTTACTGTATTATACAAAGATTATATTAAAGAACGTCAGCAAATTAAAAAAAAAGAATGTCAGCATATACATTGTTTTCAAATGCACAAAGAATATGGATAAAATTGACCATATGATGTGCAGTAAGACAAAATTTCAACAAATTTTGAAGAAATAAAATCATTCTGCATATCTGACCATGCTGGAATTAAACCAAAAGTCAGAAACAAAAAGATAATTAGAAAATCTCCAAATATATTCCAGATACTTAAAAATTAAGCAAAACTTCCTAAATAATATATGGATTAAAGAAGAAATCACAATAGGAATTGGAAAATATTTTGAACTAAATATAATGAAAAGACACACCAAAATTGGTAAATTAAACATGGAGAAAATAAAAGAAAGAAAAAAGTACCTGAAAATTAAAAAAATAAAAAAAACCCAAATATTCAACAGAAAAAAATCAACAAAGGCAGAGTTGGTTCTTTTTAAGACTAATAAAATTGATAAACCTTGTCATGGCCATGAAAATGTGCCTCTCAGAAATGCCAGCTGGAGCTATGCTCTCAAAATCACCACTGCAGCATTCATACTGAGGCCATGTTCCCATGAGCACAACAGAAAGCATGGAGACCTATTCTGGAGATATGTGGGACTCCTTTGGGCAACTTTGCTCATGGGGCAACTTTGACTTGAGGACTCCTCTCTGGGCTTGTCAGAACTTAACCATATTGTAATCTATGCCTCTTCCTGCCCAACCTTCCTTCATTGCAACACAGGGGTCAGACCTGTACCACAACTTGACAGGTCTCCCTGCTTCCTCTGGCTCATAACTTATCTTCCCTTACAGGTGTTTCCTTCGATAAATCTCTTGATAGTCTAACATCATCTTGGCATCTACTTCTTTGAAAATTCAAATTAAAATAAACTTCTAGGAAGAATAATCAAGGAAAAGAGAAAGAGCATAAATTTACTTCCAAGATTAAGAATTAAAAAGGGAATATCGCTATAGATATTCCAGTAATTAAGAAGATGAGAGAATATTGTAAATAATTTTATACTACATGAAAGGGAAAATTCCAAGAAAAATACAAAGTTACAAAACTAACATGGGGTGCCTGGATGGCTTAGTCTGTTAAGCATCTGACTTCAGCTCAGGTCATGATCTTGAAGTTCATAAGTTCGAGACCCATGTGGGTCTTTGTGCTGATAGCTCAGAGCCTGGAGCCTGCTTCGGATTCTGTGTCTCCCTCTCTCTCTGTCCCTCTCCGCTTATGCCCTGTCTCTCTCTCTCAAAAACAAATTAAAAAAATTTTTTTAATTAAAAAAACCCTGACAGAAAGAAAAGAAAAAATCTGTAATGAAAAACCATCCAATGAACTATTCTCTTGATATTGCCAGATAGTTTCATAGGCGAGCTCTTTTAAAAAAAATTTTTTTTAGGATATTTATTTATTTTTGAAAGACAGAGGGAGACAGTGTGAGCAGGGGAGAGGCAGAGACAGAGGGAGATGCAGAATCTGAAGCAGGCTCCAGGCTCTGAGCTGTCAGCATAGAGTCCAATGCAGGGCTCAAACCCACAAACCATGAGATCATGACCTGAGCCGAAGTTGGATGCTTAACTGACTGAGCCAAGCAGTCACCCCAATGGGAGAGCTCTTTCAAATTTTTACATAAAAACAACCTTAAACTTTTAAAACTCTCCCAGAACAGAAAAAGGGCACTTCCTAATTCACTTTATAAGGTCATCATAATGTTCCTACCTAAACTAACAATGATATTAAAGACAGGAAAATTACGAAACAAACTCTTTCATAACAACAGTGCAAAAATCTGAGAAAAATATAATCAGATCAAATCTGATGGTATATTAAAAGAATATCATGACTATATTGGGATTACCCCAAGAATGCAAAGGTAGTTTACCATTCCAAAATCAAGCTATGATTCACACATTAAAAAAGGGGGAGGGTAAGAAAAATCATACAGTAATCTTTAATAGATGCAGAAAAGTTATCTGATAAAATTCAATATCCTTTCATGACTATAAATATCTTACCATCATCAAAAACAAAACTCTTTGCAAACTATTAATGAAAGGAAACTTCCTTAATCAATTAAAGTGTATCTGTAAAGAGACTACCACAAACTTCCTCCTTTTTGATGAAATACTGCAGGTTTTCCACAGGAGATTGGGAATAAGACAAAGATACTCACTACAACCATTTCAACTGTACTCATATTCATTGTGCTTCACTGTGCTAAGAGTGCAGTAAGAAAAATTAAGAAAATAAATACCAAGATTGGGAAAGAAGAAGTGAAACTGTCATTACTCACAGATGATATCATTATATACACAGAAAATCCTAAAGAACCAACAGACATACTATTACAATGAATAAATGAAAGTAATGTCATAAAAAATTTATATACCAATAAAACACAAACAGAAACTGAAATCTAAAAGGATGCCATCTACGAATGGGTAGCATCATTCCCTGAGATCTGCTCTTTACTGAAATAGGTGAATGATGAGAACAGACAAATCTGAGCATCAGAAGACTTTCCAGTCTCTCTGATGCATGATCTCTGTAGTTTTTTTTTTTTAAGTTTGTTTATTTACTTTTGAGAAAGAGTATGCACAAGAAGGGAAAGGGCAGAGAGAGAGGGAAAAGGAGACTCCCAAGCAGGCTCCGTGCTACCTGAGCTGAAGTCAAGAGTAGGATGCTTAACCTACTGAGCCACCCACGTCCCCCTGATCTCTGTAGTTCTGAGAAGCAAAAGTAATTGATACAATAAGGGCTTGTGTCTGGGGTTGTGAGAGTGTGTGTGCATCTGGGTGTATAAAGGTGACAGTAGAGGGGCACCTGGGTGGCTCAGTTGGTTAAGCTTCTGACTCTAGGTTTTGGCTCAGGTCATGATCTCATGGTTTAGTGAGTTCAAGCCCTGCATCAGGCTCTGCGCTGACAGTGCAGAGCTTGCTTAGGATTCTCTCTCTCTCTCTCTGCCTTTCCCCTACTCATGCAGTCTCTGTCTCTCTCAAAATAAATTTAAAAAAAAAAGGTGACAGTGGATAACTGAGGACTTATTGATGGAGGAATGAGATTGGGAGGTAGATATGTGTGTGTATGAAAGATTACTGAGTTCTGAGCATTGATGAAAAGGTTTTACTACTGACCTCTATAATTATGAGTGTTTTTACACTTGATCTGAGCTCAGAATTAAAAAAAAAAAAAAAAGGGAAAGCATCAAAAAAAAAATAATAAGAGGGGTGCCAGGCTGGCTCAGTCAATAAAGCATTTACTCTTGATCTTGGGATTGTGAGTTCAAGTCCCATGTTGGGTGTAGAGCTTACTTAAAAAAAGTACAAAAAACAAATAATAGGAATCTTATAAAAGTTATATATATGAGACCATGGCAGTGAAAAAACTAACATTTTGAGAAAAATTAAAGACCACCTAAATTAATAGAGAAAAATACTCTATGGATTAGAAGACACAATATTGTAAACATGTTAATTCTTTCCAAGTTGATTTATAGATCCTATATATAATTCAGTTAAAAACATTCTAGTAAGAATTAAAAATTTCAGGGGGTTAACAACATTTTGATTCTAAAACTTATGTGGAAATGCAAAGGCCCAAGAAACATCAGGAAAATCTTGAAGAACAAAGTTGGAAGTCTGACATTACCAAATAAAAAGACTCTAAGTAATCAAGAGAGTATAAACTGGTTACAAGGATAAAGAAAACAATGGAATAAAGATCGGATAAAGAAAACATCTAGAACAGTCTAGAAGAATACTCATAGATAGAAGGTAATGTGAACGTGACAAAGGTGTTAACTTACTGCAGTAAGGGAAAGGATGTTTCTTTTAATAAATGATGGCGGGCTAACTGGTTATTCATATGGGCAAAAGAAATGAATTTTCCCTCTACTCCATATCATATATAAAAATTAATTCTAATTCTAGACAAACCATGACAAATAAAGAATAACAAAAATAAGCTAGGGATATGCAAAGATTTTCTTTAAAAGAATATGAAAAATATTATAAGGGGAAAACATTATTAACTGGACTAAATTAAAATTAAGAGCTTTATTTATCAAAAGATACCATGAAGGGGATGAAAAGGCAAGTAACAAAGTGGGAGAATATATCTGCAATCCATTTATCTGACAAAAGACTTGTATGCAGACTGCAAAAGGAATTATAAATCAATAAGACAATCTAATATGGGCGAAAGACTCCAACAGCAACTTTACAAAGGAAGATATATAAATACTAATAAGCAAATGAACAGGTGCCCCACCTCACTAAATTAGGGAAATTCCAATTAAAAATGCAATGGGAAACTAGAGCATACTCATCAGAATGGCAAAAAATAAAAATAAAAAAGGACTGTAGAAAATATTGATGAAAATACAGAAAAATAAAAGCCATTTTATATACTGGTGATGGGCATATAAATTGGTAACACCACTTTAGAAAACTAGAAGTGAAAAATGAAACTCGTCTGTATTATAACTATAGTAGTGGTTGCATGATCGTATGCATTTGTCAAAGCACACAGAACCTTGACACCGTGAGGACTGAATTGTATTTATTTAAAAAAAAGAAACACCAAGATATGAAGAGAAACCAAGATGGAATACAAACCTTCAGAAATAAACCTAACCTGTATTGCAAATAATGTAACCACATTTAAGTGGATGCAATAAAAGAACTAACCTAAAGTGACTTTGGATAACATTTTAGCTAGACTTTGGAGGGCTAAAGATAAAAAGAACTGTAAACAAACACTTTAGGAAGTAAATATGTTTCTTTCTCACAAGGGTATGGATAATTGAAAAGTACTTTAAGATGGAACAATAAGTAAATATATTTTAGATAATGAGAGCCAGAACTTTCAATGTCAGAGGCAGTTAAAAGGAATGAAAGGTTGAAGGCTAGAATGAATTCTGTTGTTAGACTGGAATCAAATGCACCAGCAGGTTCAAACCATGGAATTTAACTATATAAATAGGTAAACAGATATAGAAATAAATACAGATGGATATGTATGCATGAGTTATTACACATACACATATTGCCAATCTATTTGCTAAAAGAGTCCCAAAGAAATGATTCTCAATTAGCAAGAAGCATATCTTGCATCCAGATCTGGGTTTCTAAATATCATTTGCTAATTAAAGGAACCAGGGTTACTTGAAGAAGTGGTTGATTCCAGGACAGAAGCAGGGAAAATACAAGAAAGTCAAAAAAAGTATGTAAAAAAAGTAAAGCAATTTTTTATGTCAAAAAAGTAAAGTAATGCTCAAAAAAATATTCTTAAAAATCTAAAGAACTTTTTCCCATGAATGTCATTTATAGACATTCTGAAAGAATGCTACTTAATTTGTTCTATTCACATCATCAGCAACATATGCCAACAAGATCATCATTTAAAATTGGTTTGGCTGTAGTATAGATAACATTTCCAAAATGATTTATAACAATGTTTTGTAGGAGTAGGAGTTGTGATGATGCACTGACACTATTATACTTCCAGCTGCTAAAGTTGTTTTTCTTTAGAGTTTGCATTTTCTATTGCACACTTTCTGTACTTTATGTCTACAAGAATTGTAAAGCACATTGACCTTTTCTTATAATGTATAGCACTGAGTATTTTCAAAGAACATGAAAACTTAACTAGCAAATGGGGTGACAAGTTTCTTTACGGTCTCAGGAACATGAAGACAAGTAACTTCAATAATCTCACTTATTCATAAGGAAATGACAAAGGACACTATGATGGGACTATCTTAAATTATAAACTAATCAAATGTATTTGGCTATTTAAAATAATATATGTAGATGGTTAGTAATAGCAGATGAGTACATGACACTTTGCGATTTGTCAAGAGAAAGAAGCATTCACCAAGGCTTGACTTACTGAAGTACTAGATGCTTAGCTACTAAAAGGTTCTGTTTCTATCATCCCACAAAATAATAAACTTGGGGCAACGTTATCAAATCACCTAATCCAATAGTTCTCAAAATGAGAGATGGAGGCTAGACAGCATTGCTGTATTTCATAAAGGATCTTTACAACAATACACAACTCTACACTCCACTTCCCTCACAATTCACAACCCCCAACCTCATACGTCTTCTCAAGGATGTATATTCTACACTCTTCATAGGGATATATCAGGTTGAAGTCAACATACTTCTGTGAAGGCAGGGCTATATTTATCAAAAGCCCGCTAAGTGATTCTGACACGGCAGCCCCTGTCTTCCACTTGAAAAACCTCTGACCTAATCTATTCTCTTCCATTTGGCAAAATCACAATTCGAACGGACCAGAAAGAATTCTGAAAGTATTCAGAAAAGTCTACAATTTATTCTGGAGTGTACCTATTTCATTGTGTCACATGAGAGTGAAATGTGGAATACATTATTTTCAATTTAGAATAAAAATCCTATTGCTTTTTCCAATTTTTAGTGATATATTTAGTACAGAAACTTGGAGAAATAGAAACTTTCTATAAAGACATATATGTATGTATATGTATGTATTATGCATAAATGCATGTATATAAAATATTTTTACTACAATTGTTAATATAATAAGGTGTTGATAAATGAAGATCTCATTAGTAGCTGTTGTCTAGTAGCGAATAAAAACTTTTAGTCTTAGTTTTTCTACAGTTTATAGACACAGAAATGACTTCCTTGACCTGACTCCTGTGCTACCTAACAGGTTCATTCAACATTTATTAAAAGGATCAAAGTGTATAGAATCATATTTTCTTTCCTGCCGGTCATTCCTGGCTTCTTACTCTTATTACTTTCCAGTACTCCCTGCCACCCCCACCCCAACACACCCCAAAAAAGGTTGGAACTTGATTAGCCTGAAAACAATGAAACCATGTTTGATATGTGACAAAACTTCTGGGCAGACGGATATACAAAATGGATACTCAACTGAAATAGAGGTGACCAAACAGGGTGTTGAAGACTTTAGATTCACAATTTAGCAAAGAGGAATTCAAAGAACTATATGTACAAAATAACAGAAAGTGGCTTATAGACACCCTATATATCTCAAAAGGAGAAAGGTCTCTAGAATTAAATACCAAGAAAACGGATTTTGTTACATTATTGCTAAATGCCACAAACTTAGCAGGGATCATTTAAAAATACTCCACAATGTGAGGTTTAAGGAACAATGATTCCTAATTAGTGTTTTAATAAGTGTGTTAGCACTGCCTTGTGCCATTCTGTAATGTCACTTATGGTAAATTAAGGGACACTTTCCCTCCCCATTCTCCATTAGTATTTTAATGCTAGGAGGTGGGAAAATGCTGATCCATATTCAAGAGCAAAGGAGGAAAAACAATAACAAATTGGCATCTCTTCTGTGAATTGCCCCACAGGCCAAGCATTTTTATGTTCTTAATCATTATTAAATGACTTAACATGACACCCAGAGCCTGGCGAATGATTGCATCCTGACATGAGAACGAATTACAAATGAAATGAAAGATCAAGCCGTATTAGAGGATTGCCTCTGGGAAATGAAAATCTTTAATTCTCTTTTATTATTGACATTTATTTGGCTGCCATGAATAACAACATAGCAAAGAGATTCAGCTATGCCTGTGCACTGAATAGCTTATCCCAGGGCTCAAAACTGCATTAACATTTATCATGTTTGCTTTTGTAGCTGACACCACTGAACAGATTCTCTATCCATCTTGTATTTATCATGCATTGCAGATATAGTGCATCCTCTAATTTAAGTTCATTTTCATATAGTTGGAAGAGTAAAGATTAGCCCATGTCTTTCCTCAAATAAATTCCTGCCAGTAAATATTCCTAAGAATGGTTTAATAGATTTTATAAAGAACAAAATGAGTTGACAAAGAAATTGAGTCACAGGAAGGGGGGACTAATTTTAAAGGTTTCAGTTTTGGAGAAATTGTATAAATTCACAATGAGGAAGACACTTGTACGATATGGATATCTAGAATGCATAAAACCTTAAAATAAATGTCTCCAGAAAGAGCAACCAAATAGCATTTTATGAATCGGAAGGCAGTACTACAGTTCCTGTAAGATAAGAAGTCTCCATGTTTTTCACTTTTCCAGGGTTCATTGCTAAGACAGGAACAGGCCACATAGTATATGAAGACAATCCAGATGGTTATTATCAACGCAGGGATGTCTTTTTGTGACCTATTTCTTTTCTCTCTTGCACAAATTAACAGCGTGGCTTTTTCTGTCACAACAATAAAAGATTATATGGTACCTGATGCCTTTGCTTATATGATCCTGTTCACTCAAGACTGGATTGCCTTCCTTTCTTTAGATCCTTCCTAGAATTCAAGGCTTAGCAAGGATATCAATGTATCTTAGGAAATTGCATAGTCTCTTTGATCTTGACTGAAAATTATTTTTTACTTTTCTGATTTTTATACTTTTAATCATGGAAAAATGTAAACATATACCCAATTGGAAGTAATAACATAATGACCATCCCTCATTTACTCATCACCATTTCATCTATAACTCCACTATTTGTCACTCACTGGATTATTTTGAAATAACTATGTATTTTAAGTTTGTTCGTTTATTTAGAGAAAGAGCATGTGTCAAGAGGGGAGGAGCAGAGAGGGAGACAGAATCCCAAGGAGGCTCCGTGCTGTCAGCATAGAGCTCCACGCAGGGCTCAAACTCATGAACTGTGAGATCATGACCTGAGCCAAGATCAGAATTGGAAGCTCAACGGAATGAGCCACCTACGCAACACTGAAATAAATATTTTTTGAAGTAAGTTTCTGAATATTGTTTTTGACAATTCTAAAGCAAGAAAGTTGGAATGAACTATTTCTAGGGCCTCTTCTTCTCAAAAACTGACACTAAGTTCTTTTCTTTTTTTGACCCTTTTCAGGTTTAAGTATCAAATTCAATGAAAATTTGTTTCATATTCACTATAACATCTTTCTTCAGGCTTTAATGATCGATCTCCTTCTCTGAGTCAGTACAACCCATACAGTCTGTACCAATAATGAATAAGTGTAATTTTACTTCTTTGTATTTATATTTTTAAGTGTATTAATTTTATTTCCTAGTTATATGTTTAAGGTTTATATCTTGAATTTCTGTTTAGCAGTGTATTGAAAAGACACAAAGATAATAATTGCCACTGTTTATAATAATTATTAGTTAACTGACAAATTTTAATCTTAGTGGTTCAGACAGAATTAACAGGTTTGTATTTGGTTTTAATAGTAGGTATCATTATACTGATGATATTAATCATTTTAACCAATAAAATATTTGTTTACTAGATGAACTTCCTATATCTGTGTCATTAAAATGGACGGCTGAAGTAAAAACAGAAGTGAGGTTTTCTTCTTGAGGTCTAAAACTGAGGAAGTAACTTATCTCTGGATTTTATTTGTTCATAATTGGATAAATTCATTTAAGTCAAGCACAAGAATTTACTAAGTAAAACTTTTTTTAGGCAAGACATTATTAGACTGACATTTTCACAAAATATTAAAGCGAATAAACTAAATCAAAGTGGATTTACTCAACTGAATTTTAATGTTAACTTCTTGTAAATGAAATCTTTTCTACTGAGATAGAAGGTAGGTACACTTATTAAAATAAGAGCGGGGCGCCTGGGTGGCTCAGTAGGTTAAGTGTCCGACTTTGGCTCAGGTAATGATATTGCAGTTTGTGTGTTTAAGCCCTGCATGAGCTCCATGCTGACAGTATGGAGCCTGCTTGAGATTCTCTCTCTCCCTCTCTCTTTGCCCCACTCCTGCTTTCTCTTTCTCTCAAAATAAATGAATAAACATAAAATAAAATAAAAATTCTACAAAAGGTACATTTTTCACAGAAATAGAACAAACAACTCTAAAATTTATACAGAACCACAAAAAGAGTCTGGGGGCTGAGCAGGGGGAGATAGGAAGGGAAATAGTAAAAAAGAACCCCAACCAACCAACCAACCGACCATCAAAAGAAACATAAAAGACCCCAAATAGTCAAAGCAATCTTGAGAAAGAAGGACAAAGCTGGAGGCATCACACTTCCCGATTTCAAACTATATTACAAAGATACAGTAATCAAATCAGTATGGTACGTGCATTAAAACAGACACATATATCAATGGAACATAACAGAGAGTCCAGAAAGAAACCCATCCATTTATGATTAATTTATGACAAAAAAGTAAAAAATATTCAATGGGGAAGGGACAGAGTCTTCGATGAATGGTGCTGGGAAAATTGTACAGCCACATGCAAAAGAATGAAACTAGATCATCATTATGGATGGCCAACAGGCACACACAAAAAAGGTCAACATCAGCAATTATCAGGAAATGCAAATCAAAACCACAATGAGATGTCACCTCACAGCTGTTGGGATGGCTATTATCAAAAAGATAAGATCAATAACAGTCCATGTTACTGGGGAGTTATGGATAAATATGCACCTGAAGCGCTACTAGAGGGAAAACCAGAGGGTACCTTTTTATTTCGAGACTCAGCACAGGAAGACTATTTATTCTCTGTTAGTTTTAGATGGTATAGTTGTTCTCTGCATGCTAGAATTGAACAGTGGAATCACAATTTTAGCTTTGATGCACATGATCCTTGTGTCTTCCATTCTCCTGACATTACTGGGCTCCTAGAACATTATAAGGACCCGAGTGCCTTATGTTCTTTGAACCACTTTTATCCACTCCTTTAATTTGGACTTTCCCTTTTTCTCTGCAGCATATATGCAGAACAGTTATTTGTAACTGTACAACTTATGATGGCATTGATGCCCTTCCGATTCCTTTTTTATGAAATTATATCTGAAGGAATATCAATATAAATCAAAAGTTAGAGTACTCAGGATTGATGCACCAGAACAACAGTGTTAGGAAAAATGTAGGTATAAGAGAATGATTATATACATATTTTCATTTAATATTTTATTTTTCCTATACCACTTTGAATTTTTCTATAAGGGCAGTTGAAATCCAAAAGAAATCTCTGCCCCAAATTTTACTTCTAGATCAGTTTATTTTATTATGATAACACTAATTATTTAAAGTTACACACTAGAGGTTAATGAACATTTTTGACCACGTTTGGTTTTTGTTTTTACCAAATAGATTGTACCATTTTTTTTCTTTTCTTAATTGTAATTTGCTTATGATCCAGGGATATTTGGAATTTGGTAGGCAATGCAAATACAGTTAAGTAATCTGTATTTCATATTTTTCTTTAAAAATAAACTTATTTTCTTTCCTAATGTAAATTCCCTTGTAACCTATGACACTGGCATTCCTATACATAAAATACAGTTTCCCTGTCCCCCTTTCAGAGTTGTTTTAAAATTCTTCAGTAAAGATAAGTGTTATAATTGACAATCTATACCAAGGTAAAAAAAAAAAAGATAAGAAATAAATGTTGGTGAGAACATGGAGAAAAAGGAACACTTATGCACTATTGGTGGGACTGTAAATTGGTGTAGTCACTATAGAAAACAGTATGGAAGTTCTCCCCAAAATTAAAAATAGAACTACCATATGATCTGCAATTCCATTTCTGGGTGTTTACCCAAAAGAAACAAAAACACTAACTCAAAAAAAAAATCTACACCCCGATGTTCATTGCAGCACTATTTATAATAGCTAAGACAAGAGCTTAGTGTCCAACGGACATATACACAACAGAGTATCATTCAGCCATAAAAAAGAGAAGAAATTCCTGCCATTTAAACAATATGAATGAATCTTGAGAGCATTATGCCAAGTGAAATCACTCAGAGAGAGAAAGAAAATAGTGTATGATCTCACTTGTATATGGAATCTAAAACAAACAAAAAACAAACAAAAACTCAAACAGAACTCATAAATACAGAGAACAGATAGGTGTTTGCCAAAGGCAGGGACTGGGGTGGGGTAAGTGAAATGCAAGAAGGTAGTAAAAAAATAAAAAAAGGTAAAAAAAAAAAGTATCTGTTTTCAAATAAATTATGATACCAAGAATATAGAATTTTGTTATAAATAATTAACCTTCATAATACAGGGGTTCTCATACAATTTCCACATGTACCTGTAGCCATTATAGTATCTTCTCTCCCTTGGGTGAAAATCACGATTCGCTGCCTCTTCGGGTTCACCTTCGGCAGAGCTTGCGTCTTTTTGGCTATCTCTTTAATGTCTTCAGTCTATTAACAGAAAAGAGGAAAAAGTTCTCATAACCAGTACAATAAAGCGAAGCTTACTAGTAGTTTAAGGATTTAGCTTTTCATGTTCAAAATAGGAGAGATATGTACCCCTACTATAAGAATTTTAACCACATACAAAAGTAAATAGAAGAGTACAATAACCTCCAAGGAACCCATCATCAAGTTGCAAAAATTTTATTTATTTCTTTAAAACTTTATTTCCTTTCCCCTCTTCCCCTCCCCCTGGTTTTTGCTTAGTCTCACAAAGTCCACCTATTCGTGGAAACATATGGGATGAACACTGGGTGTTATATGTAAACAAATTTGAAAATAAACTATTATAAATAAAAAAAAAGTTTATTCATTTATTTTGAAAGAAAGAGAGAGCATGAGCGTGAGGAGGGGAGGGGCAGAGTAGGAGAGGGTGAGAGAGAGAATCCCAAACAGGCTCTGTGCTAGGCCCAATTCTACAAACTGTGAGATCATGACCTGAGCTGAAATCAAGAGTCAGCTGCTTAACCAACTGAGCTGCCCAGGCGCTCCCAACAATTTTAAATTTGTGATAAATTTTATCTATAGCTTTACCCACTTGTCTTTCATACTATTCTGAAGCAAATCCCAGATACAAAATGTTATCCATAAATGTTTTATTGTGTATCCCCGAAAGGTAATGATTTAAATATAACCACATAACTAGTATACTTTCTTAAATTAACAATTTCTTAATATCAGCAAATAGCCAATTTTCAAATTTACAATTAAAGAGAGATTTGTAAAAAATAAAAAAGAAATATCGGATTATTTTAGAGGTTTAGAGAATTATGCTGACTCTGGAAATAATGTTGCTAAGATGCCAAATTTTTCAAAGAAAAATGAAGGAGATGCTGTTTCCTATAGACTTAATTTTATTTAAAGAAGATAAAGTTAAAAAAATTGCAAACTAATTCTAGAAAACTGATGTTATTTTTCATATCACATAGGCCATGAAGTTTTACATCTTAACTGTTCTGACTTGAAATCTAACTCTTGTGCTGTAATCAGTAGGATTCTTAGAATGATGTTTTCAGCAATTTTAGAATAATTTAAAAATTCATGTCTGAATTCATTGGGCCTCTAAACCACGCATGGTTTGGGCTTTGTTGGTACTGTCTCGTGTGTAGTTTCAAACAGTTATAAAGAGGCGCGCCTGGGTGGCTCAGTTGGTTAAGCGTCCGACTTCGGCTCAGGTCATGATCTCACAGTCTGTGAGTTTGAGCCCCGTGTCAGGCTCTGTGTTAACAGCTCAGAGCCTGGAGCCTGCTTCGGATTCTGCGTCTCCCTCTCTCTCTGTCCCCTCCCCTGCTCATACTCTGTCTCTGTCTCTGTCTCTCTCTGTCTCAAAAATAAAGATTAAAAAAAATTAAAGAAAAAACAGTTATGAAGAGAGAAACACATACCAGAGGAGAAATATATATGAGTGGTATCAAGGAAGTGAATTAGAATACACAGGACAGAAAAATTTAGGTAATTATGGTAGACAAGCCATGATGGTTACTAAGACCATCAGCAACTATGACATTTTTAAAGGTGTGAAAAAAAAATAAAGGTATGAAAATCTTTAGTGAAATATTCTGTGTTGTTTGTTCACTACATACTTAAGAAATTCCCAATAACACATGAAGCTAAGCTTCTACTGCAACTAACATGACAATTCCAGATGACTGCGGTTTCTGAAAA
The DNA here is from genome assembly GCA_030068075.1 of Paguma larvata. Taxonomy (NCBI): domain Eukaryota; kingdom Metazoa; phylum Chordata; class Mammalia; order Carnivora; family Viverridae; genus Paguma; species Paguma larvata. Next base: position 65,907,386 of record CM057837.1, read on the forward strand.
GAATAGCCACGTATGGTAAGACAATGCTGCTGACCTTTCAAACATGCTGACTATTTCACTTTTGGTTGCTTATTTTAGAACAAAACTAAGCCTGAACTCTGATAATCTGAGAAAAGAAATTCCCTCAGTTTTTGGGAAAGACTATTAGAAATGACTACAATCAGCTGAAAGGACCAAAAAAAGAAAAACAAAAGCCACATAGTGACATTTTCACTCTCTCAAATAAATGTATACATTAATTAAGATGACTGACATATATTCTCCCAATCTCCTTACCACACTTAAGTTTTACTACTGTCGGAATTTTGCTTATGATTGAGTACAGCTCATATTTAATAAAGATAAAGAGGCAAAGCCCAGAAACACATTCAATTTATCATCTTAGAAGCAGGATCCCATGTATGTAGTGGATGCTTTTTAAATAGAGGTCTTTCTTCAGTGTGGTATAAGGAATAAATTAAGAATGAGATTCCATGGTTGTCTTCTAGCCAGTGGGAAGAGATGTATTTTATTGGAGTTTTGGTAACTTAATCAAAGAAACCTTTCTTATGTCTCAAATTAAATTTTATAGAACTGGCAATTCAAAATTGAAATACACTTCCCAAATATAAAACACAAATCTTTACAGAATGGTTGGACTTTATTCTAATTGTATCCATATCCATGGTTCATACAAAACCCCTCTGTCACCCTGGAATCACTGTCAGTGAATACCAGATCTAAATTTCTTACTGCGCCTTGAGGAGCCATTGCTTTGGCCTCAATAGTTAAGCCCCATCTAAGATGAAAACTTCTTAAAACCTCAATTTTGTTTTCTCAAAGTTACATATTTATAGTTCTGTAGCCACCTCCACCTCCCCATAGATTCTTCTCCCTTATACTTGGGCTAGCATCTTCACAGAATTATGAAATTACAAGGACTTGAGAGTGTGGCACACCTAAATTTGTATACTTTGAGTAGGTAAATAAATCTCTGTGAGGCTCCATTTCCTCATATATAAAACTAAGGAAATATTTATGCTACAAGATGTTGGGAAATGGGGTGCCTGGGTGGCTCAGTTTGTTAAGTGCCCAATTCCTGGTTTCAGCTCAGGTCATGATCTTCAGTTTGTGGGTTCGATCCCTGATATCTGTGCTGATAGCACGCAAAGTACTTGGGATTCTCTCTCTTTCTCTCTCTCTGGCTCTCCATTGCTTGTATTCTCTCTCTCTCAAAATAAATAAATAAAAATTTAAAAATGTTGGGAAAGAAATATGCTAAAATTATTGGGCAAAAATTTGAAGAGAGTCAGGATATGTGCATAGTCTCAAAGTATCTCCCCTAAAATACTTAGTCATTACAAATTACAAATTAGTAAGTGAAAGACGGTTTTTGCATAGTCCCCAAATATCTCAAGATATTTATTAAATACAATGAGAAAATAGTAACTTTACAAAAAATAAACTGACAAACACCACCTTAATTCAGTGACAAAAGTTATTGTTACCAACAGTAAGACAAAGGGACAACATATGTATCCCTGATAATGATGCACTGAGAAGGGTAAATCACCTCTGCGGTATTTCTGGCAAAAATGCATATCCTCAACTTAATTAACAGACAATATCAGAGAAACTCAAATTGAGGGACATTCTATAAAATGATTAACAAGTACTCTTCAAAAGGATCAAGATCATGAACAAGAAAAGAATGAGAAACTATCACAGAAAGAGACAAAGGAGACATGACAAATAAATGCAATTTGTTTTCCTGGATTAGATTCTTGAACAGGAAAAGGAAATTAAAGAGAAACTGGTGAAATCAGAATAAAGATTGTAGTTCAGTTACTGGTATCGCGCTAATGTTAATTTCCTGGTTTTGATCACTATACCTTCATTTGTGTAAGATGTTGCATTAGGGAAAGCTGAGTGTACAAGTTTTGCATATTTTCTAAGTCTAGAATTATTTCTAGAATTATTTCAAAATAAAAAATTGAAAATAATTGTTGTGAGGATGAAAGAAGATGAGGTAAGTGAATTTAACGCAATATTTAGCACATGCTAAGTACTTACTTAACATTTATTTCTTTTCTCTAATAACCATCATTTTAATATTCTCCAAAACTGTCATATTCTGAGGTTGCCCCAAAATCTCTAGAAAGGACCTCAAGAGTTTTGAGTATTGGGAATTCAATTATGGTATCTAACAAGCGAGGAGAAAAAGGAAAAAGGGGGAAGACTAGAAGAAAGCTCATGCAATTTAGTTATGAACCTTGTATGTAGCTCTACAGTGCTCATTAAATCTTAACTTCTATGGGCAGTTGGTATTATGATAGCATGTTCAATCGAAATCATTTTTCTGTCACATGCACAAGTCACTGCTGATCTCGTATTTAAGTTTGCTATTTGTTTTCCTCTTAATTATTCTGGCTTGTATTTTACCCTAGTGATTTTCAATTTTTAACTTGCAAGATATTTCTCATTTTCTAAGGTCATTTGGAAATCTAATCTCCTCCTCTAATATGCTGGGTTTTGTGAGAAAGAAAGAAGTGTAGTTTGTATAGTAAAGAGTACGAGACTTAAAGAGCTAGTTCTGGTTCCGGCTCCATTGCATATTAGCTATGTGTGATCCTGAACAAGTTATGTAGCCTATTTTTTATCTGTTGAACTGATAGGGCAATACACGCCTTACCTAACCCCAAAGGCTTGTGTGAATATGAAATGTATTAATTATATGTTGAAAAAGGTTTTATAAACTGTGAAGCATTTTATAAATGCTAAATTAAGCTTTTATTGTCACTGGTGACCACACACATTAAATTTAGCCTTGTCTTCCAAATTAAAGAATACGCTCTCTTCATTCCATTTTTAACAAGCTGATGATACAAATGTTAATACTGTCACAATCTACCTACTCCTAGAGAATACCAATTGTGGTGTTCCCACATAGTGCCTCACTTAACCATATCACATTCTTTTGTTTTCCAAATAGAAACTCCTATAATAATTATGGTGTTCATATGATGTGTCAGTCTCCAGTCTTATCTCCTACTACCTCTTCCTCCTCTCTTCATTCCAGTCGCATGGGGCTTCTCTCAGTTCTTGGACTACATAGTACATTATGCCCCTTCTCCTTTGGGGACCTGTATATTCTTGTTCCCTCTGTTTGAAACTTGTTTCCCTGTTGTTTGTTTTGTTTTGTTTTTTTCTGTCAATGCTACATATCCATATTTTTTAAGTTTTACTTTCCTCAGGGAGTCATTCTATGACTATCGTATCTAAAATAGGAACCCCTTCCATGTTCTATTTAACAGTATACTCTCTGGTCACTTCTATCCTGTCTTCAGGGTCTATTAGAGAGTTATGCACAGAGTTTGTGCTCAGTAAATATTTATTGAATGAATAAATGATTAAATGAAGAGAATTAAAAGACTATCTTATCTCTTTCTGTTAATCTACTATTTTAAAACTGTCCTCTTTGGAGCCTCAGTCACCTTTAGAAAAGCAGCATTGTACTCTCTTAGCCAGCAGGACCTAACTTAGCGTCTTATTTCCAGAAACTCTAGGTGATCATTCATTGTATTCTTTGCATTTGTGAGGAACACAAGAACGTCAGAAAAATTCTGGAGAATTCTTTGGGAATCAATATCTCTTGAATACTCTATAGACTTTCTATCCACTGCTGATCAATGGAATTTTCTGTGATGATAGGTATGATCTATATCTGTACCGTCTAATACGGCAGTCCCTAGCTACAAAGGCTATAGAGAGCACTTGAAATCTGTCTGCAGAGATTTAGGAACTGAATTTGAAATTTTATTAAAATTTAATTAATTTTGATTTAAATAGCCACATGTGGCTAACGGATGCCATATTGGATAGCACAATTCAATACTTTCCTGTCTCAGTGGTATAAGATGATATAGTCATCAATGGTCAGAGAGAGATTACAAGCCTAGGATCCTCTGGATAGAGTCAGGGGCTGTGAAGAAGTTGGAAAAAGGAAAAGGAGTGCTTTGTTTCCTCTGTGGTCAGAAGTAATATATCTTAGAGATCTAAAATAAAATTAAAATTTGTTGCTTAGAGTAAAACTGAATAAATGACCCAGCTGAGAAGATATGCATTATCTTCATCATTTGGCACATAGTCTATTGCACAAAGAATGAAAATACAAAGAATATTATATTTAAGTTTTGGAGGTATTTTCTTTACTTAATTTAAATCAATTTTCAATACAGCTTTTAAAAGGTTTAATAATGAAACATATTTTTAAGTATCTTATTTTTATTTGGATTCTAAAAATATAAACCTTTAATTGGTTCAAGATAAAGTAGATTTAAAAACACACTGCAGTCTGAACTGATTTCCCAGAATAATAAAAGGCCTCATGAAACTTTTTACCTCAAGAATTGTCATTTTAAATTCTTAGCAGGTCTGTCATTTAAATCAGGCACTATGCAATTTTCCATCATATATATATATATATATATATACACATATATATATATATATCTCCTCTCTTCTGCTTTGTGCTTTGCCCAGCTCCAGTTTTTATCTCATTCTCCAGTGCCCTCCTAAGCTGCTTCTTCTTACTGAAAATTGTCCAATTCATTTTAAAGATTAAAGATGTTTTTAAAAGACAGATTATCTAAAATTTGCAGAGAAGCTAACCAGAATATCATAAACAATGCCACTGAAGATATTTCCTGATGAATAAATACTGGTTATTTTTAGAGGCATTGGGACCGGTCTGTTAACAGACCTATCACTAGTTGCAATACTCAGCGGCTCTGGGAACTGACTGGGATTTATAAGAGAAAATGATGGTAGAACAGCAGAGCTGGTAGAAAGTGAAAACATGCTCACCTTTCTTTTTAATCTTTTCATTCCTTCCCTTGTTCATGCCCCAGTTTAGAGGTAAAATTAAGGTTGAGAGAGATAAAATGCAGATTTTTGTCTAGTTTGTCACAGTAGGCCTGAGAGCACGGACACATTTCTAAAGGTATTAAACTATTAAGATAAAGTGATTTATTCTTGTTTGATTCTTTAAAAACACCAAGTTTGAAACTTATGCTTTCCTACCACTGTGCCTTCCTATCACTGTCTAATGGACTAAGGAAACTTTAATGACATTTTAAAATCACTGAATTCCTCTAGATAAGATTCCATATATGGGTTATATTTATTAACAAAAATATTCTACCCATGGCTCTTATATATTGTGTAATGCTTGCGTAGTATTTTAGGGAACCCATGAAGGGACACATCGAGAAATGGTGTGCTTTATCTAACTAACATATTACTGTCAACATCACCAAAGAGCAGTTTTGCTATGTTAGACGGTAATAAGATATACTATTATTAACATCATCACTTTGTTTATATGCTATAATCAATTATGGCAGATTAATGGTGAAAAGAAACAATTCTAGAATCAGTAAATAAGAACTAATGGAAAGGTTAATATGGTGCCAGTAAGTAGAAAACAGAAAAAATTAGTTTTCATGGGATCTATTTTTTCATAGAATACTTATACCACAAATTCAACATCTTCCTCCAAGAAGTGGAAGCTTTATGTCTGGCTGTCAAGTCTTATGATGTGGATAACATACACATGTATTACTCTGTTGCTTGACAATGAATCTGATGTTAGTACATTTAAATAATAGTTCCATCACAAATTCATACAACACTTTTCTCTGAAGAGTTCAAAGTAAGCTTACTGATAAATCCAATCAATGCTCACAGCTTTTCTAGATGGTCGACAATACTGAGTAGGTAAATAGTTTGTATACTGCAGTTCTAGTCAGTTTAATTTTTAAAAATTACTACCATGCAACACTCCAAGTTGCTGTACAGAACACAGCATTCTACATAGTTCTGGCTCAATACATATGAGAGTCATAAAACTTATAAACTCAGTTTATGAATTCTCTGTCAGTTAACCTGGGTTCAGATTAAAGTCAATGTTTTCTAACAATCAACTGGAAGTTAGATATTATATAGATAAAAACATGGTCTTATCCGTCCTAATTTTGCCAACAACAACCACATGGAGTTTTGAATCTTGACAGCTACTAGGAAAACAAAATTAGGACCTAGAAATTGAAGCCAATTATTGATATTTGGTTTCAGAAAATTTATATATGTTTTATGCAAAAAAAAAGAGAGAGTGAGAGAAGAAAGAAAAGATTAAAACCGGAAGTTTATCTGAGCGGGATTTAAATTAATCAGTCCCTAACAACTGTTAAGTACAACCTTTTGGAAATTAATTTGCATAATGATAATCTACATGTGGTAGGGGTGAAATTATTTAAATGGCATTATATTTCACTATTTAGTCTGCTCCACTACTGCTTTAGCAGTGAATCCTTATGAAATGTAATACAGCTAATGAGGTAGCTTTTTAACTGAACAAACTGACAGGCCCCATATCTGCAGAGGCAGCTTGAAACCGTGCCCAACCTCTTGGCTTCCCAAGAGGCTTTTCAAAATTCAATAAATAACATCTGTAGGCGATGTTGGGTGCAGACCTAGCAGAGTGCGTCATAACACTGTGCTGGCAGAACAAAGAAACCATGACGACTGCCAAGTTTCCATGGCAACTGCTGCGAGGCTCTGAGAGTATAATAGCACATCAATCACTGTCCAAAAGAACTTCATTATCAGCTAGAAAAAACCTTTAGGATCTGTTTAGTGTGCAATTGTGGGTTAACTCACCTCAAAGCCTTGCTCTCTAGCAAAAGTGGCAGCTTCCTGAAATAAAAAAAAAAGAACAGTTAATTATAAAGTGCTAGGTAATGAAGAAATAATCCATTTTGAAACTCATTCAAACAGTCTTCTTTTTACACAATTATCTCAATATACCCACATAGTTCAATTTTTATTCTTACACCGAAAAAGATTTCTTTTTCCTTGGCATGAAAAAAAAAAAAAAAGGCAGCATAATGTCAACACACTTCACAAGTTGGAATAAAGAAGATGTAGTGCGTGTTTTTACTGTAACTGTCACAGTGAGTTCAGGTGTTTTGACCCCAGCAAAGAAAGACAATCATTTGAAACCTAAGGAACATACTGGTGGTTGTGTTTTTAATTGAAATGATACCCTTCAGAAAGCTCTTCTGTAGAGAAGAATGTCTACTAATAAATGTATACATTCACAAAATCACCATTTTGCAATCTCTAATGAAATTTATTCAGGCAAGGATCATCAATAGATGCTAAATTCATTAGGTGAAAGGATGACAGGAAGCTGGGTATTTCATGGAACCAAAATATCTCAGATTACATGCCGGTCACGGGGAGCAAAGTACAACTTTATAATGGGAGGATCAAGCTGTCATCACCTTATCCCAGTCATCAATCCTATCAGTTTTTGCCATTAATAGTGGAATCACCAAATATTCTGTACCTTCTGTTATGATGCAGTATAAAGGACACAGGATCACCTATAAAGTTTTCTGACCTCATTTTTGACATTAATAAATCAAAACTTTAATTCAATAACTAGCAGTCTACAGAACATTCAGAGGATAGGAGAACAAGTTAAATGATACAATGAGAAAGCAAATGGAAAAATCCATAATGTAGGACATTCTACAGGACAAATAGCTTGGTCTCTTCGATAAATCAATCTTATGATAAACTGGGAAGGGGAAAAATGACCAAGAGCAATGTACAGACGTTAACTGAATCCTGTTTTGACCAAACTGTCCAAGAAAAGGCATTTTGGGGACAATTAGAGACATTTGATAATAAAACAGGATTGAGATAATGATAGGAATTATTACTTTGATAAGGTAAACATCTTTAATTTTAGAGGTTTATTCTGAAGTATTTAGGGATAAAATGACATATGTGTAATTTGCTTTATAATACTTAAAAAATTAAAGTAAAAATGGCAAAATGTTAACATCTATTAAATCTAGATGTATTCAGTATTTTTACTTTGTCTGCTTGAAAACTTTCATAGCAAACAGTCTACCTCCTCCCCAGTTTCTCTTTTATATAAACGACAGGGTAACAGAAGTTGAATGTTAAAAAAAAATAGTTAAAAATTTTAAATTCACAATGTTTTTCTTGATTCCTAAATATCTTAAGGGCACAATCTGATTAACATTACTATCCACTAATTCTCTTAAAACAGGCTATCAAATTACAAAAACACATCTGTGTAACCAAACCTTTTCCCTTTCTGTACTCTCAGCATATATTTTAATTTTAGGACTGATACGGAAAATAGAAGCAATATTACTTTTCAACTTAACTTCCCTCTTGAAAATGAAAAAAAAAAAAAAAACTGCAGACAACTGTCAAGAGCCTCTACATCTTAACTTACATTCCTCCAAAATTATCTTTGCCAAGAGATATTAATAGAAGGATGGGATTTGAGCCTGAGTAGTGAGCAGATCCAACTCAACTGAAGCGACTGCCGCACCAAACCATGTAAGGCAGAAAGTAAGTCAATGTCTCCAGCACAAATTTGGGCACTATCTACATGTTAAGGAAAACACTGGGAAAAGAAGCATGTATGCACTTATGGTCCAATGTACTAATGACATACAGATTTGAAGACCCATTTTGAGGGTTTGAAAAGGTCAAAATAGATGATTACAAGGTAAACACTTAAGTTAATAGAAAGTGACAAGCTGAAAGTACAATTCCTTAGGCTGTTCACTAGGGAAGCATAAGGCTGATCTTAGCTTTAGTGATACAGATTAACAAAAACGAATTATGATCTTAACAATTAGTCCAAGCAAGTCTCTTTGACAATTTACTTATAAGAGAACTTTACACACCAGCCAATAATATTGGCTGGCCTGGATGTGAAGGAAAAGGTAAGTTTCAAGTGATCCCAACGTAATATTTTTCCAAGCTGTCCAATACAAGAATTAACCAAGCTAATTCTTATACCAAAAAGACAACTGAAAAGCTCTGCTACAACTAATCATTTATATAGATCTTCGTCAGAGGTGTGAAAGAAGCCCAGAGAACTATAAGGCAAATTAGTATGAAGAATCTGTATGGGGGCGCCCAGATAGCTTAGCCAGTTGGGGATCTGACTCTTGATTTTGGCTCAGGTCATAATCCCAGGGTCGTGGGATTGAGACCCGTGTTGGGCTCTCCGGTGAGTGTGGAACTTGCTTGAGATTCTCTCTCTCCTTCTGCCTCTCTCCCCAGCTCATGTGTGTACATGTTCTCTTTCTTTAAAATAATAATACTAAAAAGGGATCTGTAGGACTAAAACTGCACTAAGACATAAAACTCAAAATTCAACATATAGTAGTTAAATTGCCTTTTTTAATGTCCAGTTTTGCTCACACAGATGTAAGAAGCAATTAACTATGATCTGTTATGGTATAGTAGAACTGACTAATCGCAAGAAGACACATATATAAATGTCAGGTCATTATTCTTTAAGGAAACCAGGCCCTAGGACACTTCCACATCTGTAAACTATTCAAAGCACTAACATATTCCTGACTGAGGAAGGACACGCTGAAGAAAAGTCAACTCAATTTTTTATCTTAGCACCCCTTCATACCGGTTTGCAGAGCTGTGTCCTATCACTGAAAAGCTAAGCACTTGTCCTATGGCTTAAAAAGATCTTATCTCCTGACTTCCTCCCACCTTCTTTTGATCTTGAGCTGGTGCCCCCAGTCAGTCCATTAGAGAAGGCAGCTGGCTCACATCACTGCAGACTTTTCCCACAGCTAACCTCTGATCTGAAGGTGTTTGCAGATACAATGATGGAACAACATTTATTTTTCCCTCCCAGCAAAACAAATAAAACAACATAGGGGTACAGTTTGATCTAGTAAGAATTTAACCAGAATTTCAGTCCTCAGATTCACTGCATGGAGGGACGAAAAGAAAAGGCATTAGGTCTGAAAGTAGGGAAGGAAAAAGGGGTATAGACAGTGGGCAGCAGAGTAAGACAGGTTCCAAACATCAGGGTTAATTCCAAGTGAACTGATCACACTAAATTGAAAAGGACTTTTTAGTGTGTCTTTGCAGTGAAAGTGAGAAAAGAAAACAAGCATGTCCCCATCTGTGCTGCCCCAGGGCGCCATGCACTGGGTTTCACAAATCTAATGAAGCAGTCAGGTTAAAATCCAACCGCAGAGTAGATGTGACGTGTGGAGAACAGCTAGGGTTAGAATAGAGAAGCAGGGCGGTTCCTAAGGCAGGTGATTATCCATGTGATAATCATTATATTTACAGGCTTTCCATTTTAGATCTGACATCAAAAATCACAAAGGAGGAGGGATTAAGGAAATAAACAACCGACAGAGGCTTTCCTACTCCCCTGAGAGTGTAGCACTTTCATTCATGCATGACAAGCAACAAAAGCAAAACCAAACAGGCCAGGAAAGAGTATTTCTGAGAAGGCTGGATTTCACATTAACACTTCTTTCCATTTTGATAACTTTCACTATTATTCGGTTTCCCAGACAGGTCACATTTTCAGAATTAGTTCCATTGTTGTCTATGCTCTAATACAGTATCATTTTTGGTTTACAATGAATGATACTCACATAATATGTCTTTTACAACAGCAAAGTCATTTTTTCCTTCCTGGAACTGAGTGTTGTGAATAAAATGACATATAATTAAAGTCTCAGGCTCTCATCTACACCACGTTATTTAGGATTTGCAGTAAGCTTGCTGCTTCATCGACCAGGCTAAAAGGGTACGAGTCAAATAGCAACCAAATATGGGTTTTGAGGCTTAAGAAAAAAAGAGGCTGAAATTCATGGCTAATGAAAACTATGGAATACTTACATTACAAGCTATTTAAAAGGATTAGCAAGTCGCTATTAAAAAGCACAAATGCTCAGATTATACAGAAAAGGAAGAAGAAACTCAAGTACATGTTTGTGTGTGTCAGAGTTATTTCGTTTTTACTCAAGTGAGGAAAAAACTGTTTTCTCTACAGTTTGTCTGATAACACATCAGTTTTATTTTATAAAGCAGAATGATCTGTAATCAATATTAAATTAAAATGATAATTTGTTCCTATTCTTATTTCAATTCCAATTATTTGTTAGTAGCTATATGGAAATACAAATGATTTCTGTATATTGACCTTGTATCCTCTGGTTTGTGAAATTTACTTCTTTGTTGTAGGAACTATTGGTTGGCTTCTATAAAGAAAGGTAATTTTCTACATCCCTATTAAACATACCACAAAGTTATTTTGAGAAGTGGGCAAATGCCTTTAAAAACAAAATTCACCTCTCTTTTCTCCAGGGTGATCTGAAGGGTATGACTACTGCCCCTACCAAAGTTCATAACCCTTGCCCTCATACTTCCTGCTCTGCACTTGAAGGCACCGAACACAGTTAAAACTATTATCTGCTTGCTGATGTTATGACCCTATCTTTGATCTCGGGTATGTGTGGTCGTGATATAGGCTGAAATTTTATGGAATGAAGCAAAAAGGAAGAAGATCCAACTCAGCATCAAAGAAAGGTAATTTTTTTTTAATGTTTATTTATTTTTGAGAGACAGAGAGACAAAGTGTGAGCAGGGGAAGGGCAGAGAGAGAGGCAGACACAGAATCCGAAGCAGGTTCCAGGCTCTGAGTCATCAGCACAGAGCCCGATGCGGGGACCTGAGCCAAAGTCAGCCGCTTAACGGACTGAGCCACCCAGGCGCCCCAGAAAGGTAATTTTTGATTATCCACAGAAAGCAGCTCATCCATCCAAAACAAATTACCTTTTTGCTCCTGTGCAAGGAGGAAGCAGAAAATTCACTGAAGGGTCTCCATGGTTCTCACTCAAGTCACAGGAGTCCAGAGCTTTTGGAAAAGCCAAGGGTGAATGGAGCCACCAAATCAGTTCTGTTGTTTTTACTTTGTTCATCTCTCCATTCAACAAGTATTTACCGCCTATGTATAGTTTTATAATGTTTATTTATTTGAGTGAGAGAATACTAAGTAGGTTCCACATTGTCAGTGCAGAGCCCGACACAGGACTCGATCTCACAAACCATGAGATCATGATCTGAACGGAAATCCAGAGTCAGGCACTTAACTGACTAAGACACACAGGTGCCTCGTCCTCCCATGTATACTTTTAGACTAACAGATCCTGTTAACCTAAAGGTGTATCACTGCTATAGCTGTTGCAGACCTTATGATGGTATTAGACTTTGACTCAATGTTTTGAAACAGTACTGTAAATCCTAAATGGTATGGTGTAGAGAGTCTAAGAATGTTAGGTTTTTCTCTCTATATAAAAAATTCACATATGTATACATTTAGATGTAAAATGCTCTCTTTGTATGGCCTTCAGTGCAAGGTAGTACTGGTCAGGAGGCAGTTACAGCTAAATGGAAAGAGTAAAGGGGTTAGAATCAGAAGACTCACACTAAGGGTACAATTTTACAGTTCATTTGCTATGTAATCTTGAGCAAGTCACCCAGTGTATCACTTTATATCAATAAAATCGATTCCAATAATACCTATTTCATTAGATTGTTCTAGGAATAAATGGAATATTTAATGTGAGACTAAAATCATTTTGCCTATTGAATTCAGGTTCTTGATTAGATCCCAGGATAGTTTAAACACGTTCCAGAGCCTCCAGAGGACATTCAATGACTTGTCCTATCTGTGGATCATACGTATAGAAGACAGCCTCCAAATTGGCTTCCAATGCCTTGACTGCTGGTATTCAAATTTTTGCATAATCCTCTCTTCTTGAGTGTGGGCTGGACCAAGTGACTTACTTCTAAAAATATATGACAAAAGAGATGGGATGCCTTGTTTATTCTCTTGCTCACTTGCTCTTTCTGAGCTCCTGCCTTAGAGGAAAGCTGCCATGTTGTAAGTACACTTATGGAGAGGCCCATGGCTAACAACTGGTGAGGATCTGAGGTTTGGCAACAGATATATGAGTGATTTGGAAGTAGATTCTCCCCTAGTAGTGATAGGATTACAGCCATGGCTGACATCTTCATTGCAGCCTTTTGAGAGACTCAGAGTTAGAGGTACCACCCTAAACTGTCTGGAATCCCTATCCACATTTTGTATATGAGAATCCTAAGCCTTAGGTTATGTAATATGGCCCATTTGAGATATTTTCTCATTCAGATTGTGTTAATCTTTACAAAAATCCTCACAAAAATCAAATCAAATTAAGTATGGTCAACAGATCAATCACAGGGTGAGCAAATTATAGAAAGATAATTTAAATCCATGCTATCTAAATGGTTTTGTTTAATTGATTATGGTTAACCATTTCTTCAAAACAGATAAACTGGGATATACTATCTTTTGCATAAAATTTGTTTCTTAGCATCTAGTTTCAATTTACATTATCTTTCATTATTTGGAAGTAACGATTACCTTACTGAGAACAGAGTAAGATATTTAAATAGTGCCAGAATCCTCAGGTGAGAAAATATTATTGAGTCAAAGTCTAATACCATTATAAGGTCTGCAACAGCTGTAGCAGTGATACACTTCTAAGTCATACTGATATTTAATGATAAAGAACTACCTGCTGTTTATTTCTTTTCATACAATATATCATAAAGACTTATGTTGTTTAAGCTTCTAAATATTTCCTTATGCTGTCCTTCAGACTAAGAATTATTTTTTCTTTATGCTATCTAAAAAGGTCATTTATATATAATTTTTATGACACTGTATTAATGTTATATTCTTTTTAATATTATATTAGTTTTGATGAGGAAAATTTCTTTTTACATTTATTTGTTTACTTTGAAAGGCAGAGAGAGAGAGAGAGAGCAAACATGAGCAGATTGGGGCAGAGAGAGAGAATATCCTAAGTAGGCTCTGTGCTGTAGTGCAGAGCCTGATGCTGTGGGGCTCAAATTCACAAACTGTGAGATCATGACCTGAGCCAAAATCAAGAGTTGGGTGCTTAACTGACTGAGCCACCCAGGTGTCCCTGAGGAAAAGTTTTAATTTGAAAATAAAGTAAAGGAAGGGTAGAGAAAAATCATTAACTAAAATATGTGCCTGGGAACTGCTTTTTAAAATAGATTTTATTCACAAAAATATCTGTACTGGCTTTTCCAAGGAGTGTAACACACAACTTTTTGGGGATTTTTCAACCTGTGCTCTAACATTTATTACCATATGCTTCCTGACTGCAGAATGCTGAATAGAAATATTATTTAATGTTTATTGAGTGCCAAAAACTCAGTAGGGCAAAGTATAAGCTATAAAGACATTCATGGCCCCTATCCAATAAGTTTACAATAAAAGTTACATAGACAGTATATAAATTATACCTCAATAAACTGGACTGAAAAAAAACATTAGGCAGCCAAAACACAAGCCAAAATATTAGGTTTAGCTTAGGATATATCTCATCCTTTCACAAAAGTGATTTATTAGCTGATGAATCTATTATAGCAAGGAGAATTGTTCGTTCCCACCTTTAAGCATATTTAATGGTGGTAACTAAAGGAAAACAAAGTTAGGAAAAGTACTTCAACAATATTTGACTGATTGGCTATTTGGGCTAACTTCTAGAATAACCTGAGGTTTTCAGTTAATGAAGAAAAAGGAGAGATGATAGCATAAGAAAATTCGCAGACCAGTGGGCATCTTATTGGATATTTTATTTTCATTTTTAATGAGATAACATATGCTTGGCACAAAGGAAACACTCAACAGATGTCTATTATTTTCCTTATCTCATTTGATCCTCATAAAAATCCCATAAAATAGGTTTCTCATTTCACAGATGAATATCTGAACGTTCAAAGAGATTAAGGTATGAACAAGACCATATCGCAGTAATTGATATAGGTAGCATTTGGACCTGAGTCTTCCTAAATGGTTTGTGCTGGTCTCCCACTGATAACTTTCAGTTTTTATGTCTGAAAAAGTCTTTGTTTCATTTTTGGTTGTTATTTTAAAAGATATTTTTGCTGGGTATAGAATACTAGGTTGACAAATTTTTTCTTTTCTTTTAGTGCTCTATGGCTAGCTTGCATTGTTTCAGAAGCTAAAACTGCTGTCATTCTAATCTTTGCTCCTCTGTATATAATGTGGCTTAAAAAAAACCCTGGCTGCTTTTAAGATTTTTATCACTGATTTCATGCATTTTCATTATGATGTTTCTTGATATGGTTTTTTTCCTTGTTTCTCCTACTAGTGATTTGTTGAGCTTCTCGGATTTGTGGGTTTATAGTTTTCATCAGGTTTGGAACATTTACAACTGTTAAGATTTCAAATATTTTCCATTCCTCCTCCTCTTCCCCAGGACTCCAAATATGTATATTAGATCTCCTGACATTCTTCCAAAGCTCATTGATGCATGGTTCATTGTTTTTCAAAGTCTATTTTTTCTCTCAATGTTTAATTTTGAATAGCCTCTGCTGCTGTATCCTAAAGATCACTAATTATTACTTTTTTCTTCTGCAATGCCTATTCTCATCCAGTACATTTTTCCTCTCTAGAAGTTCAATCTGTTTTATATTTTTTATATCTCTTCTTAACAAGTTTATGCTTGCCTTTACCTTCTTGAAATACAGAGTATATTTAGAAATGTTAATCCTTGTCAAATAATTCTAACATCTGTGCTGTTTCTAAGTTCATTTCTATCGACCGATTTTTTCCCCTTGTATTTTCCTGCACCTTTGCATGATCAATAATTTTGACTGGATGCCAGATATTATGAATTGTATGTTTTAGGTGCTGGATTTTTTTGTATTCCTTTACACATTTTTGAAGTTTATTCTGAAATTCAGTTAGGTTACTTGGAAATAGTTTAATCTTTTCTAGGCTTATTTTTAAGCTTTGGTAGGTGAAATAAGAGCAGGCTTTAATCTAAAGCAAACATAGAATCCTACTGATGTAATTATCTTTTTGAGTACTAAATAAAATATCCCACGTTTCTCCACTCTGGCTATTGGAGACATCAACTGCTATCAACCTGTGTGAACTTGGGGGAATGTTCTGTCTGCTTCTTTCTAATAGTTTCATCCTTTACCTTGAATACTTTCCTCATATGCATGTGCTGATCAGTACTGAAGAGCTGAAGACTCCAGGGAACCCCCTCCAGATATTTAGTATGTGCACTTTGTCTCTGTGCAGCTCTTTCTTCTCTGGTACCCCCTCTTGTAAATTCTACCTATCTTGGCCTCCTTCAGTTCTTAACTCTGTTTCAGTTAACGTAAGGGGTTTGGGATGCCCCTTCCTGCACTGTAGACTGGGAACTCAGTTTAAACGGAGTGCTATGGCAATTGCAGGGATTCTCTCATTTGTTTATCTTCTCTCAGGGATCGCTATCTGGTGACTGGATTGCTGTCCAATGTCTGGAAACTATTGTTGTATATATTTTCTCTGGTTTTGTATTGTTTAAGGAGGGAAGATAAATCCGGTCTCTTTTACTCCATTACTTCCAGCAGAAGTTCAGTGTGGGTCCATCTTAAAGTACAGACCCTAAAATATCCTGGCACATTCAACAAATTTGTAGTTCTCTATTTATTGGTTAAAATAACTTATGATCAAGCCAAAGACAAAACAGATTGATTATTTATCTTAAGCATCTCATACACTGCTTTTTACATCTTATTATACAAAAGATACAGTTCCTATTTCTATAGCTGATGCACTAAATCATAAATACTCTATCAATAATTACGCTTGAAACCTTCTGAAGAATAAGTTTACTTAGTTCTAAACCCTTTTTTACTTTACATACCCTATATAGTTGTTATTTTCTTGCTTTTTGTCCTACCAACTAGAAAGTTCCAGATAGGTAATAACATCCTTCCTTTTTAAATAAAAATTTTCCCTGGTCGTCTCTTTCAACCAACAGAGGGCTCTACTATAATGTATGATCATTACATTATGCCCAGGGTCAGTGGCTTGCAAGACAAACTTAGCCCACTGCCTGTTTTTATAAATAAAGTTTTATTGAAATATAGCAATGCTCATTCATTTACATATTGCCTATGATTGCTCATGTTACCACAGCAGAGTTAACTAGTTCAACAGAGATCATACTAACTATACTTCTACAGAAAAGGTTTGCCAAGCCCTGAATTAAGCTATTACTACGATATTTATAAATTTCGAAACAGACTGTTTTCTGAAGTCCCTATGGAGAGCAGGCTCCAGCCTGTTAGCCTTAAGATAGGTAAAATGTGTATCTCTTGACAGGTCTTATTTCTTATCTCTTGACAGGTCTTATTTCTTTCATTCACTGGCACATGCACACGCACGCACACACGCACACACACCACACATAAATAAATCTAAAAAAATCTAAAAACCAAATCACTTATGTTTAAAAAAAAGACAGCAAAAGATAATTAACCAATTCTTACGAATTTAGATCCATTTGTATGCGGGACAACCAGAAAGACATTACGGACCACTGCTAAGCATTAGAGAAGGAGACAATCTCAGATGGAAAGAAATTAGCATTCTTGTTAACTGCCTAATGATTCCTTTCTCTAAGTTCAAAGGTACACCAATGTCCTTTATGTTTTCCATATTCCAGCATGACCTTTCCCAAGTTATCAATGTATGATACCACTGCCAATATAAAGCCTGCCTCCTAGGGCCGCTCTAATGGCCTTATTCTAGCCTAGAAGTTTTACAAAATTAACTTTTAGAAAATCAGGTAAAAGTAAAATGAAACTATATATTATATAAAGTTCAGAAATGGACAAGTGTACAACTCTACATGTGAGCAAAGTGGAAAGGGTAAGGTGTGAGATATGGCAGAGGAATATGGATGTTATAGAGATCACCAGTTTCTAGCTGTTTTGACTCTTAATTTCAGACCTATCACAAAAGCTCCCCTATTCCTTAGATCTCTTGGTCTTCTGAGGGAGAAGAGGAAATAGAATTGGAAATCCCAGTAATTTTCACAGTCCAAAATATTACTGGACTAAATAAAAAAAGGAGTTTATGGGACATTGTGATTTAGTAACATAACAAAATATAGTAAAAACAGAAAAGCATCTAGTCTCCTATCTCTAGTAGAAAAAAACTCAAACATGAAAAAGGTAATTTCTCCCCAGATCTGAATTTTAACCTATGGATATATATATAACACATCACATTAAAATATCACCAATAACCAGTATTATTTCCTTCCTTCTTACTAGCTGGCTAATAATAAGTATGTACACACTGTGTTGTAAAGCTGCTTTAATTTTTTTTTAAGTTTAGTTACTTATTTTTATTTATTTAAAAAAAATTTTAATGTTTATTTAATTTTGAGAGAGACAAAAACAGAGTGCAAGCTGGGGAAGGGCAGAGAGAGAGGGAGACACAGAATCGGAAGCAGGTTCTAGGCTCTGAGCTATAAGCACATGGCCTGATTCAGGACTTGAACTCACGAACCATGAAATCATGACCTGAGCTGAAGTCGGCCCCTTAACTGACTGAGCCACCCAGACGCCCCTATTTATTTATTTTTAGAGAGAGAGAGCACGTGTGAATGAGCAGGGGAGAGGCAGAGACAGAGGAAGAGAGAATCCCAAGCAGGCTCCACATTGTCAGCGTAGAGCCTGATGCAGGGCTTGATCCAGATCCTCAACTGACCGAGCCGCCCAAGCGCTCCTATAATGCTGCTTTTAGAAACAAATCTATTTATAGAAACAAACTTAAAATTTTCACAATGGCCAGTGGGAAGTAGCAAGGATAATCACGAAAGTAATGATCAACACAGGTTCCTTCAGGCAAAAAACAAAACTACAAACAAGTCGAAGGAAAAAAATCCACCATGCCTGATAAAGAAGTTAGCCCAACAAATTATATTTAAAAAAAAAAGAAAGTAGCCAAATGAACACATCAGACTATTAAAAAAATAACTAAAAACATAGTAGAAAACACCCAACAGAGCATGTAGCAGAGTACTCAATAAATGTTAGATGGAAAGTGTGATTTCACCTACCCTTGCTGTATGAAGAAGAAACAGGTTTGAACAGATACTATTTCTGAGAAGCTCATATTGCATTTGATAGAGAAATGGGAGCCAGGGAGGCAATCATTTTAGTCTAAAAACTAGAATTAAAGAAATATCTATCTTTCTACCTTACAAACCTTGAGTCAGAATCTTACAGAACACATTATCCAATCCTAGTGCTTGCCTGTGGAGTTTTGGAGTCTCCATGACAAAGGATGAATTTTCATTGGGTATCAACAGCACATTGGTAACTGAAGGTAATACAGCAGACAGCTAGTAGCAAAAATACTGGCATTTTTATTATACTGAACAGTATAATGTGATAGAGCTAACAGATGGGATTTTGTTAACAGCAATTTTGGCTTATTGTACATTGTATTACAAGTCGGCTTCTACCTACATCCATTTCAGAGACTGTTCTCACCAATCTTAGCCTTTCCTCTTGACTTTTTTGAATAGGGCTTAATTGCTTTTCTTGAGGGAAGATGGATTTCTGCATAGTGTAAAATTTAGGAATAATTATTTTAAGAAATAAAGTGAGTACTCATTTCCTTCTATTCTTTCAGAGGTTTAGTTTCAATTTCTCTCCAAATCTCTTTCCATCGCAAATTACTCTTCATTTCTTGAATAAATATTTTCCCTTCTTTGGGTCTTGGGGCAATTTCCCCCAACTTACTCCTGTATATTCAAGCTCCTTTGTTTGGATTTCCCAACTCCAAAGAATAATTTAATAGATGAGACTTAACTGATATTTTGGAGCTGGAATTTTCCCATCCTTTCCTAGAAACTCTCCTCCCTACTTTTCTGTTGCATATCTTTTTCCTTATCTCTCTCACCTTTCTGTTGTTTAGATTCTTTCTCATTTGTTAAATTCTCTAAAGACAGTATGTCTCTAGAATTCAGTTGCCAATTTTCTGATCTGTTTTCTCTTTACATTTTTTTGGGGCGTAGTTTCCTATATTCCTTTTATTTGATATCATCACCAGATATCCTGCCTCACTTCCAGAGTCCCTCTGACACTTTCCCTTTGCATCAGACGGCTTCCAAGTTCTGCCAAGTATCTTTTATAAGCATAAGGCCTATAATATCTGTAACCTTGTTTTCATTCCTACCAACACAACCCTAGGTCAGACCTGTACTACCTCTTGCCTTTATAGTCGCCTAACCAGTCTTTGCTAACAATTACACTCAGTTTGAATGCATCCTTGCACATGACCATTCGATTCACCTTCCTGAATATCAACTTCGATTAGCCTTTGCTCAAAAAACTACCTATTGCTTCCTGATAAAAGTCCTAGTTCCATAGCCTGACTTTCAAAGGTCCTCCATAAAGTGCCTCTACTTTTCCTTTCTAGCCTGATCTTTTACTATTCCCTTATACATGTACCAGATGCCACTCAAACTAGAATACTTGCTATTCTCTGAACATGCCCCAGGCTTTTTTGCCTTCATGCTACCTTGCACATGTAGGCACTAAATGAATTAGAATACCCTTCAACCACCCTTGTCAAAATCCTACCAATCCCTCCAGGGTTAGTTCAGCCATCTTCTGCTTAATGGAAACCTTCTTGAATTGTTCATGGTCTCTCCTTTCCCTATCTCCAGAAGAGGCTTTCTGCATTGCAGAAGAGTTCTGCTCAATTTACAAAGGTTTCTCTTATGGCAATTATGTGCAGACTGGAGACACAGTTTATTTGTACATAAATTCTTAGTGCAGAAACTCTTTCTCACTTTGTATCCTCAAAGCATCTAACATATTGGTCTGCACAGAATAGATAATAAATCCTTGTTCATTTACCAAATGATAAAAACAAAGCACTTGCCTATATTAAACAAAGAAGAAATACCTCCTTAGGAGATTTATATTGATTTGAATTCTTGTGGTTTATACTTTATTTTTTGGATCAGAGTTCACTGACTTAGTGCCGTGTATATGCCTCTATTCTGCTATTTCCTGCGTTGCATTATAATTTATTTACATGGCCTATTTTCTCCCCTAGTTTATGAACTTCTTGAGACCTGGTTTTTATATCTTATCCTAGAACTGTGCCTCATACATAAATATGCACTGGAATGAGTTAAGCTGATTAAAAGAATGTTATTAAAAAAGGCAAAAGATCTTTGCACCCATCTGTATTGAGATTTTCAAGAACGAGACCTAAGATTTGGCTAGATATTTCATAAACTGCTGGTCTGCTGTGTTCTGTGAGAAGTATTTATGCAATCCCTATCTTGGCCAAATCTGCAGCTGTCCTGCCCTGAAAAGTTACCATAAAGGATATTGGCATTTGCCTCATTTCCAAATAATCATACACAAATAATCAGGGTGATAGTTTTTCCTAAAAGAATATTTTATTCTGAATTGTAAAATTGTCACTATATTTTCAAGGATATAAAGTCCAGACATCACTGGTAGATACTGGGTATCAAAGAATACAATATAAGAATAAGTGCCAAAATATTTATGACAATAGTAGTAAGAATGGCAAGAAACAAACCAACAGATTAACTAAACGAAACCCACAAAACACCTTACATACAGATTAAATAACAGAGGTAAATAGTAAACCAGATTCAGTTTGAGGACTTGGTAAGTTACCAACTAAGCAATTTTATGACAAGCTACTATTTTACTTTGCTGACATGCAAGATAAATGAAAAGATTTATAGCATGTGGGATAAAAACAGAAGTCTAAATGAGCTTATAACCAGCAATAAGTCACTATGGTACCCTTAACAACTTTAAAATGAAGCCTTTTTTTTTTTCCTCTAGCAAATAAATGCTAATATATACCCAATGTAACCTATGTAATTTTTTTTCACTGCCAATGCACACATCATTATAGACACTACCACATGTGTAGCTCAAGACCCACTGTAAATTTTCTTATTTCAAAAGAAAAGATTATATATAATAAGTTGATCATATGTGTCAAGTATTTCAATGACAAGATCTGATTCAGGGTGAACCCCTTGGAAATAGAAGCTAGGAGCAATGGTTACAATCCTAAAAACCTTGGTGTGAAAAGAATGAGCTCAGTTACATCTCTAATTAATATGCACTGCACCCCACAAACAAGGAAAATCAATTCTTGATTAACTAGAGTAGATTAGAGATGGTTTAGACACAACAGGGGCCAGAGATGTGCTCACCAACCCAGTAGAGCTTGGTAATTAGGCAGTATTGGATTAGCAGTAGCAGGCATGAAGGCAAGGAGCCTGGATTTAGGAATGGTTGCTGTAGGGGAGGGTACTCTGTCTTCCAATTTACTTCAAACAGAGTAAGTCAGTATAACTTTACTATGGACAATCAACACTTGGCAGTGGTTTTGTTATTATAGAGATTTTCAATTATCAGTAACTTCTCTTTCTGCTCTGCTACTTTCACATTAGCCCTTATCACTAATCAACAGGTGATGGTCATTTATTTTTCTTATTTTGAAAGGATGGCAAGTCAAGTAAAGAGTCAAGAAAGCAATGGTGCATTCTTGAAAAGAAAGCTATATAAATTGTGTATATGAGAAAATGCCAACAGAGTCAAGGTCTATCTATGGTTTTTCAAAAGCATCCTAAATTATTGAGTGTGTTATCAGGTGCAACATCTAAAAATGGCATAATTTTCTGTGTACTTGTTTAAAAAATATGTGCTTTCATTAGTAGCCCGAACGTAAAATATATACATTGTATATTGTACAGGTACTGCCTAAATTGAAAGATTTGGGAACTGTAATAGATTCAGAGCAGGCATTTAATAGATCTAGTTGAATTCTTTTAATTTTTTTTAACATTTATTCATTTTGAGAGGCAGAGAGACAGAGCACAAGCAGAAGGGCAGAGAGAGGGGGAGACAAAGAATCCGAAGCAGGCTCCAGGCCCTGAGCCATCAGCACAGAGCCCGACACAGGGCTCGAACTCATGAACCGTGAGATCATGACCTGAGCGGAGGTTGGACACTCAACCGACTGAGCCACCCAGGTGCCCCTAATAGATCTAGTTGAATTCTAACGAACATCTTGAGTCTCCGTGTAACTACTGTGATAATGTTACTCAGATACCATTGAGTGCTAGATAGGCATGGTAGTTGTAGAGCATCCCTTCGTAGTGATGGTCTGGGCAGATTTTTTATGATCTATTGTAGAAATAAAAGGTAATAACTACCTTCCATCTGCTTCAAGAATTTTAGCAACCAATGAACATATTAGATATCACTTATTTCTATAGTTATATGGCATTCTTCTAGACTCATCTGATTAACCAAAAATAAGAATAATTAAGAAAAAAATGTTTAAAGTAAACCCTATCTCCAATGTGGGGCTAGAACTCACAATCCCAAGATCAAGGGTTGCATGCTCTATCGACTAAGCCAGCCAGGTGCCCCAAAATAAAATTTAGGTGAAGATGTAATAAGGAAGGACGTAGAAGTATGGAAAATAAAATGTGTATCCTGAAAATAGCAAATGGTTCGATTTGGCTGGATCACAAGGGATGAGTAGAGAAGCAGAGAGCACTAAGATTTGAAAGGTAGAGTTAGTCTTTAATGAGTTAGGACATTGGATTTAGTTCATTTAACTATTTGGTAGGTAGATGGAGAAGATGAGAGATATTAAGGTTTTTGAGGAGGTAAGTGGCATAATTAGAACTGCATTTTAAAAGATTAGCTTACCTAGTAGCATTATGCAGATTAGGTATAAAAGGGAAGGCAAATGAAGATTCTTAGATAGCAAATCAGAAAACAGATGATAAATACAAAATATTTTAACTCAAAGAATAAAGTATAGAAACGACAAATACTAAGATACGTGCAATATAATGAATTTTAGGTGAACTCAGTTTGCTTTCCATGTTCATAGAACAATGGTATAATAACGGTCCTAGACTTGGAATCAAGAAACTTGTATTCTAACTCTTACTTTGCCTCTTACTTTACCTACTGTGTGACTTCGAGCAAGACACAAATTCTCTTTCTCAGATTTCTCATCTTGAAAATGGGAGACTTATAACACTTTTCTAAAGTTCTTCTAATTATAAAATTCAGTCACCATAAAAATGATTTTTTGGAAGGTCCCTAACAATCACAGACAGTCTCCTATTAGGGAATGTTCATTTCATAAGTAAAACACCCAGTGACTTTATCAAGAAATGACTAGCCTAAATCAGTGAGTAGGTTTAAATATCTATCATTCTCTACTGCTTATGTCTTTTTGTAAAAGTAAAGTAACTTTTTAGAATACAGGAAAAGATGTATTCCTACTTAAAAGCCAAAATTCAAGAAACCTTTTGCCTTATTTATGGATACTTAAACACTTGCCAAGAAAAACAAATTGTAAAATATAGAGGCTGGAAAATGAGAATCATCACTGGTATTAAAACCCACATTTAATAATTATGTTGCAGTTTCAAACTATTGTTGAATCCCATTAGGTTTTTAAACAAATTCAATAAGAATTTATGATTTTATAAATGGCATTTAAATGTATTCAGAAGTAGAAACAAGAACCATCTGATAGATAAGTGATTGTGGTTAAAATGAAAAGAGGGGGAAAATAAAGACATAAGGAGGCCAGAAGGTGAAAAAAAAGAAGGAAATAGAAATACATTGAAAGTGAATGCATGAAAGTAATGATTCCATGGCTAAAGTTAGGCAAATGCTTATAAATTTATCTTTTGTGTTATGCATTTTCTTACTTGTTGGGATTCTGAATTAATACTACAATAAAAGATGAGGCACCTGTCATTTAAGAAGCAGAAATTATTTCAGCAGAACTTTGTGCCAAGTTCTTGAGGATTTTCAGAACATATGGAAATATGCACCACATGACTGAAAATAACAATTTGGCCTTTATTCCACATCCAATTTGGATTTTATTTAACTGTCTTCTAAAATTCTTATCCCATCTTAATTTTATCATATTCATTGATTTGAAAACTAGAATTGCAAGTGGGGTCTTATACCATTGTTCCTCTTCCTAAAGCAAGGTTTATGGTTTATTTTTGATATGACCACTTGCTTAAAAAATTCCCAGTATTATAGGCAACAATCTTGAATTGTTCAAGTCTTTAACTCTCTTGATTTAGTTGTTAGGGAATAATTATGCAAATATTTTTTCAACAACTCAACAAACACATGTTAAGGTACAGTAATGTTTCTGCAGCACAACTGGGGCGAGGCTGAATTCTAAGCTCTGTGACTTGACTTTCCAGGCTCTAACTATCCCTTTCTTAATCCTTTTAATTTCACCCAACCTTCAGGCTTCCAGGGCTTTAAAACTATATTTTAAATAATTTAGGGCCCCACAAGGTCTATATACCTTTTGTCTTCATGCTACTAAGAAGATTTCTTAGGGCGCTCAAGGATAGAAGAGGGAAGGAAAAGAGTAAAAATGTTAGTCTTGAAGGGACAACAGGAAATACCAACAAAGGAAGTTAGATCTAAGTTACTACAGCTACCATCTTTGGCCAAGATTCTCATGCCCTAAGAAAAGGCAGAGTCACTGCACTTTAAGGGTGAACAGTGGTGTCTCAGTAGTGTGAATGGGGACAGAAGATGGGGTGGGGGGGTGTAATTCCCTGAATGTTTTACTTTGTGTAGGAACCCTGAGGAGGTGAAGGAAAGTATCCCAGTAATGACTTACATATCATTTTCTGCGAAAGGGATTTAAAATTGTATTTCATTTAATTCAAGGAAAATAAGATTAAAGTGACTTGGGTGGCTTACGTGTGGGGGTAATGTGAGATTAGGGAGCAAGAACACAGCAGACACACACACACACACACACACACACACTAACAGGCTACTCACAATGAAAACATTATATACATATGATCAAATACATGATAGTACAGTGTATAAAAGTTGAGAAATGTATACTAACATGGTAAAAAAAATTCAGAGTTCAGAAAAAATGGAATAGGGTTAGTCAGAAAAAGTTTGTTAGAGAAAAAGGATTTCTGTGTTGGAGCCTGAAAGAGCATCTTGGGAAGAAATACAGTAAAAGCATGAAAGTAAAAACTATTACAGGAGGCTAAAGAAATCACAGGACTGGGGCAGATGGGCCATCAAAAAGAATAGATGAAATACCATTAGTTTTCAGGTTTTGAAAATTAAAGGAAAAATGTAATATATTTTCTTTTTTTTCCAAGTGGCTTTCCTCCAAATCTTGATGGACTCATTTAAGTTAAATGGTCTTTTCTGGGAGATGTCTGAGATTCTGACTTTTGACTCTAAGCAATGAACTGTAAGGAGCCAAAGAAGTAGACAGCAGAGAGAAGCTTGGAGAAGCTGTCATGTGAAACAGGTTGTTTTTCTAGAGATACTTGTAAGGAAACTTTTCTACAATAATATTCACTAAAGTAACAGTATTTAAGGTTTCTTGACAGTAACCACAAAGAATATTCACTTTACTTTGCAACTTGCCATGCACGAACAGGTATACATGCACTGACATAAATGTATATCCTTAGATCTTTCATTCAGAACTGTTAATTTTGTCTCCTAAAGTGAAACTAAGTATATCATTTACAAAATCACATGGGCTTTTGGAACTCGGACTTGAGAAAGTTCCTTGAAGGGATTTTATGGTGACTAGAACATAGTAAGTACTCAATATATTAATCTATCCTTTCACTTACCAAGCACCCACTATGTGCCAGGGACTGTTAAGGACTAGTAATATAGACGGACTATTAAATGGGATCTAACTGATAGATGGTGGTGTGGATGAAGAAGGAATCCCTAAGAGACGATAGTTGAAACTTAAAGAGTGAGTAAGAGTTAACTGGGTGGATAATACCGAATAATGGAGTAAAAATAGGTCAAGGCAGAAGAAGAGCATTTGCAAAGAGGCTGAGAGGACAGGAGAAAGAGTTCAATGGTTTTTAAAACTGAAAATAGGCCAGTGTGGCAGGAGACTAGTTAGTGGAAAGACAGTGTTATGGATTCTGAATTTTCTTCTAAGAGAAAAAAACAAAGCAAATAACCATAACACAATATAACGAAAGAAAAAAATGATATTCGTTGAATGTAAAACTAAATCCAGAAACCAAATTTAATTTTGCCCTTGACCTGGTTTGCAAGGACAGTTTTAAAGTTATAGAGCATAAAATCTAATGCAAGAGTACTTGACACAAAGAACACTGATTTAATTTCTTGCCAAAGCAGGCATTTATTGAAAGCACATGTACTACACTAAAAAGGATCCTAAATTTTTATGTGCCACATTTGATAAGGGATCTAATTTATATTCTGGCATTTCGCTGGAAGCCTGGATTAGTGATGCAGTAACATAATAAGGACCTAATTTTCTCTGTTCTTTTGCAGATATGTCATATGCACTTGGTCACTGGCGATTCCAATTAGTACAAACTGATGCGCTAATTTCAAATAAAGGTTAAAGGTCAGGAACAAGGAGAATAAGACCATCTCTGAAGAAAATGAAACAAATTGTTAATCAGTAGAAACGTATTTGCACCCACTGCAATATACTCTAGTCCTTGAATTCATCCCCAAATCAGAACTTGTCTCTGCTTTTCTACCTACTCGAGTTACCCTAGTTCTGTATAAAGTACCTTATAGACATATTGTTTAAAAGTCTAAATTCCTTTAAAAATGCCATATAGGCCTTATTTATTCAAAAAGCATTTATTAAGTCTGTACTTTGTGTCAGGCAGTGGGCCATAAAGAAAAAACATGAATCATATCCTTATACTAGTTGTGTAATATTTTTCACAATTAATGTTGGTGTTTCCCTGTCTCACTTTCCTACTAGACTATCTTGTTCACTGTTTTATCGGGAGAAATGCTTGGGACGTGGCAGGCATTTAAATATTTTTTGAATTAATAAATGGTTTTTAGGGACCTTTAGTGGCAAGAAGTTTGTGCAAGTGCTCCAGAACACCAGATATAAACGACTGAGTAGCAAAAAAACCCTTACCTCCAAATGTCAGTTGAACTTAACTTTAGACTGTAATATCAGAGGGCAAGCTTTAGGGATCCATTATAAAAAATTAGAAGGTAAAGTTCAGAGCCAAGGCAATGGGGAAATGGTAAAACCGTGTCACTAATCCTTACAAGATCTCACAGAACATGTTTTGAACATTCCAAAGAGTACAAAATACATTCTAATAAAAGCCATCTCTACAAAGTTCATTAAATATCCAGATTTTCAGTTTCATACCTAGAAGACATATTTCTACATGCCAAGAGTTCTCATATATAACAGCAATATAAAGTGGCAACTGGTTTAGGGCGCCTGGATGACTCAGTTGGTTAAGCGTCCAACTCTTGATTTCAGCTCAGGCCATGATCTCATGGTTTATGTGTTTGAGCCCCGTGTTGGGCTCTGCGCTGACAACATGGAGCCTAATTGGGATTCTCTGTCTCCATTTTTCTCTGCCCTTCCCCCACTTGCATTCTCCCTCTCTCTCTCAAAAATAAAAAGTGGCAGGTGCCTGGTTGGCTCAGTGGGTTAAGTGTTGGACTTCGGCTCAGATTATGATCTCATAGCTCATGGGTTGGAGCGCCGTGTTGGGCTCTGTGCTGATAGCTCAGAGATTGGAGCCTGCTTTGGATTCTGTGCCTCCCTCTCTGCCCCTCCCCTGCTTGCACACACGTGCTCTTTCTCTCAAAAATATAAATAAACATTAAAAGAAAAAGTGGCAACTAATGCAATTGAACTGAAAATGGAGTACTTTCAGTGTTCCACCTGCTTTCTTAGATAATTCTTATAGGGCCTCAATGAAAGACTAAGGCAACTAAAATATATCTCGGAATGAGGTATTTCCTTTTATGGCATTAAAAAACAAAAATAATTTGATGGACTTTATGGGCTTTAGATTTTATAACTGTACAATGAAGGGATAGATTTAGATGGCCTCTAAGGGGACTGTTCTAATTCTAAGCCTTGTTTTATGATCAGTGACAAACTTCTTTTTGAGTGTGACTGGGGTTACTATAGTATGATTATACTAAATGAAAATGATTTGTGGGGTTACCAGTTGTAGGGGAAGTTGTAGGGATCATAATTTTGTGAATTACAATCAAGAAAAGAATTATTGTTTAAATGATGTCTAAAGGATTATGATGGCTTTTTTTTTAATGTGTCAACTTGGTTAGGCTGAACTATCTTCTCCAGTTATTCAATCAAGCACTAATCTAATTGCTGCTGTGATGGAATTTTGCAAATGTAATTATAATCCCTAATCAGTTGACTTTAAGTTAATCAAAGGGAGATTATCCCAGGTGGGCCTGACTTAATTAGGTGAGCCCTATTATAGAGCGCTTAGGCTTTCCCTGAGCTGGGAGACCAGCTAGTTTATGCCCATAGGGTTTCCACCTGTTTATGATCTTTCCTTCCTGACTGGATTTTGGGTTTGCTTTGCTAGTCTCCAGAACTGCACAGGCCAATTCCTAGTAACAAATTCCTGTATCTATGTCTACTGGTTCTGCTTCTCTGTTTTAACTCTGACTTATATATTGATGCTATATAAACAAGGGACATTTTACCATAGTTTAACAATTCCAATCAATTTCAATAAGATACATGAATCTGAGGAGTGGACACATGTATACTGGGCAGATGAAGTCTATATTCAGAGGCAACTTTGAGGTATTCAAGGGTTACCTTTGATGCCCTATCCCCAGATTCACATTGTTCATCTTCTCCCCTTACCTCAGACTATTAGTCTTCTCACTGTCTCTATCTTTCCCTGTCCAAAACTGAGATAAGGAAAGGATCTTAAACTTATTTACACTGGAGTATTAATAACTGACAACATTCAGTATGCTAAAATTTCCAGATGGTACTTCTACTTTAGTAAAGTAAAAGCTTTGGGTGCCTGATTAGCTCAGTTGGTTGAGTGTCTGACTCTTGACTTTGGCTCAGGTCATGATCTCACGGTTCATAGGTTTGAGCCCCGTGTTGGGATTCCTAATGATAGCAGGGAGCCTGCTTGAGAATATCTGTCTCCCTTTCTCTCTGGCCCTTCACTGCTCAAGATCTCTCTCTCTCTCGAAAATAAACTAACATTAAAAAAAAAAAAGCTTTAACAGAAAAGAGTAACTGCAAGTGGCAGAATAAGCAGACTTAAATTGACAAACTCTCAGGTGACCACACATTCTGCCTTCTTGTAAATTGGCCATGTTCAGGTTTTTTGATGATTTCTGTTTTAAAATACCATTTTATTAAAATGAAAGTATAAATACTGCATGCTAGTTGATACACAATGTTACACTACTTTCAGGTGTACAACATAGTGATTCAACAAGTCTATACTTCATGCTATGCTTACTACAAGTGTACCTGCAATCTGTTACCACACAATGCTATTATAACATCATTGGCTACATTTCCTATGCTGTAACTTTTATTTCATATTTCACTTATTTCTGGAATCTAAAAACAAAACAAATGAACAAACACAAAGCAGAAACAGACCCATAAATACAGAGAACTGATGGTTGCCGGAGGGGAGGAGGGTAGGGATGGCCAAAATGGGTTAAGGGGAGTGGGAGATACAGGCCTTTTTAGTATTTCTTCTGTTTCTACTAAAATTTTTTTAATGTTTATTTTTGAGAGAGACAGAGTATGAGATGAGGAGGAACAGAGAGAGGAGACACAGAATCTGAAGCAGGTTCCAGACTTTGAGCTGTCAGCACACAGGCTGACATGGGGCTTGAACCCACAAACTGCGATATCATGACCTGAGCTGAAGCCCAAGGCTTAACCAACTGAGCCACCCAGGCGCCCCTAGGATTTCTTCATTTTACATTCTGGAAACGACTATAGCCAAAGCTTCCACACCAGTAACATTTTCTCAACAGATAATATTGCTCCAGAAGAGGCAATTTTTGTTGTTGTTTTATTTTAGTTTTGGGAGAGGTCTCTATATATCATTGGATAATTATATTTTTTCATTTTACTTTTAAGATATGTATGCTATGGGGGGCACCTGGGTGACTCAGTTGGTTGAGTACCGAACTCTTGATTTCGGCTCTGGTTATGATCCCAGGGTTGTGGGATTGAGCCCCACATCGAGCTTTGAGCTGAATGTGGGGTCTGCTTAAGATTCTCTCTCTTTCTCTCTCTCTCTCTCATTCTCTCTCCTCTCCTACTCACACTCTCTCTCAAATAAAAAAAGACTTAAAATACTTATTTATGTATTCCAAACTAGATCATGAGCTCTTTGAAGATAGGTTCATAACTAACACATTTAAAAAAAGGGGGTGGGCGCCTGGGTGGTTCAGTTGGTTGAAAGTCTGACTTTGGCTTAGGTCATGATTTCACGATTCGTGAGTTTGAGCCCTATGTCAGGCTTGGCACTGACAGTGGTGGAGCCTGCTTTGGATTCTTTGTCTCCCTCTCTCATTGCCCCTCTCCAACTCATATTCTCTCTAAAATAAATAAATAATTTAAAAAAATAATAAAAAAATTCCAGAGCACCTGGCTGGCTCAGTCAGTGGAGCATATGACTCTTGATCTTGGGGTTGTGAGTTCGAATCTCACATTTGGTATAGAGATTACATTAAAAAAAAAAAGTTCCACCATTTCTTTTTCTTGTAAGAGCCTACCAATAAAACAGGCACCCAATAAATATTTATTGATTCAATAATCTGGAGAAAAGTATGTAGAATGAGGATAATTGTATGTATGTAAAGAAATTTTTTCCTGTTCTGTGTGAAATGCCACTAGCCACATCTTTCATAATACCATAACTAGGGAAGGTATAGATATATTAGCCACAAAACTAATAGTAAATATTAAGACACATAAAAGAGTAAATTTCAAAAAAGGACAAACTACTCGTTCGTTATATGTAGCTTTTTACATTTGCTTTTATGTTACATGTTACTTTTACTTTATAGTAATATTCAGAGTAGCTACTAATAATTCTAGAGAATTTGGTCATGTTCTGTGTTAATTTGCTTTATGGTAATATTCAGAAGCACCTGCTAGCCATTCTAGAGAATTTGATCTGTTGCTATTCTAAAACAGTGTTGCAAATAGGATTACATCCTTAGACTGCACGTGCAGTATTGACCCATCATCTAACAGACACCTGATATACTACAGGACTCAGATGGTTAGATTCTATAAACACGTGAATGAATACGTACATGAGACTAATAAGAAGTGTACCATTCAATATTAATACATAAAAGCTAGAAGCTATAAAAAACAAGATGAACAAATCTGACTATATATAAATTAAAAACTTCTATATGCCAGAAAGCACCAAAAATAAAGAGAAAAGACAACCTGGAAGAAATATTTACAAGTCAACTATGAATTTTTTCTAATGAACAAAGAAAAGGAAACACACAAGAAAAAGAATTAGCAGGAAAAAAACAAATCATCTAAAAGAAAGATGGACAAAGAATTAAGGAGATAACAGAAGATGAAAATACAAATGGCTTGGAAATATGAAAAGATGTGGAATTTCGACAACAACTCTAGAAATGCAAATTAAAACAATGAGATGTTATTTAAAATTTAAAATTTTAGCAAAGCTTAAAAACACATTTAAATTGGAGATATGATTTGGTAGAAACTCTCAGGGAAATAGGCAAAATTTATCAAATTTAAAATATTCATCTCCTAAGAATCAGCAGTTATGCTTCTAGAGACTGAACCTATAGAAAAATTACACAAAAGTACATAGACATTTATTAACACAGTACTATTTACAATAACAAAACCCAGAAAATACCCCAACAGCCTTCAGTAGGAGGTATAATCATATAAAAATACAACTATTATAAAAATAAGGAAGACAAAGTCTATCTTAATAAGAAAAGTGACCTAGGTATTTTACTAGAAGAAAAGCTGTAGGGGCACCTGGGTGGCTCAGTCAGTTGAGCATTGGACTCTTGATTTTTGTCTCAAGTAATGATATCATGGTTTGCAGGCTGGAGCCTTGAGCAGGACTCTGTGCTGACAGTGTGGAGCCTGCCTGGGATTCTCTCTCCCTTTCTCTCTCTGTCCCTTCCCCACTTACACTCTTTCTCTCCCTTACTTTTTCTCAAAATAAATAAATGAACTTTGAAAAAAAAAAAAGAAAAAAGTTGGAAAGTGTAAGTAAAGTATGCTCTCATTAAAATAAATGTTTTCAGGGGCACCTGGGTGGCTCAGTCGGTTAAGCATCCGACTTCAGCTCAGGTCATGATCTTGCGGTTTGTGAGTTCAAGCCCCACATCGGGATCTGGGCTGACAGCCTGGAGTCGGCTTCAAATTCTGTGTCTCCATCTCTCTCTGCCCCTACCCTGCTCATGCTCTGTCTCTCTCTCAAAAATAAATAAACAAATATTAAAAAAAATAAATGTTTTCAATACTTTTTACAATACAAAATAATCTGGAAGGGCATACCCAAAACTAATAATAGAGATGATCTCACTGTGAGATGTGGTGGGATTACAAAGGAGTGTCCTGTCTGTATTACCTATTTCTGTGGTGTACGATTTCTTTAAGGAGCTTTTCTTTTTTCTTTTTTTCTTTTTACAGAGAGAGAGCACACGTGGGGGAGGGGGGGGAGAGAGAGAGAGAGAGAGAGAGAGAGAGAATATCTTAAGCAGGCTTCACACTCAGCACAAAGCCTGACGTGGGGCTCGATCCCACAACCATGGGATCATGACCTGAGTCAAAATCAAGAGTCGGATGCTCAAGCAACTGAGACACCCAGGTGTCCCTCTGTAGTGTACAATTTTTAAACAATGACCAAGAAAAAAATAAATAAGTTTCCAGTACAAGATTATAATGACATCTCTGGCCATTTGTTCTACTTTCTAAATAAATTATCTGGGTATGAAGGTATGCATCTTACACAGTTTATGTATTACTAAGTCATATGTTTTTTAAATTATAAAGGGGGTGAAAAATCAAACACAAATATTAAACAATCAACATATATCCCCCATCAGTAGTACTCAAATATAGATGCCTATTTAGCTTCTTAAATTTACTAATTTGTATTTGAAGACCTGTGATTCTACCTCTTACAAAAATTCAGTCAAGAATATAAGGTAATGAGGAAATAAAGCACCGGGTCCTCCATTATCTACAGCATAGCAGTTTCTAGAAGTTTCAATAAACAACATTTAAAATTTTTATTTTGTAGTTCTAGTGACAATTGGTGTAGTATAACTGGCAGCTCAAATTGAAATTTATTTTCCTTATTTTATACATGGTAGAAATAGCTGCAGAGTGGCGTCATTCTCTAATATGTCATAGCATTTGGACAATTTCAAGCAAATATATAAGATCCGCAGTAAGATGGGGTACACTCCTGTTGTATTTCTTGAGGTCTGACAGTCTACTACATACCCTGAAAGAATGTAAGAGTAAGGCAGAAGTGGGGACCTGACACACCAATCACAGAAATCCGAAGTCCTTTTCTACAGATACACCGCTGTGTAACCTATGCTTAAAATCTTACAGCGCAATAATGGTCCTAAAAGGGAACTAATAGCATGTCTCCAACTGTGCCTGGCATCCTCTTTTCCTCAAAATTTCAAAAGAATCCTATTTTTTAAAACTTGATACATAAAAGGAAACAGTAGGAGAAAAGCTAAGATTGGTTAAGGATTGGTCAATAAGACTGAGAAAACGTTTTCATGAATGCTATATATGCCCCTCCCTTCTAATCTCCTGAGTGGTACTGATATTCTAGTAAAAGATATTGGTTAAATATATAATAGTAGAGTCCCTGCTGGTCAAAGCTAGTAAAGCTGTTCTTTTAGCTCAGTGGCAAAGACTATATACCATATATACGGAAAAGGTTGGAGACTTGATATGTACTCTTGCCAATTGCTTTTTACTTTAAAAGCTTTCTAAATCAATGACAAGCTATCTGTACTGAGAAGGGTATGGAATAGCCTCAAGTTGTATATGCAGCCCTTATGTAGAAAATAAGCATGGCTCATATGGCATACTGCTGTTCTCTATTTTAGAACTAGCACAGGAACCATGTGATGTGTTCATTGCTATGGTAACTACATTTCAGTAGTGAACAGGAGAGCAAACGGGCATGTAAAACATGTATAAGTTGTCAATATATAAATAATTGCCACCCTGGAGCTGCAATAACTTACATTTCCTTGTTGTATGACTTATTAAAATAAAATTCTACCCCTTCTATTTTTTTTAATGAGGTTAATAAGCCTTTGCTCCCTATAATGCCTTCCCCATTCAAAAAAATAAATGCATAATGTATTTCATTCAGGGTTTCAATTGCTTCATAGAAAACTATTGTTATTGTTATTAGAGATCTAGGCTTCTAAAGAAGTATGTGTAATGTACTATATGATAGAATGATGAATGGAGTCTCAGCCTTGGTTAACAGAAAAAATACTCTGCCTACCTTCTCTAGGGGTTTGAGTCTATTGTTTGGACCACCTCAGTCAGGTTTTTAAGTTGCTTTAGAGGGGAAAAATCTCTGATTTGGCATCAGTATTATTTCACTTCTATGTGCTTCTCACCAGAGCAATTTAGAAAGAAGATCCTCCTAAGACTCGATGATCTCTGATTACTTTTAGATCAGTCTCTGATTGTCCTGCATTTTAATGAGATACTTATAATACTATATATTTAATTTTAAACTTTCTGTATGATGCCATTTAGGAACAGAAATCATAACAAGTTTCTCTAACCATCCTCTCTCTCTCTTCCAACCCCTCCCTCTTTCCCTCTCTTTTGATCCAGGACTCTAATCTGTGGAATAGCTAAAGGGATTTCACAACAACGACTTAAAACAAAGTGTTAAAAATGTAATGAAAAAAGTCAGCCCCTAAAACAAATTATATTAAAAGTTAAATTTATGCCAAATTTCATATTATCTTAAGCCTGTGGTCACATTAATAAAATGGCTTACCACAATGACTGTAACACTATAGTTATATATAAAATAAACTATATCTGCATGTACACAAAATTACATTTTTTACATAAATACTTTGAGGTTCTTTATAAAGGACCATATTCTGTGAGAAATAAAACACTGTTTTATTATAACAAATATTAATATCAAGATGGACTATTAAAAAACCCATCAGGATTATGGTTTTCTTTATAGTGACAATGTTCTAAGCTTTACCATATCTTATAACTTGATATCAACTTTGACCTGCAACTTTTTTGTTACAACGTTCCAATTTAGAAAATACAGTATCATTTTATTGGAAATATGGAGGAAAATCACGTTTTAAATAAAGCACATTATAATTACAATCAATATATTTTAAACATATAATTATTCATACAAACGTTCAGCTGGAAAGACAATAAATTTGTATAAAAAAGAGTAATTCATACTTTGTGCTGTTTCAGCAGTAAGAATACTTTCTTGAAACTCATTGGTTCAGTGGCACCATATGGGGCGTGTTGATCTTCAGATACAAAAATGTCTCCAAGATACATTTTATTCTAGTGTGTTAAAACTTTCTATCCTGCAGCTGTCATTATAACTATATAATTCATACCCCACTATAAAAATGCAAATCATATAGCTTACTACGCTTGTAGGAATAGAAGGAATTTCTAATGGTATCTATATTTCCAAGTCATAATTACAACTCTTTGTTAGAAGCATTCCATGCTTGTGAAGTCACTGACGATTTTGCTGAGTTGACTACTGCAGCAGGTGGGGTCAAAGGATGAGAAAGGAAATGGGACCAAAAAATATTTCAACAACAGAAAGTTACATAGTAATGTAAATTCATAAACTTTAGCTGCATATAGCAACATGGGTGAATCACAGAAACCTATTATTGAATGCAAAGAGCATTACCATAATACACCATTTCTGTGAAGCTAAAAGAGAACACATAATGTATAGAATATATATGTATATGTACACACATATATGTATACACACATAAATATATGCACATATGCAAGGGATATACATACACACACAAGGAAACAAAAAGACAAAAGTCAGAATAGGCATTAACTCTACAAGGCATTGGTAAGAGCTTTAAATACTTCAAATGAAGAGGGAGGCAAAGGCATCTGCTTTGTAACATGTGTTACATATATTCTTCGATATAAATATTTCATTATAAAAAGAAAAAATACAAGAAAAATACAAGAGAAATACAAAAGAAAAAAATACAAGAGACAAATACAGGAGAAAAAAAAAACAGTTCATCACTGTACAGTGACTTTTCGGTGGTAAGAACGTCATAGTTCACACCTTACCAAAAGAAATGGTAAGAGAACAGAGTACAACAACCTACCATGGGAAATAACCTTTTTTCCTCAATATAAATGCATATGCAATGAGGCAAAATACTCACCCTTTTCCACAGGTGATCCTTAGTTAATCTATTTAGACTATCTTTTCACAATTTGTATGCCGCATAAAAGTGTATAAAAATAGCATTAAATAAAACTCTGTTCGCTTTTTCTGGAAACAGAGAAGCTGGATTTATTTTTC
Organism: Paguma larvata; assembly: GCA_030068075.1. Classification (NCBI taxonomy): domain Eukaryota; kingdom Metazoa; phylum Chordata; class Mammalia; order Carnivora; family Viverridae; genus Paguma; species Paguma larvata. Next base: position 65,944,702 of record CM057837.1, read on the forward strand.
TTGTAAAAAATAGTGAGACATGAACAGAGATGTTTGGTTGGCTTGCAACTAGCTATTATTTATAGCATTTTGTATTTTCTTATTATTGAGGTATAATATATGTACAATATGATGCACAGACCTTAAATGTTCATTCAGACAAGATACAGAACATTTTTTTCTTCTTCTTTTTTTTAAATTTCTTTTGATCTTTATTTTTGAGACAGAGAGAGAGACAGAGTGTGAGCAGGGGAGGGGCGGAGAGAGAGGGAGACACAGAATCTGAAGCAGGCTCCAGGCTCTGAGCTGTCAACACAGAGCCCGATGTGGGGCTCAAACTCACAGACCACGAGATCATGACCTGAGCTGAAGTCGGATGCTTAACCAAATGAGCCACCCAGGTGCCCCAGAACATTTCTAGCATTCCAGAAAGTTCTCCACTATCTATCACCAGTCAATCTCTATTTCTCCTTAGCAAAGAGAGAATCTGTGGAATAGCTAAAGGGATTAGCTAAATAACCACTATAACTAAATAACCACAAATAGCTAAAGAAACCACTTTCTGACTTCCATCATAGATTGTTTTGTATGTTTAAATGAAATATAGAACACAGATATTCTTTTTTATTTTTTTAACTTTATTTATCTTGAGAGAGAGACACGGCGCACGCTGGGGAGGGGCAGAGAGAGATGGACAGAGAGAGAACCCAAGCAAGCTCTGCACATCAGCACAGGGCCTGATGTGGGGCCTGAACTCATGAAACCGTGAGATCACGACCTGCGACAAAACCAAGAGTTGGATGCCAAACCAAGTGAGCCACACAGGCACCCCAGAACACAAATATTCTTTTGTGTCTGACTCTCTTTTTTGTTCAACATAATGTCTTTGAGATTTATCCTTGTGGTTGGGGCTATCAGTAGTTCATTTCTTTTTATTGTCTAGTAGTGTACTATAATATGAATATACCGGGGCGCCTGGGTGGCTCAGTAGGTTAAGTGTCTGACTTCTGCTTAGTTCATGATCTCGCGGTTCGTGAGTTCAAGCCCCATGTCACGCTCTGTGCTTAGAGCCTGGAGTCTGCTTCAGATTCTGTGTCTCTTTCTCTCTCTGCCCCTCCCTCCCTCCTTGTGCTCTGTCTCTGTCTCTCAAAAAAAAAAAATGAATATACTATAATCTGCTGAAAAATTATCCTGTTGGACAATTCTGTTTCCTGCTATGAATATTTTTATGTAAGTCTTTGTGGACATATATTGTGGACATATGTTTTTGTTCCTCTTGGGTAAATGACTTGCTGAGTCATAAGGTAGATGTATGATTAAATTTATAAAACAAACGAAATAACTCTCAATAGCTTTCCAAAATATGGTCCCATCAGCAAAGAATGAGAGCTCCAGTTGTTCCATACTTTTGCCAACACTTGATAGCCCTATTTACTTAAATGATTGAAGCCAGTAGGCAACAGTATCTTCATTGTGGTGTTAATTTGTATTTCCCTCATGATTAATGATGTTGACCTCCTTTTCATGTGCTCATTTGCCATTATATTAGTTTTCTTTGTGAAGTATCCAAATATTTTGCCCAATTTTTAAAATAAGGTTTATTTATTTATTTTGAGAGAAATAGAAAGAGAGAGAGAGAGCCGGAGAGGGGCAGAGAGAGAGAGAGAATCTCAAGCAGGTTCCATGCTGTCAGCGTAGAGCCTGACATGGGGTTTTAGATCATGACCTGAGCCAAAATCAAGAGTCAGATACTTCACTGGCTGAGCCACCCAATTTTAGGTGCCCCTAAAAGGCACCCCTTCCCCAATTTTATTATTGTGTTGTTTGTCGTTTTACTGATTTGTAAGATTTCTTTATATTTTCTATATATAGTCCTTTGTCAGATCCATGAATTGTTAAAGTTTTTCTTAACCTGTGGTTGGCCTAATTGTTATGTTAATGGTGTCCTTAAAAAATAGTAGCTTTATTAAGGTATTAATTTACATTCTACAAAAGTACAGTATAAGGGAGATTAGTGCCTCTAACCCCATGTTGTTCAAGGGTCAACTGTACTTATACTGGTAAGCAGATATTTAACTACCAAGAACATAAAGTCTTTACGAATGGATTATACTATCTTGATTCCCTACTATTATGCCAAATTGACACACCTTTACCATGCTTCTATTCCAATCTATTAAACACAATGTGGCTATGTCAAAGCACAGAGCTTGTAATGCTACCACCACTGCTTAAAAAACCTCCAATACCTTCCTTTTGTTGCTACAAGGGGGACAAGACTGGGGCAGAGCAATTATGAGGCTACTGCAAGAATCCAGGCAAGTGGTAACAGTATCAGGAGCCAGAAGAAAGGCAACAGAGTTGGTAAGAAGTCAGATTTTCAATATATACTGAAGGTAGGTAGATTCAAAAGCAACTGCTTTGATTAAAGTTAATATGTGAAAATTGTTATCCAAGCTCCCTGATTGCAAATTAGTGGACATCTATCCCTGACTTAAAATTGCCACTAAAGGTCTATAAACTAAGAATGACATCTAAACATCATAAATTTCTTCAAGATGCTCAAAGAATCAAGAAATAATCTCTTAGATGTACATGGCATATCTACAGCTATCAAAAGCTCCATCACAATTTCAATGAATCAACATATAAACAACTTACACCTATTATATGCATAAAACTACAGAAGATAAAGATAAATCTAAACACCTTTTTGCCTACTCTAATCTGTCCTTTCTCAAAAAAAAAAATACAATCTACTAAATCACCCATCTATTAAGACAAAAAACCAAAGCTATATAAGAACAAAATATGATAGCCTAAAGAGTGTTCTATAAACTCAGGGGGAAAACTAGCAAATGAATGAAGATTTCATAGGAAACTGAATCTATTCCTAAGGACACAACATAATCCCCAACCTCAATTTAGGTTTTTAACAAGACACTCTCATTTTATGTGATTTTGGAACGTGCATTTGTTTGTAATTATAAGTTAATGAGTGGTTTAATTAAATAATGTCTGTCATTCCCACTTAGACTATAAACTCCATGAGGGTAGAAATCATGTCTATTCTTATTCATGGAAGTATCCCCAGCATTTGATACATAGTAGCTACTTAATTGTATTTCTTTTTAAAAAATCATTATATTTCATATTTCTATTTCAGATGAAGGTAGGAAGTCCAAATTCTTCTGCTAGGTATTCTAGACTCACAGAAATTTGATTCTTATCAACTTAGTTACAACAAAGGCAACCTTTGTTCCAAAAGGCCTGGTTTTATTCAGAGTACAAATTCATTTATTCATTCAGAAAATATTTACAGTGCACAGGCACTGTTTAACGGGTTGGGGATATGGCAGTGAATGAGACACAAAGTCTTCATCCTTATAGACTATACTTCATATAAACTGTACTCCCTCTTGCTTCCGTGGCATTCTCAAGCCATTAATTCTATGAAACACTGTTTTCACTCCCCTCCATCTCCTCTACCGTGAAGTTTTTCTGAACACTCAATCATCCAGTAGGGTTGACAGACAAAATATAAGATGCTTAGTTAGCTAAATTTGAATTTCAGATATGCAATGGATATCCTGTTAGTGGATGTCCCAAATATTGTGTGTCCCATCTGAAATTCAAAATTAAATGGATAGCCTGTATTTCTACTTGCTAAATCAGGCAACCTCATTATCTGGTAATTTCCCCCGTTTCCAAATTTCCATTCTAATTATATTCAGAATCATAGAGATTAACATTTAATTATTGTCTTCTGTAGGATTTTTGTTTTGTTGCTCCATGTTGTAAGCACTTAACAAATGCTTGATAGATGTACTCAGAAATTTAAATTACAATGAAGATTTATTTATAAGACGTTCTTCCCAACTGTATTTGTAATGCTAAAAAATTAGAAACTATAAAAATCTCCAATATAAAACTAATGAAAATAAATAATATATAGCCACCCAAGATGATATTTGAAAGAACAACTAAGGACACTAAAAATATGCTGGGCCCCTGGATGGCTCAGTTGGTTAAGTGCCCAACTCCTGACTTTGGTTCATGAGTTCGAGCCCCATGTCGGGCTCTGTGCTGACAGCTCAGAGCCTAGAGCCTGCTTCAGATTCTGTGTCTCCCTCTCTATCCCTCCCCCACTTGTGTTCTGTCTCTCTCTCAAAAATAAGTAAACAAAAAAAAAATTAAAAAAAGACACAATAAATTAAATTACAATATTGAATGTATTTTCAATTAGTTTCCTAAGAATTAGAGGTACCAAAAAGTAAGTGTCAAAAGCTTGTCCATCTACTGAAATAAGTCTCCCACTCCACTATCCAGAACATTTTATTGTCTACAATACAGGTAATTTTAAAAGCTCTAAATTGAAATTGGTCTAGGTATAAGCAATCTATCCAAAAATATTCCCTGTGCTCATTTTACTTATCTTACACAGAGACACAGTTAATCTGATAACTAAAATCAGCAATGTCCTGGGAATAATTTTCTGAATGCTTAGAAAAAAAAGAAGAAATAAAAATCCTGAGGTCAGTTAACATAAATCTCAGAGTGTACACACAAAAAAGAGATGAGAATATTTTTAGAAAGGCCTACCTCTCCTATCCCCTTGTCGTACAGTAATTAATGCATAAAATCACATTTAAAAAGTTTTTTTAAATGTTTATTTTTGAGAGACAGAGAGAGAGAGAGAGAGAGAGAGAGAGAGAGATGGAGTGTGAGTGGGAGAGGGGCAGAGAGAGGAAGACACAGAATCCGAAGCAGGCTCCAGGCTCTGAGCTGTCAGCACAGAGCCCGACGTGGGGATCACACCCATGAACTGTGAGATCATGACCTGAGCGTTGGACGCTTAACTGATTGAGCCACCCGGGCGCCCCATAAAATCACATTTTTAAAGGCAACCCTGTCTCATAAATCTTCCGTTTCTTCTATTTGTTATTTGAAAAATAGTACTAAGTACCATTCGGTTGTGATAATGTTGCTTGGTAAATTTATAGCTTTTTAACCCATTTTATAGCTGTTGAAATGTCCTCAACAATAAGCAAAAATTCTGCTAATTTATTTTGCAGTAGTCCTTGTGGTGCATTTCTATTTCCACATAACAAGAAATATAAACTCTGACTTTAGCATAACAAAGGTGGTTTGATTATGGAGTAAACAATTTTCCTCCTAGAAGAGGTCATTTTTTTATTGTTTTGTTTTGTTTTTGAGAGAGAAATGGAACAAACACATGAGCAAGGTAGGGGCAGAGAGGGAGAGAGAGAATCCCAAGCACACTCTGCACTGCTAGCGCAGAGCCCAATTTGAGACTCAAACCCATGAACATGAGATTATGATCTGAGTTGAAATCAAGAGCCAGATGCTTAACCAACTGAGCCACCCAGGTGCCTCTGAAGAGGTCATTTTTTAATTAAAATCATGCTGAGAGAAAGAAAATGTAGATTTTCTCAGGTAAGAAATTAATTTTCCACAAACTATCAATCTAAGTTGGCTTGATGCTGTAAATAAAAGAATTCTATTTATCAAATTAAGAATTCTACCTTAATTTGAATAAATGATTGCTAATATCCACTCTATTAACTAATGTCTTCATGTTTAATGAGTTTTATTAATTACTGAAAAAATACACTGCCTCTCGAAATGAATTATTCATTATTGCTTATGAATAGCTCATATAACTCAAAAGGAAGAGTAGTTTAACAAGAAGACAACAGTAATGGAACCGTATCTTTTGGGCTTGAAAATATCTAATATAAATCTTATGAGCAGTTATATTTCTGAATGAACATTAGAACACCCTTCTAAAGAAAAGGAATTAAAACTTGGAGAAGCTGATCGGCTCTTGAATATAGGAAACAATGATAGATAGGGGCTCCTGTGGGGCTCAGTCAGTTAAACATTTGACTTCGGCTCAGGTCATGATCTCATAGTTCATGAAGTCATGCCCTAAACTGGGCTCTGCACTGATGGTACAGAGCCTGCTTGGGATTCTCTCTCTCCCTCTCTCTCTGCCCCTCTCCCATTTGCTCTCTCTCTCCTCAAATAAACTTAAAAAAAAAAGAGTGTTTAAATTAAAAAAGAAAAAAGGAAAAGATGATAGATTAAAGTCTTCTGTTATGTAGGTAGCAAACTGACAATTGGGAGCTAAAGTCCCCTAGCCTTCTCTACACCATAACTAAAAACCAGAGAGGACGAGAGATGAAAAAATGCTTCTGGTAAAAACCAGAGTCCATGGGCTCACTAAATTAGTACAGGTTTAATATAAAAATAGACTCTTTAAACTATTTACACTAGTTGGGACCTCTAAGCTGGATCTGAACTCCATATGTGAAAATATATCGCAGATTCCTACTTTGAAAAAAAGTTGAGAAGAAAGGAACTGTGGTAAGTAACTGTATATAATAGCAGTGCTAACAATATTAAGAGATTTTTAGAATATGCAGCATAGAACACCATGCCTGACACAGAACATGCTCTCAACAAACTCGGTTCAAATTAAAGGACGTTAAATCTTTAAAACAGTATCTTAACCTAAGCTAAGGGAAGCTTAGCTAAAAATAAACTTCCATTTCTTTTCAAAATCTATCACCCAATAATTCTGTTTTTATACTGATTACTTTACCAAAGCACACAATTTGGGTATTGCCAAAGTTGTGAAAGATATTCTTTCATACTTATGCCTGTACTCGAGATCATATAGATTCTACTTTACTTGCACTGTATTCTGCAATAACAGAGAGAAGTAAAATAGAATATCACTGACTTGTTTCAATATATTTTGTATTTCTGAAATCATATTAACATTTTACTTAATACTGACAAAACTTGAGTATGCCTATTACCATTTTTCAGATGAGAAAATAAAGGGCTAGAGAAGTTAACTGGACTTGCCAATGTCACACAGCTTAATCTGCTAATAGATTAGAGATTCCATGACTCCCAGGTAAGTACTCTACTAACCATATCATACTGAAGAGTACATATAGCAAAGAGATAAAGCATCAGTATGTGCATATATACCATTAGCTCTTGAGGAAAAGGGTAAATGAAAATGACAAAAATTGGGAAATCTATTATCTGTAGTTGAACTCAAGTCCAATGCAGATGAGCAAGCCCCATATCCTATTTCATGATATCCTTCTAACTTTGAAAAGGTGACAACTGAAAGTAATATAAAAATCCTAGTCACAAATAGTAATTATCTTATATACCATTATAATAAGAAATTGTCTTCCTTGACTTTTCTTTCAATCTCACTTTCAATCTATTATTAATCCCGTTGGTTCCATCTTTAAAATATAACCAGATTTAAACAATTCTCTTTACTGCTGCCACTAATACCTTGGTCTAAACCTCTATCCTCTTTTGCTTAGATTAGTGGTATAACCTAATTATGAGTCTCTTTGCTTTTGCCCCCTTTCCAGTATATTCTTTCTTACTGAAGTAACAGTTTAGGGAGGTGAATATTTTTGTATTTTGATTCTCAGAATTTAGGACTTGGCAATAGTCACTCAAAAAGTATTCGTTTAATTAGTAAACACAGCAGCCAGAGTAATCTCTTTAAGGCTAAATCTTACCTGCTCAACATCACTCATCATCAGAGAAATACAAATCAAAACCACAATGAGATACCACCTCACACCTCTCAGAATGGCCAAAAATTAACAACTCAGGTAACAACAGAAGTTGGTGAGGATGCAGAGAAAGGGGAACACTTTTGCACTGCTGGTGGGAATGCAAACTGGTGCAGCCACTCTGGAAAATAGTATGGAGGTTCCTCAAAAAATTAAAAATAGAATTAACCCTATGACCCAGTAACTGAACTACTAGGTATTTATCCAAAGGATACAAAAATGATGACTCAAAGGGGCACATGCACTCAAATGTAAATTTATAGCAGCACTATCAATAATAGCCAAATTATGCAAAAAGACCAAATGTTCATCAACTGATGAATGGATAAAGAAGATGTGGTACACACACACACACACACACTGGAATATAGACTCGGCGATCAAAAAGAAAGAAATCTTGTTATATGCAACAATGTGGATGGAGCTAGAATGTATTAGGCTAAGTGAAATTTAAGAAACGAAACAGATGAACATAGGGTAATGGAAGGAAAAATAAAACAAAAACAGAGAAGGAGAAAAACCATAAGAAGCTCTTAACTACGGAGAACAAACTGAGGATGGCTGGAGGGGTGTTGGGTGGGGGGACGGGGGAAATGGGTAATGGGCATTAAGGAGGGCATTTGTTGGGATGAGCAGTGGGTGATATATATAAGTGATGAACCACTAAACTCTACTCCTGAAATCATTACTGCACTTTATACTACCTAATTTGATGTTAAAAAAAAGGTAAATCTTACCATTTCACTCCTTTGTTTAAAACCACACCCATTTCCTTCCTATCTAAATAAAAGTTAGTCATTTTTAAAATTTATTTATTTATTTTGAGAGACAGAGGCAATGCAAGTGAGGGAGGGGCAGAAAAAGGGAGGGGGAGAGAGAGAGAGAGAGAGAGAGAGAGAGAATTCCAAGTAGGCTCCATGCTGTCAGTGCAAAGCCCAACATGGGTCTTGAACTCATGAACCGTGAGATCATGACCTGAGCCGAAACCAAAAGTCAGATGCTTAATCTGCTGAGCCACCCAAGTATCCCAAAGTTAAAGCCCTTTAAATGGCTCCCACGACCCTGAATACTCTAGCACCCCATACAGTCTGACCTCATCTCCTGCGACTCTCCCTTTCAGCCACTCTAGTCTCCACTGGAATGGCTTCTAGTTGCCTGGAATGCTCTTCCCTCAGATATATGTCCTCCAGATCTCTGCTCAAACACTACTTTTTCAGTGATATGTGCTCTGATCATCCTACACATACAAATATGTTTTTAGATACATTTTTTTGTATCTAAAATAAAGATTACTTAAATAAAAAAACTATAACACCACTACCCACGAAAAAATTTTAACAGTATTTCCTTAGTAGCAACAAATAATCCAAATACTTCCCCCATTGTCTTGTATGTTTGTGTGTTTTTTTCCAGTTTGTTTCAGTTGTAATTGGAACACAAAGTCTATGCTTTGTCATTGGTTGATATATCTGTTAGGTTTCTTACACATTTTCTCTCTTCCTCTTTTAAAACTGAGTTATTTGTCCTATAGAATGTTTCTGTCTAAACCATGTTGAATACATTTCTGTGATGTCATTTAAAATGCTTCTCTGTCTCTTATGTTTACCATGGTAGTTAGATTTGGAGAATTTATAGACCAAGGTTCAAGTCTGTTTCTGTTTTTCCCAAGACTTACATAAGTGGTAGTATAATTTCAACAGAAGGTGCATAATGACTGAATAGAATAGAATCTCTATGTATAAAGAAAGCATGCCAGAAAGACTATTCACAAATAGACTAAAATTGTAATTTACTATTTCAAAACAAGCTAAAAGAGATTAAGAAAATTGTATAAACCATGAATCAAAAACATGTTAGAATGAGAAAAATGCAGAAATAAAGTAAGAGAATTTAGGAAAGAATTAAAATTAAAAAAATTTCAAAAATGAAGAGTAAACTAGAATGGACAGAATTAAATACAACAATTTTTGTCTTAAGGAAAAAAGAGGACAAAAAGAGAAAATTTGAAAACAAAACAAAACAAAAAACTGAGTTAAAGAAACAAATATTGAAGCCAGGCAAAGAAGATCCAGCATGTGGATAAAAAGAGTGCCTGAAAAAAGAAAACTGAAGCAAGAAAACAACAAATACCAAAAGCTATATTTTAAGAAAAATTTCCTGGGGAAAAAAGATTTAGAGCTATGTATTAAAAAAGTGTGCATACTATGTTTCTGAGAATTTAGACTATCCAGGCAAGTCTGACCCAATCACATTAGCCCATTTATTTTTTTTAAAGTTTATTTATTTTGAGAGAGAGAGACAGAGAGAGAGAGAGAGAGAGAGAGAGAGAAAGAGAGAATCTCAAGGAGGCTCCATGCTCTCAGTGCAGAGTCCCACACAGGGCTTGATCCCATGAACTGTGAGATCATGACCTGAGCTGAAGCCAAGAATCAGATGCTTAATCAACTGAGCCATCCTGGTGCCCCAGCAGTTCTATTTTAATTTTTTGAGGAAACTCCATACTGTTTTCCAGAGTGGCTGCACCAGTTTGCATTTCCCCCAATGGTGCAAGAGGGTTCTTTTTCTCTACATCTTTGCCAACACTTGTTTCTTGTGTTTTTGATTTCAGCTATTCCAACAGGTGTGAGGTGATATCTCAAAGTAGTTTTGATTTGCATTACCCTGGTGATGAGTGATGTTGAGCATCTTTTCATGTGTCTGCTGGCCATCTGTATATCTTCTTTGGAGAAATGTGTATTCATGTCTTCTGCCCACTTTTTAATTGCATTATTCCTTTTTTGTTTTTTGTATCAGTTCTTTCCATATTTTGGATACTAACCCCTTACTGGGTATGTCATTTGCAAATGTCTTCTCCCATTCCGTAGGCTGCCTTTTAGTTTTGTTGATTGTTTCTTCTGTGCAGAAGATTTTTATTTTGATGTAGTCGCAACAGTTCTATTTTTGTTTTTGTTTCCCTTTGCACAAGAGACATATCTAGAACAATGTTGCCACCGCCAATGTCAAAGGAATTATTGCCTCTGCTCTTTTCTGGGATTTTTACAGTTTCAGATCTCCTATTTAGGTATTTAATCCATTTTGAGTTTATTTTTGTCTAAATGTGGTCACTTTCACTCTTTTGTATGTAGCTGTCCAGTTTCCCAACACCATTTGTTGAAGAGACTTTTCCTAATGCATATTCTTGTGTCTTTTGCTATAGACTAATTGACCATACAATTGTGGGTTTATTTTTGGGCTCTCTATTCTGTTCCATTGATCTATGTGTCTGTTTTTGTGTCGGTTCCATACTGTTTTGATTATTACAGCTTTGTAGTATACTTGAAATTTGAGATTGTAATGCCTCTAGTGTTGTCCTTTTTTTCTTTTTATCAGTTTATTTATTTATTTTGAGAGAGAAATAAAGGGCAAGTTGGGGAGGGGCAGAGAGAGGGAGAGAAAGAGAGAAAGAGAGAGAGAGAGAATCCCAAAAAGGAACCACACCATCAGTCCAGAGCCCAACAAGGGGCTCGAATCCACAGCCCGTGAGATCATGACCTGAGCCAAAGTCAGACGCTTAACTGGCTGAGCCATCCAGGTGCTCCATTGTTCTTTTTCAAGACTGCTTTGGCTATTTGGAGTCTTTTGTGGTTCCATACAAAGTTTAGGATCATTTGTTCCAGTCCTGTGAAAAATGTTGTTGGTAATCTGATAGGGATTGCATTAAGTCTGTAGATTGCTTTGGGTAGTATGAATATTTTAGCAATATTTGTTCTCCCAATCTATGAGTATGAAATATCCTTCCATATCTTTGTGTCATCTTCAATTTCTTTCATCATTGTTTTATAGTTTTCAGAGTACAAGTCTTTCACCTCAATGGTTAGGTTTATTTCTAGGTATTTTATTATTTTTGGTGCAATTATAAATGAGGTTGTTTTCATATTTCAATAAAGAAGCAATCTTGTATAATGAGCATCCCTAGCACCCAGGTTGTGGTCACAAAATACACTTTCTTATAAATTTCTCAGTTTTCATTATTTCCCTCTGTCATTTCAAATTTTGTGTATTTGTACTTTATCTCATTTTTAAAAATTGATTAGATTATATGATTCTGTACTCCCCTACCCCAGTTATAAAGCTTGTGCAAATAATAATTTATTCTTTATACGCTTAATGTTGTATAATAAAGAATGCATCTGGTTCTTGTCCTAGGTCCCTGGCACAGAGTTTCAAAATTCCTTTGAATTTTCTGACTGATAGCAGTGTCTTTCTCAAGGTGACTCATTGTGGGCCCACAGACAGCTTCAAGATTGGGCTGTAACTTTGGGTCCACCCATCCTCCAAAGATGGGGGACTTGAGACTGGGTTAAATCACATGCAAATGGTGTAATCTACCATATCTACATTATGAAACTGCCATACAAATTCTGTACCCTGAGGCTTAGTGGAGCTTCCTGGTGGGCAAACACACTGATGTGGTAGGAGGCTGCTAAGCCTTGAGTCTAAGGGGCGAGGTCATGGAAGCTCTGCATCTAAGATCCTCCCAGACCCTTCCCTAAGTACCTCTGCATTTAACTGTTCCTAGGTTGTATCTCTATAATAAAGTTGTAATTGTAGGTATGGTACTTTATTGGGTTCTGTGAGTCATCTAGGTTAATTCTCAAACCTGAGAGGGTTGTGAGAATCCCTGAACTCATAGAAATGCAGGTGGCCAAAGTTTAGCTTGAGCCTTAGGTAAGGGCAGACTTAGAGAATTGAACCCTTAAAGCTATACGGTCTGATGCTAAATCTGGGTAGTTACTGTAAGAATTGAACTGTAGTCCACCCAGTTGCTGTGGAAACAAAACTAAGGTAACAAGTATGTATTGTGCATGTTGTCACCCACTGCTAGTGCCTAGAGGGCAAGAAAAATTTATGCACTTTTATCTTTAAAATTTTTATTTATACATTTATTTTTTAATGTTTATTTTTGAGAGAGAGAGAGAGACAGGGTGCAAGCAGGAGAGGGGCAGAGAGCCTCATGAGAGGCTTGAACTCATGAAATACGAGATCATGACCTGAGCTGAAGTTGGACACGTAACCGACTAAGCCACCCAGGTGCCCCATGCATTATTAAACTATAAAAATAATAGGGCTCGGTATTTTTAAGTTTTACTTTATATATACCTACAAAATATTTCTTCACACTATTCCAAGAGTTATAAATTTTAGGGCTGTCATTCAAATTCAAGAGCCAACCAAAGAGCCCTTATAATGTACAACTTTCTATTTTATGAAGGGTAGAGAAAAGTATGAGTCAGCAGTGAAGAGAACATTCAGTTATTTAATTACTGGTTAATTGGAATTTTGCATTATTATGTTATATAGCGTACATAAAACTGCCAAAACTAAGGTCAATATTTTATTCTAAAAATACTTTAACTGTTGTCAAATCTAATCTAAAGTAGTTATAAAGTTTAGTTTGGTAATATTAATCTTAGATCTTTCTAAGATCAAAAGTAGTGATTAAATAGGAATATAAATTTTTAAAATTATTTTAGAGAGAAAGAGAGAGAGCATGTACAAGCAGGGGAGAATGGTAGAGGGAGAGAAAGAAAGAATCTTAATCAGGTTCCATGCTCACCATGGAGCTTGATGCAGGGCTCAATCCCACAACCCTGGGATCATGACCTGAGCTGAAATCAAGAGTCGAAGCTTAACTGAGCGAGCCACTCAGGTGCCCCTGGAGTATAAATATTTATAAAGATAACTACTCTTTTCTTTTTATTTTTTTTTAGCGTTTATTTATTTTGGAGAGACATAGAGACAGTGCATGAGCAGGGGAAGGGCGGAGAGAGAGGGAGACACAGAAACCGAAGCAGGTTCCAGGCTCTGATGAGCCATCAGCACAGAGTACGACGTGGGGCTCGAACTCACAGACCCAGGCGCCCCTAAAGATAACTACTCATAAAAATTTGGAAAGATTCAAAGGAATCTCTCCCTACAAAGGAAAAAATTCATTCACTGATTTACTAAATATTTAATAAATACATATTTGTTAGGCAGTAGGGCTGTAATGAAGAATGAAAATTTGCTGTGAAGGAACACATTCTTGTGTAAAAAAACCCAAAAACATACTATTACTAAACAATGCAAGTATTACAATGACACACAAAACATTACAGATCACATTTTAAAAATGACTAGGTGAGCAGCAGTGGAGTGGGTAGAGAAGGAGGGGAGAAGGTGAGAGAGAGGTAGTATATGAACAGAATGGTTTTTTTTAAATGTTTATTTATTTATTTATTTGAGAGAGTGCATGCAGGGGAGGGACAGAGAGAAAAGGAGAGAGAGAGAATCCCAAAACTTAGGGCTCAATTACTGAACTGAGGTTTGTTTTTTGTTAAGATTTAAGATTTTATTTTTAAGTAATCTCTACACCCAATGTGGGGCTTGAACTCACAACCTCGAGATCAAGAGTCACATGCTCTACTGGCTGAGCCAGCCAGACACTCCAACATATGAATTGAGTGTTAATGAATAAGAAGAAGTTTACCAGAGAGAACTGGAGAGGAGTGAGGACAAAAGAAGAAGTTTACCAGAGAGAATTGGAGAGGAGTGAGGACAAAAGGAGTGGCATATGAAAGGACATGAAAGGGTGCTTGGGTTGCTCAGTTGGTTAAGCATCTGATTTCAGTTCAGGTCATGATCACAAGGTTTGTGAGTTCCAGCCCCGCATCAGGCTCTCTTGCTGTCAGCAAGGCTCCTGCTTTGGGTCCTCCATCCCCTTTTCTCTCTGCCTCTCTCCCACGCACGTTCTCCCTCAAAAACAAACATTTAAAAAAAACCTGAAAGGACATGAAGACAAAGGTGACCACAATGCATTCTAGAAACTAGTTAAATAGTACAGGAAAAAAGAGGAGCTTGAGGGATACAAGTAAGAGATAAAGATAAAGGGTGAGAAAATGAAATTAAACTATATAATAGGGATTCATTCATATTCATCTAATGTTTTTAAACAAACAAGCAAAAATGAATGAGTCTTTAAAGTCTATACCTTAAAGGATGATCACTTTTTAATTCCTGGATTATTTTTACGGTGCTAAAATGAATTGGCTGGTAGGGCTAAATCATATTAGTCTTAGTTCAGTTTAATTCTTGCAGCAACTAAAAAACAATTGTTTTTTAAGTAAGCTCTGTGCCCAACATGGGACTTGAGCTCATGACCCTGAGATAAAGGGTCACATGCTCTACTGACAGAGCCAGCTGAGTGCCTCTTTGACATAAGGCTAGAATTTTACCCTCTTAGTAAATTCTATTTGATGGCAAAGTCTTATAAACAGCTGATAACCAAACATCAAAATAACTCCATGAGAAACAGGCATTCATATGCATTGCTATTGGGAATGAAAGCAGTTTTAACTCTTTTGGAGAGCAATTTGGCAATATCTAACAAAATCACATATGCACTTACCCTTTGACCCAACAATCCCACTTGTAGGAATACCCTGAAAAAATATCTCTAACAACATAAAAATATGAGTGCATAAAGTTATTCATTAAAGATTGCTTTTAACTGCAAAATACTGGAAACAATCTAAATGCCCATATAAAAGAGAATGACTGAATAAACTCTGCTACATTCACACAATGAGGGACAATGCAGCTATTAAAAAAACTATTCCCAGTTGGCACTCAAGGAGAGGGTACTACATAAGATCGTGAATACTAGGAGGAAGGAAGGGATCAATGTGGGACATTTGATAGACAGCCTATCATAGTCTGTCTTCTAGCCCACAATTCATATCCCTCCTACATGCAAAATATGCTCACCTTCTCCTAAGGGTGGTTTTGCAATTCTGAAACTACTTCATATATACTTTAGATTTGAACAATTAAGTGATTAATTGCTAATTAAATAGATAATGAAAGCCACATTTCTTAGTGCCAAAGAAAGGAAATATGAATAAGGAAAAAAGGAAGATTAGCTTTAACCCTGTGGTGTTGGACTGCAATCTGAGGTATTATTAAGGTGTCGTGTCTTTCATCATTTATTTATTTATTTATTTATTTATTTATTTATTTATTTATTTATTCATTCATTCATCCATCTATTTATTTTGAGAGACAGAATACATGAGTAGGGGAGGGGCAGAGAGAGGGAGATAAGAGAATCTCAAGCAGGCTCTGGGCTATCAGTATGGAGCCCAACATGGGATTCGATCTCATTAATTGTAAGATTACAACCTGAGCTGAAATCAAGAGTCAGATGCTTAACTGACAGCCACCCAAGCACCATTGGTGTCACATTTTAAAATATAAATAGAGATACAGACAGATAGGAAGATAGGATGATGCCAGGGCTGAAACAAAGAAAATGTAAGATGAACCTGGAACAACTATGGCACCATAAACTAAAGTGCTCAAAATTAATGAGGGCACATCAAAAGAACAGAGGAGCCACTATGAAGAAGCTCTCGATGGCCAAAGTCAGGACAACTGGAAAACAACATAATGACTGCAATGGATTAGAACTCACAGAATAAAATAAATATCCATAAATTATACTGAAGTAAGCAAATAAGTTAATAAAAATAAATTAATAATTGGAGGGAGTAGATGCAGCACAGAAAAATTACCTTACATGAAAAAAAAATCATCATTTGGCAAATACCACAATAATTACTGGAGACAAGAACCATCAAATAGATGCTAAAAGTAGTGGGTGAAAATATAATGAAAGAACAAAATATTTACATAGTCTCTTGTATTTCCCCACCAGATACTTACTAACTAAATTACAAAAGGAAAAGTAATAACTTTAAAGTGCATACATGGGTCAACATCTCTTTAACCAAGTGATCAAAATTAATATGACCAGTAATGAGAAATGTTGAAATCTTGATGTACAGTATGAAAAAAGACAAAACAGGATTTTTGAGGTATTGCCAAAAAATCATTAATTAGAGGAAATATTAGTCAACCATACACTGAAGGACATTCTACAAAATAACAGGCCAGTACTCTTCAAAAGTGTCATGTTCATAAAAGTCAAAGAAAAACCGAGAAGTTGTTCCAGGTTAAAGAGACTAAGGAAATGTGAAAACTGAATGCAATATAGGAACCTAACTTGGGTGTGAATCAGACAAAGGACATTAGTAATTTTACAAAGGTGAACATTTTACATAACCACTATAGAATCATCAAAGGTCAGAAATAACTGTTGATAAAACACTAGTACAAATCCTTAAAACCTATTTAAATTTTGCTAATTATGCTCATAATGTGAAAGAAGAAAGGCACAGAAAAAATTCAAGCTGAGTCAAAACTCAGATTTTCTGAGTAAAGTCCAGTGTTCCTTCCATTGTCATATAAATTTAGTTGTGTCTAAATTTTTTAAAATATTTTTTAAGTCTATTTATTTATTTGAGAGAGCCAGAGACAGTTTGGCGCATATAGGAGAGAGGCAGAGGGAGAGAGAGAGACTCCCAAGCAAGCTCTGTGCTGTCAGTGCAGAGCCCAACACAGGGCTTGAACCCACAAAACCATGAGATCATGACCTGAGCCGAAACCAAGAGTCAGAAGCTTAGCTGACTGAACCACCCAGGCATGCCTAAATTTACAGTTTTTATGTACAAGGATATGTCAATTTTATTTAATAATTTTAATAAATTTAAGAATGTAATAATGTATTTAAAAATGTATTAAATAAGAACTTTAAATATTAACTCGTTACTTTTATATCATGTCATACTAGACTGGTAATATATAAGAGTCACAAATTTATAGTACAGTAACTGAAACAAGCAAATAAATAAAAAGATTAATTGAAATACTAAGTAACATGGTATGTAGGGCATTATTGCATAAAATATGATCTCCAAAGCAATTCAAGCTATCTCAAGTTATTGGGCTTTTTATCAATGGATGGTGGTCTGGGAAGGACTTAAAAACCTTCCTCTTTGGAGAGTCAGTGTAGTTGGGGAGGAAGAGAAAGGGAGTAAGAAACGAAGCATATATTGGTGGGGATCAAAAGAGAAGAGAAGTAAAGGAGTTAAGTAGAAAGGAAGGAAGAGAGATGCAAAATCACATAATTACATAGCCTTTGGCTTCTTTCTGAATCCTTCCCATTGCACACCTTTGTAACATTCCATTGACATTAGGAGCCTTCCTTGTGCTACGGTGAATCTCATTTTTTTTTTCCAGACCAGATATATTTATTAGAAAGACCCTAATGAGAAAGTTAAATCCAGAAGCTAAATAGCAATCTTACCGTGTCATACCCTTGTCTTCACTGAAACTTCATTATCCTCAACAGAAAGTATAAATATGTCAGAATTTTATAAGAGCACCATAAGTATTTATTTTAATGTTTATTTAATTTTGAGAGAGAGCGCGCACACACAAGTGGAGGGAAGAGCAGAGAGAGGGGAGGCAGAGGATCCAAAGGGGCTCTGTGTTGACAGCACCAAGCCTGACGTGGGGCTCGAAATCACAAACTGCGACATCATGACCTGAGCTGAGGTCAGACGCTCAACCAAATGAGTCACCCAGGTGTCCCATTTATTTATTTATTTATTTATTTATTTATTTTGAGAGAGAGACAGAGCACTAGTGGGAGCGAGGCAGAGATAGAGAGGGAGACACAGAATCCGAAGCAGGCTCCAGGCTCTGAGCTGTCAGTACAAAGCCCGATGCGGGGCTCGAACTCAGACCACCGAGATCATGACCTGAGCCGAAGTTGGACGCTTAACCGACTGAGCCACCCAGGCGCCCCTATTTATTTATTTTTAAGGGGTTATATATCTTCTTTGAACACATCTCTTTCCACCTTTCTTGACTGATCTTTTATACTTTAAAGGTAGAATTACAGTTTTAGATACAATCTTATTACTCACATTCAGGATAGGAATACCTTGATAAGAGGAAAAGAAAAACCCATCTCTTCTGTCACAATATGGATCTGGTGACAGGCTGGCTCTCTGAAAACGTTTGGAAATCATGTACCTTAAGGACTTCAATTTGACAAAAAGATGTAAAAATTTTTAAAAATCCTCTTAGAGGGGTGCCTGGGAGGCTCAGTTGGTTGAGCATATGACTTTGGCTCAGGTCATGATCTCATGGTTCATGAGGTGGAGCCCGGCATCCTCCTGCTTCGGATTCTGTGCTGACAGCTTAGTGCCTGGAGCCTGCTTCGGATTCTGTGTCCCTGACTCTCTCTGTCCCTTCCCTGCTCTTGCTCTGCTTCTCTCTCTCTCTCAAAAGCAAATAAACACTTAAATAAATTTAAAAAAATCCTCTTAG
Source organism: Paguma larvata (assembly GCA_030068075.1). Taxonomy (NCBI): domain Eukaryota; kingdom Metazoa; phylum Chordata; class Mammalia; order Carnivora; family Viverridae; genus Paguma; species Paguma larvata. Next base: position 65,963,577 of record CM057837.1, read on the forward strand.
AATAAAATATGCAAAGACTGAAGAGACACAGAATTTCCAAAAATTAAAAACAATACCTTTACAAAGAACAGAAAGTTTCCTAACCAAAGAAATCATCTGAGTGAAGATATATTCATGTATAGCATCTATCATATGTGGCACACCTAATTTATAGATTTACACAGATTTTCATATTGAAATAGCAAATAAGTTCCATTTTACAAATATACAAAAATGGAAAACAAAATACTTCAGATAAGATAGAGTTTATCAACGGTTATTTACACTTAAAAACACTTACATTGTTTTAAAATTATTTTTAACTGTCATTTAAAGAAGAATCAATGGCTATTAAAATGGATTTTACAGTGTAAACAATAAATACCAATAAAATCACCGCCCCACCCCCACCCCCCATAGGTAAACAGAGAAGAAAAAGCTAATCTATTCCATCTGGGTTGGTAAAAAGATTATAAGGGTTTGTGTAGAAGGAGACACAGCCATTATTTAGGTTTAGAAAACATGGATTCAAATACCTAAAGCCAATTTTATATTTCCTTAAAAATGTCCTGATGTGTTCTTGCAGATAGCATTCCTGTTTTTGGCTGCATATCACTGTGCTAAACGTGACTGAAGAGCCACTCAACAATAACAAGAAAAACCACACCCACAAACTGCGGAATTTCATTCACTGTTTTGTAACTCATTCACTGATAAAATAGATATGTTTTTAAGAAGTTAAATCATCACTCAGGAAACCGCAACTTCAGTTTTCCTGATCTATACTAGAGATTTTTAATGTAGTGAATCCTCTCTGTAGGGTCAAGAGGTTTAAAATGGATTTCCCTGCAAGATAATGTACAATATGGGCATACTGCCAGCAAAAGGACTGATGAAACAGAGTAGCATATAATCTTTCGAAACAGAAATCATCTGTGAGATTCAAAATACTAGGTATATGAGAGGGAGTTTTATCTAAAATGTTATCATTCTTAATCTGTCTGAAGTAATTAAACTGAAATCTTCTGCCCAATTTTCAAGCTGTGTTTTATTATTCAAACGATCTTAAAGTGCATTGTATGGGTGATGTGACGTTTCACTGTGGAATTAAGTGTTAATTATTGACAAAGCAGTTATTATCATGAGATAACTGACCTTATTTGAGAGTTAAGCATCCTGAGGCAAAGTTGAGTATACTTAATCCTGGCAGGTTAATTATCTAGTGATTATGGAGCCTTGAAAGGTATTACTCTTAAGAACCATTTGCAAAATGACACTATACAAAAAAAAATTCTTAATTTAATAAAAATGAAAAACAGGAAGAATAATTGAATTCTTTAGTTATGTATTGTTAGATAATGACCAAGAGGCAGCTAGCATTAGCAGGCATCAATGGATATAATTACCTGCATGTAAAATGTCCTTTATTAAGCAGATTACGCATGATTCCAGCCAACAAATGGTTGTTGCTAAAGGGAGATATTTTAAACTTTGAGGATGTCAGAAACAAATTAAAAGTACAATGTAACATTTAAAGACCTTATACGCTAGAGTAGTTTCAAAACTAAGAAGAAATTGTCAAATTCAGGTGTGTGGTTTAAAAGTATAACACTCAATGTAACAGGTCACCAAAAATTTTGAGGTAACAGAGAAATTTGTTTCTATGCATTTTTGAATCTCGGTTAAAAGTAAACCATGCAAATCAAAATCACAAAAAGATGATACTTCACATCCATCAGGATGGCTACTGTCAAAAAAAGGGAAAATAGCTGTTAGTAAGGACAGAGAAATTGTAACTACTGTGCTTTGCTGGAGGGAATATAAATGGTGCAGCTGCTATGGTTTCCCACAGCATCTGATGGTTCCTCAAAAAGTTAAACACAGAATTGTTATCAGACAATATAAAAATTCCCCTTCTAGGTATATACCTAAAGGTCCTGAAAACGGGTTCTCAAACAGATACTTGTACCCGTGTTCAGAGCAGCCTTATTCACAAAAACCGAAAGGCAAAACCAAATTGAATGTCCATCAACTGGTGGCTAAATAAAGATAAAACTCTGATATATGGGTAAACTTTGAAAACACTAAGTTAAATGAAATAAATCATACACAAACAACTATTGTGTGATCCTACTTAGATGAGGAAATTAGAATAGGCAAATTCATAGAATAATGGTAATCAGAGATGTGGGGAGTTATTGTTTAATGTGTATAGAACTTCTGTTTGGATGAAGGAAGGGTTCCAGAAATGGGCAGTGGTGATAGCTGCAAATATTGTGGGTTTATTTAATGCCACTGAATTGTACACTTAAAAATGGTCAACTTTCTGTTGTGTATTTTTTACCACAATGAAAGAAAAGAAAAAAAAGTAAATTATACCACTTAATAATTATACTTTTGTTTTTAACACATTAATGCAGCAATGTTATTCCTGTGGACACTTCTATTTTGTATCTGGATTTGCCCAACCAAATAAATATCTGCAGATATTCCTTGGAGAAGAATATTGTTTTCCTTGGTCTAATCTGAGAAAAGAAATAGTGGGGAGGAGAAATGGGAAAAATCTAGCTTGAAAGGTCCTATAGTTGAGGTGTGAAATGAATAACGAAAAAGAATAACTATTTAAAATATGATAGGCATTTTATTTTAGATTTTGGAACAGAGAATTTGCTGGTTTAGAATAAAATTGGTCAGTTTTACTGATTATTAGAATGTGAGAAAATGAATCCCTAGGTTTTTAAAAAACATTTTAAGCTGTAAGAAAAAATTTAAAGGATTATCTAGTATTTCTACACAAATCTGTGACTTTAAAATGAGGAAATTAAAGGAATAGTAGTTGGCTAATAAATCAGCAAATTGATTAAATTAATGAAAATCTAAGCATTTTATTAATATATAAACATATATGATTTGCTAATATTTAAAGTAGGGTCAAAATTTTGAGTATGTATCTGCTGATACTGTAGAGTCTTTCTTATAGAACCAAATCCATAATTCATAGTTTGTTTATTTGTCTAATTCAATTTGTTTATCTAGTCCCCAGCTGATGAACATTTGGGTTGTTTACTGACTTTGAGTATTTTAGATAAAACGGCTATGAGCATTTGTGTATGTCTTTAGATGAACATATACTTTCACTTTTCTTGGGTAAATACCTAGGAATGGAATAGCAAGGTGACATGGTGGATGTCTCCCTAACTTTCTAAGAAACTGGAAAACTACTTTTCGAAGAAGTTGTACCATTCATCTTACATTCTCATTTGCTGTATTTGACACTTTTAGTAGCTCCACGTTCTGCCAATATTTGGTATGGTCACACTTTTAAATTTTGCACACTCAAATAGCTATACAGTTATATGGATTGAAGTTTGATTTTTTGGATATGGATATTCAATTGCTACAGCATGACTTGTTAAAAAGACTATTCTCAAAGGAACTAGAAGCAGAACAGCTAAGACAGCCCAGACCTAGCAGAAAGAGAGAAATAACAAAGATTAGGGCACAAATTAATCATATGGAAACAGAGAAAGTAGTGGAACAGATCAATGAAACCAAGAGCTGGTTCTTTGAAAAAATAAACAAAATTGATAAACCTCTAGCCAGGCTCCTCAAAAAGAAAAGAGAGAGAAACCAAATCAATAAAATCACGAACGAAAATGGAGTGATTACAACCAATCCCTCAGAAATACAAGCAATCATCAGAGAATATTATGAAAAACTCTATGCTGTCAAATTGAACAACCTGGAAGAAATGGACAAATTCCTAAACAGTCACGTGCTACCAAAACTCAAATGGGAAGAAATAGAAAACTTGAACAGAACCATAACTAGTGAAGAAATTGAATCAGTCATCGAAAATCTCCCAGCAAATAAAAGTCCAGGGCCAGATGGCTTCCCTGTGGAATTTTACCAGACATTTAAAACAGAGTTAATACCTATCCTCCTCAAGCTGTTACAAAAAATTGAGACGGAAAGAAAACTCCCGGACTCATTCTATGAAGCCAGCATCACTTTGATTCCCAAACCAGATAGAGACCCAGCAAAAAAAGAGAACTACAGGCTGATATCCTTGATGAATATGGATGCAAAAATTCTTAACAAGAATTTAACAAGATACTAGCAAATAGAATCCAACAGCATATAAAAAGAATTATCCACCACGATCAAGTAGGATTCATCCCTGGGTTGCAGGGATGGTTCAACATTCGTAAATCAATTAACGTGATACATCACATTAACAAAAGAAAAGATAAGAACCATATGATCCTGTCGATTGATGCAGAAAAAGCATTTGACAAAATACAGCATCCCTTCTTAATAAAAACTCTCAAGAAAGTCGGGATAGAAGGAACATACTTAGACATCATAAAAGCCATTTATGAAAAGCCCACAGCTAATATCATCCTCAATGGAGAAAAACTGAGAGCCTTCCTCCTGAGATCAGGAACACAACAGGGATGTCCACTCTCACTACTGCTATTTAACATAGTGTTGGAGGTCCTAGCATCAGCAATCAGACAAGAAAGCAAAATAAAAGGCATCAGAATAGGCAAGGATGAAGTCAAACTTTCACTTTTTGCAGACGACATGATTCTTTACATGGAAAACCCAACAGAATCCACCGAAAGCCTACTAGAACTGATCCATGAATTTGGCAAAGTTGCAGGATACAAAATCAACGTACAGAAATCGGTTGCTTTCCTTTACACCAACAATGAAGCAATAGAAAGAGAAATAAAGAAGCGAATCCCATTCACAATTGCATCAAAAACCATCAAATACCTAGGAATAAACCTAACCAAAGATGTAAAAGACCTTTACGTGGAAAACTATAAAAAACTTAAGAAGGAAATTGAGATAGACACAAGGAAATGGAAAAACATCCCATGCTCATGGATCGGAAGAATAAATATCGTTAAAATGGCAATACTACCTAAGGCGATCTACACATTCAATGCAATCCCAATCAAAATTGCACCAGCATTCTTCCAAAGCTAGAGCAAACAATCCTGAAATTTGTATGGAACCACAAAAGACCCGAATAGGCAAAGTAATTCTGAAGTATAAAACCAAAGTGGGAGGCATCACAATCCCAGATTTTAACCTCTACTACAAAGCAGTAGTCATCAAGACACCATGGTATTGGCACAAGAACAGACACATAGACCAATGGAATAGAATAGAGAACCCAGAGATGGACCCACAAGCATATGGCCATCTAATCTTTGACAAAGCAGGAAAGAGTATCCAATGGAAAAAAGACAGCCTCTTTAGCAAATGGTGCTGGGAAAACTGGACAGCAACATGCAGAAGAATGAAACTAGACCACTTCCTTACACCTCTCACAAAAATAAACTCTAAATGGATGAAGGATCTGAATGTGAGACAGGAAACCATCAAAATCCTAGAGGAGAAAGCAGGAAAAAACCTCTTTGACCTGAGCCGCAGCAATTTCCTATGTGACACATCTCCAAAGGCGAGGGAATTTAAAGCAAAAATGAACTACTGGGACCTCATCAAGATAAAAAGCTTCTGCACGGCAAAGGAAACAACCAACAAAACTAATAGACAACTGATGGAATGGGAAAGGATAATTGCAAATGACATATCAGATAAAGGACTAGTATCTAAAGTCTATAAAGAACTTACCAAACTCCACACCTGAAAAACAAATAATCCAGTGAAGAAATGGGCAGAAGATATGAATAGACACTTCTCCAAAGAGGACATTCAGATGGCCAACAGACACATGAAACGATGCTTAAAGTCACTCATCATCAGGGAAACACAAATCAAAACCACACTGAGATACCACCTTACACCGGTTCGAGTGGCTAAAATGAATAAATCAGGAAACTATAGATGCTGGTGGGGATGTGGAGAAGCAGGTACCCTCTTGCACTGTTGGTGGGAATGCAAACTGGTGCAGCCACTCTGGAAAACAGTGTGGAGGTTCCTCAAAAAAATGAAAATAGAGCTACCCTATGATCCAGCAATAGCCCTGCTAGGAATCTACCCAAGAGACACAGGAATGCTGATGCATAGGAGCACGTGTACCCCAATGTTCATAGCAGCACTTTCGACAATAGCCAAATCATGGAAACAGACCAAGTGCCCATCAACTGACGAATGGATAAAGAAGTTATGGCACATATATACAATAGACTACTACGTGGCTATGAGAAAAAATGAAATCTGGCCATGTGTAGCAACATGGATGGAACTGGAGGGTATTATGTTAAGTGAAATAAGTCAGTCAGAAAAAGACAGATACCATATGTTTCCACGAATAGGTGGACTTTGTGACACTAAGCAAAAACCAAGGAGAGGGGAAGAGGGGAAAGGAAAAAAAGACACAGAAAGGGAGGGAGATAAAACATAAGAGACTCTCAAAGACTAAGAACAAACTGAGGGTGAGGGGGGTGAGGGAGGGGGGAGAGGGGGTGATGGGCATTAAAGAGGGCACGTGTTGGGATGAACACTGGGTGTTATATGTAAACCAATTTGAAAATAAACTATTATAAAAAAAAAAGACTATTCTCCATGGAATGACCTCAGAAATTTTGTTGAAAAATCAATTATAGGCCTATTTATGGACTATCTCTTCTGTTCGATGGATCTATTTGTATATCTTTGGACCAATTCTACATTGTATTGATTACTGTGGTTTTAAAAGGTAAGTCTTGAAACCATGTAGTGTAGGTCCTCTGATATTTTTCTTTCCAAAACTGGTCTGGCTATTCTAGTCTAGGGCTTTTCCATATGAATTTTAGAATAAGTTTGTTGACCTCTACTGAAACAAACTAATAATATTTTGATTAAATTATGTTGGATCCATACACCAATTTGAGAATGACACAACAGTCTTAAAATTCATGAACATGCTATTTGTCTCCATTTAATCATTTAATTTTTCTCAACAATGTTTTGTAGTGTTTAATATACACGTTTGCACATCTTTTCTCATTTATCCCAAATATGTCGTTATTTTTTATGGTATCAGAAATAGCATTTTAAATTTGTTTATTTCTTAAAGTTTTTTTTTTTCTTAAAGTTTTATTTAAGTAATCTTTACACCCCACATGGGCCTTGAACTCACGACCTTGAGATCAAGAGTCACATGGTCCTCTGACTGAGAGCTAGCCAGGCACCCTGGTATCAGAAATAGTACTTTTAAATATCAATTTCTGAGTGTTTGCTGCTAACATATAGAAATAAACTGATTTTTGTATGTTTATCTTGTATCCCACAACCTTGTTCAACTCTGTTTAAGTTGTGATAGTTTTTTGCAGATTTTGTAGAATTAAAAAAAAAAACAATTATGGTGTTTGATTAAGAGACAATTTTACTTCTTCCTTTCTAATCCTGGATGTTTTTCATACCTTATTAGCATTGTAAAATGTTTAACAGAAGTTGAGTGAACATCCTTGTTTTGTTTCTGATCTTATATGGAAAATAGTCTTTCATCAACAAGTATGATGTTAGCTGTCCATTTTCTTATGGATGTCCTTTGTTGGATTATAGAAGTTTCTTTCTATCCTTAGTATTCTGAGGGCTTTTATCAGGAATGGATGTTGGATTTCATCAAATATTTTCTGTCTCTATTCAGATGATCATGTTTCCTTCTTAGTTTTACTAAAGTGGGTTATATTGAGTTTATAATGTTAAACCAATTCTGCATTCCTGGTCAAGATGATTATCCTTTCTAAATATATTGTTGGGTTTGATTTGCTAAAATTGTCTTAAGAATTTTTGCATCTATTTTAATGAGGAATATTGGTCTGTAACTTTTTCTCTTAATTCTTTGTTTGATTTTGATAGTGTTTCATCTTCTTCAATAGTTTGGGATAGTTTGTATAGGACTATTATTATTTCTTCCTTAAATGTGTGCTAGACCTCAACACTGAAGCAATCTGGTGCTTGAGTTTTCTTTGTGGGAAGGGTTATAACTAAAAATTCAATTTCATTAATAGATAACCTGAATAGTCCTATTTCTAATTCTTTTTAAGTGTGCTTAGGTCTATATGTTTTTCAAGGAATTTGTCCAATACATGCAGGCTGTCAATTATATTGGAATAATATTGTTAGGAGGAACCACAGTAGCTTCTACTCTAGTCTAATTTGCCCAATTAGTGTTCTGAGTACTCTATCTGGAGCCTCATGAATTATGAGGTAATTCACTCTGTCTCATGGAATGAGAATGATTACAAGTTCTACATGTACTCTGAGGATTATTCCCTCTAATCTTTTCAGATGGTTCCCAGCCTTCACCAGTTTCCTGACAAATATATACCGATGAGTTCTCAGCTGAAGATTTGGGTGGGACTCTGAAAATCCCTGATTTTTCTCTATGCAGCTCTTTCCTCTCTGGTACTATGGCTTATAAATTCTAGCTGTCCAGCTGTTAGATTTCCTCAATTTTTAGCTCCATCTCCTCAACTCAAAAGAGCTTGCCAATGGGGCGCCTGGGTGGCTCAGCAGGTTAAGAGATCCGACCGGCTCAGGTCAGGATCTCACAGCTCGTGAGTTCGAGCCCTGTGTCATACTCTGTGTTGACAGCCTGGAGACTGGAGCCTGCTTCGAATTCTGTGTCTCTGTCTCTCTCTGCCCCTTCCCTTCTCACGCTCTGTCTCTCTCAAAAATAAATAAACATTAAAATAAAAAAGAGAGAGAGAGAGGTTGCCAAGAGGATTCCTTTCTTTGTGTTGTGGCCTGGAAATTCTCTCCAACCAGTAAGCTGAGAGCTAGCCAGGCACCCTGGTATCAGAAATAGTACTTTTAAATATCAATTTCCCTCATTTATTTTTTTGTCTCATAAGGATCAATGTGAAGAGAGAAACTTGGTGGACAAGGCATTTAAAAATTTTAATACTAAGGTTATCAGTAAAGCTTTAAAGCATCATTAGTAGTGCAGAACCTTCTGAAAATAAGAGCCAAGTGTGTTTGTTTTTGCTAGCTGTTGACATTTCTTTTTTTTACTTATTCAAGAATTAGAATTTATTTATTTTTAATTTTTTTTTAAATTTACATCCAAGTTAGTTACATATAGTGCATTAATGATTTCAGGAGTAAAATACAGGGATTCATCCCCTATGTATAACACTCAGTGCTCATCCCAACAAGGGTCTTCCTTAATGCCCCTTGCCCATTTAGACCATCCCCCAACCCATGACCCATCCAACAACCCTCAGTTTGTTTTCTACATTTAAGAGTCTCTTATGTTTTGTACCCCTCTCTGTTTTTATATTATTTTTGCTTTCCTTCCCTTATGTTCATCTGTTTTGTATCTTAAATTCCACGTATGAGTGAAGTCATATATTTGTCTTTCTCTGACTAATTTCGGTTAGCATAATACACTCTAGTTCCATCCACATTGTTGCAAATGGCAAGATTTCATTCTTTTGATTGCCACTAACTGTTGACATTTTGAAAATTTAAAGTAAGTACAGATTTGATTGTTGTTTCCAGGGTAAGAGGGAGAAAGAAAGATAAAACAAACCTATTTGCATGCCCTGAGAAAGCTATCTTACACTTCATCGCATTTTGTCCTGGGGCACCTCGATGGCTCAGTCACTTAAGCCTTTGACTCTGATTTAGGTTATGATATCGAGGTTCATGAGTTCAAGCCCTGCATCAGGCTCTGCACTGACAGCATGGAGACTGCTTTGGATCCTACCTCTCCCCCTGCCACACCCCTCTCTCAAAAATACAAAAAAAAAAAAAAAAAAAAAAGAAAAGAAAAGAAATACAATGTCCTCTTTATTTTCTGGAGACCTAAAGATAGTTTATTACTAAAGCATTCAAGGAGAATAATGAGAGATGAGATTAAAGGTAAAAAAGAAAAACGCCACACTTGTTTTTTATAATCAAATATGGAATCAGTTACCTTTATCCTTATTAAATTTCATCACTCTGCTGATATCTGCAGTCTATTAAAGTTTTCAAAAGTCTAATTCTGACATTCAAGTTACTTGATATTTGTTAAAGTATTGCATTATTTGCATTCTCTGCATTTGCATTCATTCTCTGCAAATACAGCTTTATCTGAATCGTTGATAGCTGAGCAAAGCTCAGAGTAAACACTGAAGTATATCACTAGAAATCTATGTATTTATCAGCATACTTTTTGAGACTGGTTCAAGAAAATACCAAATATACCTAATTGCCCCGTATCCAACATTTGTTTTCCTGGGTGGCTTAGTTGGTTAAGCATTTCGTCTCAGGTCATGATCTCATGGTTTTTGAGTTTGAGCCCTGTATCAGGCTCTCTGCCATCACTGCAGAGCCTGCTGCGGATGCTCTGTCTCCCTCTTTCTGCCCCTCCCCCATGCACGTGCACACACTCTCTCTCTTTCAAAAATAAACATAAAAAAAAAGTAAAAATTTATCCAGACATGACTTGTAGGTTGTCATTTTACAATTTCCTCTTCTAGGCAGGAAAAAAATGATTCTTTTAATAATCTGTATTATATATAGATATCATTGTATAATATCTCTACTATTCTGTAAGTCCTAGTCTAACTTTACTAGTTAGTAGAATCAATCATTTAAACGATGTGGCAAAATATATGTAAGATAAAATGTCACCATTCTATTTTAAGTGTTCAATTCAGTGATATTAAGTACATTCATAATGATGTGCAACCATCACCAATTATCGATTTCCAGACCTTTATTGTTATCTTAAATAGAAACTTTGTGCCCATTAAAAATAACTCCCAATTCCCCCTTTCCTCCAGTGCCTGGCAACCAGTATTCTACAGTCTGTCTCTATGAATTTGACTAAGTGCCTCATATAAGTGGAGTCCTTCTAGGAAAATCCGGTTGTCTGTGTATGGCTTATTTCACTCAACATAACATTTTCAAGATCTATTCATGTTATATCATTTCTTTTTAAGGCTGAATAGTAGTCCATTTTATGTATACGTCAAATTTTATCTATTCATTTGTTGAAGAACTTTTTACTTGTTTCCAACTTTTGACTATAGGGAATAACGCTGTGATAAATATTGGCATACAGGTACTTGAATCCCTACTTTCAGGACTTCTGGGTATATACCTATTAGTAGAACTACTGGAGCATATGGTAATAATTCTGTTTAAAATTTTGAGGAACCACCAAATTGTTTTTCACAGCAGCAACAGCATCACCATTTTACATTCCAACCAGTAATGCAAAAGGGTTCCAATTTCTCTACCTCCTTGGCAATATTTTTTCTCTCTTCATATATTTGAAATCCTAATGTGAATCAAGTGGTATATCACTTTGTTTTTCTCTAATGATTAGTGATGGTGAGCATCTTTTCGTGTGCTTAATCAGCCATTTGTGTATCTTCTTTGGAGAAGTGTTTAAGTCCTTTGACAATTTATGAATTGGGTTGTATTCTTGTTGTTGAGATATATATTCTGGATGCTAATCCCTTACCAGATATATCATTGCCAAATATTTCCTCTCAGCCAAGGGCTTTCACTTTATGAAAAAATATTTTTTCATGTTTTTATTTATATTCCAGTTAGTTAACATACAGTATAATATAATATTAGTTTCAGGTGTACATTATAGTCATTTAGCACTTCATAGTGGCCTCATAGAAAGAATTTGGAAGTGTTCTTTCCTTTTGTATTTTGTATTTTTATTTTTTTATTTTTTTTTTAATGTTTATTTATCTCTGAAAGACAGAGACAGAGCGTGAGTAGGGGAAGGGCAGAGAGAGAATGGGAGACACAGAATCTGAAGCAGGCTCCAGGCTCTGAGCAGGCAGCACAGAGCCCGACGGGGGCTCGAACTCACAGACCGCGAGATCATGACCTGAGCCGAAGTCGGCTGCTTAACCCCACTTAACCGACTGAGCCACCCAGGCACCCTTCCTTTTGTATTTTTTAGAATAGTTTGAGAAGAATAGGTATTAACTCCTCTTAAAGTATTCGGTAGAATTTGCCTGTGAAACCATCTGGGTCTGGATTTTTGTTTTTTGGTTATTTTTTTATTACTGATTCAATTTCTTTGCTGGTTACTGGTCTGTTCAAGTTTTCTCTTTCTGCCTGTTTCAGTTTTGGTAGTTTATATGTTTTTAGGAATTTATCCATTTCTTACAGGCTGTCCAACTATTACTGGCATAGAGTTTTTCATCGTATTCTAATTGTATTTCTGTGGTATTGGTTGTTATTTCTCCTCTCTCATTTGTGATTTTATTTATTTGGGTCCTTTTTCTTTTCTTTTTAATAAGTCTGGCTAGAGGTTTATCAATTTTAGTTATTTTTTCAAAGAACCAGCTTGTGGTTTCATTGATCTGTTCTATTATTTTTTTTTAGTTTCTGTATCATTTATTTCTGCTCTAATCTTTATTATTTCCTTTCTTCTTCTGGCTTTAGGCTTCACTTTCTTGATAGTGTCCTTTGATGCACAAAAGTTTTTAATTTTGATGAAGTCCAATTACTTTGTCTTGTTCTTGCTGTGCATTTGGAGACTTATTTTTTTCTTCACTGAAGGCCATTTTGATATCATCAGCATTTTCTGCAAACCTAATAATCTTGAGCCTCTGTTCTTTTCTATTCTTCTAAGTCTATGCCAAGCTTTTAGCATTGTTCTCTGGTTCTATAAATGCTTTCCATCTTTTTTACACGTGTTTAACAAATGTGAGCTCTTATTAAAGAATTTTCTGTGTGCTCTGCAATGTCTTGTTTTTAAGGCTCCTTCCCATTTTCTTCCTTTATGGTCATTTAATATCATAAAGTCAGAATTGAATTTTTAATGGTATTCAATTGTCTCAGGTTGTCTTTAATTCTAAAGTCTCATTCTTTGGAATGACATTTATTTTTTTAAAAAGTTTTAAAAATTTGTCTTCTTAAAGTATAGAGCATATACTTAAAAATTTCCAGTCTCATCTTTTCGGACTACAAAGAACTCTGAGTTTGAATATCAATTTTTCCCAAGGATTCTCAGACAACCATACTGATGACCAATGGAAGAATCATGTTATTTTAAAAGGCCAGATTAACACTTTTCCTAGTTACTTCCTTTATCCTTAAGAAAATACAAGAGCAATAAAGAAAATATGAAATGTATTTTTAATGAAATGAAACTTCCAGCAGATACATAGGAGTTCAAGGCTATTACCACTATTTCTTGCCATTATGTCAGTGTGTGAATCATCAAGAATGTAGTAGTTCCTTCAAAGTGCCTTTGAAGATATTTGCACCATATCATTTTCTATAACTCACCAAGGGGATCTCAAAGATTATTTCCACATCATATTTATTTTATTCTACACAGACAAAAGTTATCTTATTTAGATACAAAATCAATGAATATAATCAAACTGCATTACAACTACAGAATTCAAATTAAAACGGACTTCTGGGATAGTTAGTACAACATGTTCACCTTACACATGAAGACCCTGAGGTTCATGAAAGTTAAGTGATATTGCCCAGGTCACAAGAAGATATACTGAAGGTCTCTCTTTTTTTATTTTTTTTTCCTGTTTTATAGATGTTTAAAGTCTACAGGTTAAACAAAAGCTGTAAGTACTAAAGAGCAAATTATTTTCCACCAATTTAGAATGCAAGTATAATCTTAGTAAACAAAGAAGCTGTAAAAGTTTAAATTAAACTCTATTTTATCACCTCCAAATACAACATACAAATATTAGCAAAAATTTTATAAATAAAAAAATTCATACAATTTATATCAATATTTACTCATAATTTATTAAATAGACTCACACTTTGAATAAATAATTAAATTCATAAAATATTAATTTTAGACCAAATGCCCCTTACCTTAATCCATGAAAATTTCAGAGGAAAACATTATTTTACTGGTCAGAAAACAAATAAGTTGATGTGAAGGGATCAGGATGAAGGGAAGAGGTGACCAAAAGGGGTGATGAAAATGATTTTTATCTTGAAAAAATATCAAGTCAGGTATGCATTTGCAAAAGCTCATAGAAATGTACGGTAAAATTTAATTTTACTATATGTAAATTATAAACCTCAATAATCTAACCCATTAAAAGATCATTTTTTTAATTATGATAGAAATTAGTATATACCAGAGGAAATACTAAAAATACTGAATTAGAGGGGTCCAAACTTAAGCCATTTGTTGTGCAATTTTCAATTCTATTTATGCAAATATTATGTGTATATTTCTAAACTTATACACAAACCAAAAGAAAGAAAAAAAGAAAAGAAAAAAAGAAAACACTCCCTTCCCCCCCCTCCACAAAACCCCTAAAGCCCCTGAAAAACCAACAGGTACTTATTTTTTTAAAAAGTAACTCACCGTCTCATTTCCAAAAAGTATGTCAACATAAGGCATAACTTTCATCAATGATTCCTTGTAGAACTGACTAATAAATGGTGCAGACAGATTCAAAGTAAAAATTCTGTTGTTTTCAGAAGCGTGGTTAGCCACTTTTAATACCGACTCTGGGGAAACTGTAAGAAAAAAGCCCTGGATAAAGAAAAAAAGGAGGAGAAATTAAAAATGCCATCTCCACAGGGTCATTCTCAGTCAGAGTAAAAAGAAATCTAAAAAAATGCAAAAGTCTATATAATATAAACTTTAAAACACAGTAATAAATTGCAAGGCAGAAAACAGCAACATCTGATTAGAAGAAAAATCTATCATATGAGTACAATATGCTTAATATGTGTCATTATGTCAGAGTATAACACATAATTTATTTCATACTAGATTTGTATATCCAATATGGAAAGAATTCTGGAAATCCACATAAGAAAAAAATATTTCAAAGTCCTTATTCAATACAATAATTAGTATTCAAATAGAGAAATAGTAATGAAGGCAGATTGGATACTTCTAGCTTCTTATAAACAGTTTGGATTCTTATAAGCGACATTGTATTTATTAAAAAATAAAACTAGGTTCCAAATATCATAGCTTCTTAGCTTATAAAACACCTGAAGGGAAATTTTTTAGGAAGATTCTGAATTAGAATTTTCAAATAATGAGAAAAAAATTCAGTAATAACAGAAAAATATTTTAATTAAAATTTTCTGTCAGGAAAGCTATATTTTAAAATGCTATTTATCTCTATCTTAAACATTAATAAAGTGTTTTAAGAATACATTTATGCTTTCTAGATAAAAGAAAGTATAAGCAAAGACATGGATGCTAACATAAGAAATTGGTCTGAATGAGTGAAGGAATACACAAAGAGCAAGAGAAGATAAAGTCAGAAAGGCCAGCTGAGTTAAGAACATAAAAGGCTTTGAGTGGCAGGTCGGGAGTCTATATTAGATGGGGTGGGGACAGATGATGGATAATGGAGTTTTCCTTGACAGAAAGGAATAACAAGCTTCTACAAAAATTTAAAGGAAAGTTAATCTGGACAGCAACAATTCAGCAACAGTTAACACCGAAATAGAAAATCATAAAGGAGAGAACAAGAGGAAGGTAAATAAGTCAGTAGAAGTGATGACAGAGAAATCCAACAAGGAAAATTTCAAGAAGATACTTGAAGGTACCCAAAGCTACCAAGGGGTTGAGAAGCTGTTAAAGAAAGAATGATAAGAAGCCTTCCAAATTATTTTGGAAGATTTATCAATGACAAATAACAGAATCATCTGAAAAACAGGCAAAATAGATAAGTGAATTAATGTCCCCAGGACAGCTTATATTTGATGGTGCTTAGATTCAAACGACCAGAGATAATGCCCCTAGTTTGAATAGGTAATAGAAAAGAAAGGAGTAGAAAGACATTTCGGTGAGGGGAAGAAGACTGGGAGAGTTGTTTTTAAGAAGAGGGAAAATTTGAGCATTTTTGCTCTTCAACAAGAAGGATCTACAGGAGAAACAGAAGAATGAAGAAGCAAGACAGGGAGGATGATTAGACAGAACACAGAGGAAGTAAGGGGAATGGGAACAAGAAAGAAAGAAGAACTAGCCTGTAAATGGAAGAAATAACCTTGAAAATGTAAAGGAAACTTCTTTTAAAATTACAAAAAGGCTACTAAAATGCTCAACTACAACTGAGGGACTAACCACTTCCATCATGCAAACTTTAAAAATATTAAAAAGAAAAAAACTTTTTCTATTACTTAAAAATTAGAATTTTAAAAGAATGCTAAAAAATTAATTTTGAGGCAGGAGTCATGTCTACTTGAATTAGAAGGGTTTATTGCCCTTATAAACTCAGAGATATTGAGAGAATTTTATAGTATAATTGTCTCTTAGTACTTAAAGTATTGCTAATGAAATTCTAATAAAAATGTTTCCCTATTATAACATATTTTTACATTATTTAAAAATCCCATTCCATTAATTCTTTACCAATATTCAACTGTTCTAAAAGGTAACAAATCTTAGTCTTAGGTAACATTGGTTTTTAAATGTTTTCACCTTACTTTTCTAACCAACTACCATGTCACTTGCAAACCATGAACATCCAAGCTGTTTCCTTTGCTATTTTTGTCACTTGGAGAATTAAAATGAACAGTTTATATAGCATCCTGTCTCCATAGTAATATGTATGTACTTGCTTTTTAGTCTTTCATTTAATGAGGAGCGTTTAAAGGTAACCCCCCTCCCATTTCTCTCCAAACTGTTCCAGCATGAAATAAAAACCTCCCAGAGCTAGCATTCTGCCAGCTGTGGATTAACCACAGACAGCCATAGAATGGTCTACACAAATAGTAACCTGGTCAAATAATTAGGCTTCTCACCAACTTCAGACTGAAAATTTGATCTGTTCTAAAATACATCTGATTGTAATTTAAGGTACTGAACAGTATGCCCCTGGAGTCTAAATTTGGCCTCATTCCAAATATGTGTATGTTGTATGTGTGTTTTACTTTAAAATGCAACACAAGAGTATTGTAATGTGGACAATATAACTCCCATTTTGTTAATTTTATAAAGAATATACAAAAAACTATCAGTTTTTAAATGAGGAAAATTCACAATTTAAATTAATTCCATTTTTGAATAGTCTCTTGTTTTACTTTAAGTAAATATTTACTATTTAAACAATTTAGGATTTGTGTTCTGTTATACTGGAAAGACTTAAAACTGATGCCAACCATAATTTTTCTTCCTTGATTTATATCCTTTGCTAGGCCATATGTTCTAGACTGTATTATCACCAAATATAAAAACAGTGCCATTATAAAAAATTTTTTTTCAAGTGACAGATTTGCAATAAAAACAGGCCAATAGTTTATATGGCTATAGTTTAGAAAAATACTCTATATAATCAATAAAATCTTATGATTTTTCTAATTAGGGATTTCAGTTTATACAACAGTTAATCCTATTACTCTTTGTCCCTATGAGCAACCAAAACCAAAGCAGATTCTACAACTTAAGAAATCTGATAATATTAACCAGTACTGAGAGTGAAGCAAGACGATTTTATCATTAAAATGGAAAAGAAAACAGAATGAAAAGGCAGGAGAGTGAGAGGGATGGGGAAAGACTAAAGTGGAGCCAAAGAACCATTTTAGCATACCCGGACTTAATGTTTAGAAGTCTCAAATATGTATGTTTGAACAGTGTGGGTCCACTAATGCATGGATTTTTTTGATAAATACAGTACAGTCCTATAAATGTATTTTCTCTTCCTTATAATTTTCTTTTTTTTTTTTTTTAGTTTATTTATTTATTTTGAGAGAGAGAGAGCCAGCGGGGGAGTGGGGGGAGAGGGAGAGAGAGAGAATCCCAAGCAGGCTCTGTGCTGTCATCACAGAGCCTGATGCGGGGCTCAAACTCACAAACTGTGACATTATGACCTGAGCCTAAGTCAAGAGTCAGATGCTCTGAGTCTCCCAGGCGCCCATTATAATTTTATTAATACATTTTCTTTCCCCTAGCTTACTTTATTTTAATATATATCTAATAAACTGTTTATAAGTAAGGCTTCTGGTCAACAGTAGTTAACTACTATTAGTAGTTAAGTTTTGGATGAGCCAAAAATTATACACAAATTTTTGACTGTGTGGGTGGTTGGTACCCCCCAGCTCCTGTGTTCTTCAATAATCAATTGTACATAAATTTGTCATCCAACTATTCTGAGGATTTCTTGATGTAGTTTATTTAACTACTACACAGGAGAATGTAAGAAATTAAACTGTTTAATATACTAAAAGATAAGGAAAGGATTTCTTCTTGCTCTTTACCAGTATATACCTTAATTCAGGACAATCATTTGGGGCTCTTTTTAATTGTCCTTACATAAGAGCACAATTTTCTTTTTATTATTCCCACTATTACCTGAGGAATAGATGTGTGTGTGTGTGTGTGCGCACATATGCATGTACATTGTAAATTTTAAGGATGTATAACTCTCAGAAGCATAAAAATATTGATTAAAAAGGGACTAAAGCTGCATAAAGTAATCATGTCTTATAATTATCAATTGTGAATACAGAGTGATACAGGGAGGAAAAAGACCTTTTGTTTAGAAAAATACTCTAATTAGAATAGAACAGGGTAGAAATAGATCATACTATTTTGAAACATTGAAAAAACAGCCTATTTGAACCTATTTAGGTCTATCTACATACACACATGCATAAAATTTCACACCAGTAGTAGTAGATATAGGTCAGTAACCCTTTGAGTTTCATCTATAAATAATGAGTAAGCACTGGATTTTGACTAAAGGTTAAAAACTTGTAATTTAGTTTCCTGTCTTGCAAAAGAGAACTATATAAATTCCCGTTTGATCAAAGAGTTTTAATTTTGTTTCTTAAAAAACACAGGCAATCTATAATAAAACAGAAGTAAATACCAAACTTCTGGAGTGGGAATGACTTTTGAGCCTAAAGACAGAAGATTATCTAAAGATTAGCTAGAGAAAAATTAAGACTTTCAGGTGATTCTCTTCCAATCCTAGGAGGGGTAAATAAAACCAAACAAAAGACCAGGAAAGATGTCTACAGTAAGTATGACAAAGAGTTAGTATCTTTAGTCTATAAACAACTTTAAAAATAGATTAAAAATCAAACAAACACTAGGACCCCAATATAAGCCAAGAACATCAAAAAGCATTCCATTAGAAGAAATATACTAGTAAATAAATATATAAAGTATTCCTCTCTAGCAATTAGAGAAATAACATAGTAAAGAAAGGCTCTTCAATAATGAAGAAAGGTTGGTGAAATTAATATACTAATACTGCTGGTGGGAGGGCAATTGACACTTTTTCAGATAATAATTTGAAAATACACACGAGGAACCATAAACAAATTCATACTTTTTAACCCAATAATTCTATTTCTGAGAGTCTTCTTTAAGGAAATAATCCAAAGTATGGGAAAATATACATTTATGAACATATCAGTATACTATTTATTTTACTGAAAACCCGGAAATAATGTAAATACTTAATGATAGAGGAAGAAAGAATTGGCATATATACCCACACTAAACCTGGCTCTTGATCATTTAGAATGTGGCTAGTTCAGAAAAAAATATGGCTTGTTCAACTGACGACCTGAACTTCAAATTTTATTTAATTTTAATTTAAATGTAAGAAGCTCCATGTAGCTAATGAGCATATGCAATTGGCCAGGTGGAAATTTAATTTTTATTTAATTTATTTAAATATAGAAATAGACAGTGGAAAATATTTTTCTGCTGAACAATTTTATTGTTTTGGTAGGGCTACATTTCATTTCGACCATTGACAATTTAGTGACTGAACTGACTGCTGTAAATTTGAGACAGACACCCAATTTCAAAGGCTTAGTATGAACAAATGATGTAAAAAATAGAATAATTTTATATAATTACATGTTGAAATTAAAAATATTTTAGATATATTAAGTTAAATAAAATACCTTATTAATGTTAATTTTACCTGTTTCTTTCTACATTTTCAATTTGGTCCTAGAAAATTTTCAACTGTATGTGACATAAGTAACTTGTTCTATTTCCATTGGACAATGCTGTTCTAAAGAATACTATGAAAAAATTTTAAATTATGATTATGAAAACTAAGTAGAAAAATAGAAAATATTTACAGCACATAAATGGTAAATGAAACATAAGACAAATAGTGTGTACAAAATATGGTTATAAACTACTCTAAATCAAAAGGAAAAAGCTAGAAGAAAATACACCCACAGTAAAAATGGTTAAATGTGAGCAGAAAAATTATGGATAATTTTAATACTTTTTTAAATTTCAAATTTTGGTGATGTTGTTCAATTTTCTTCTGATAAAAACCATTTAAGGGGCGCCTGGGTGGCTTAGTCGGTTGAGCGTCCGACTTGGGCTCAGGTCATGATCTCGCGGTCTGTGAGTTCGAGCCCTGCGTCAGGCTCTGGGCTGACAGCTCAGAGCCTGGAGCCTGCTTCACATTCTGTGTCACCCTCTCTCTCTGCCCCTCCCCCACTCATGCTCTGTCTCTCTTTGTCTCAAAAATAAACAAACATGAAAAAAAATTTAAAAAACCATTTAAAAGACAAAATATTTTGTCATTTGAAGTAAATTGCTACACAAACAAGAGTTGTTTATAAATGGCGAGAAGCGTAATTCAATAAATAAGAATGAGAGCAGATAAATAGCAAGAAGTAAGTCTATTTCATTTCTTCAAGTAGACGACTGAAAAAAGGAAAAAAACTCAATATGAGATTAGTGACTTTGGTAAATTTAAGTCACTATTCACAACAGCAAAAGTAAAAGTAAGAAGGATGTGTGGTAACAGAAAAATATTTAGACAACCAAAAGAGTGGCCCCCAACCTAGACTCCCAATGATGAGAGAGTTGGGAGCCCAGATGCTGTTTCTCAAGACATACAACTGTTGTCTGTTCTAAAGAACATATTTAGTCTGTTTTCCATAGCAGGATGGAGGTGCCATAGTAACACTTGTCAGAGAATGAGGTTGAAAGAATGAATAAATGAGAAGCCAAAAAAAAAAAACACCAAAAAAAACCCCCACAAAAAAAAACACCAAAAAACCCCCCACTAACCATATAGTATATTTTCTTCTTCATAGGATCTACATGTTTTGTAAATTTCCCAGAGTGTAAAATGTATCCCTTTATAGGGGTGGGAGGATCAATATGAATTATGAAAAAGCACAGTTCCTATGTGCTTGTAAGGAAAATGTTGACTTTCACAACCATTAAGATAATGTATAAAGTGTTTACAATTACAAAGTTATGATGTACACTACTTCGTACCAATAACAGCAGTAGAATCAGTAAAAGAAAAAGCCAGAACAAATGCACTAGTAAATACCTGCTGCCACTGACTGAATGTAATGCTTCAAAGGAACAAAATAATTTACCCAAGTCTAACTGCCTCTGTGGCTCCTTTTGGAAGCATCAATGAAATCACTCATTCCACATATATTTTAATCTTTTTAGGGATTAGAATACCTGCAATCTTAACTATTCCATGAGAATAGAAGTTAGCTTTTCTTCCATCTGAAATAATCCCCTGAAAAAGCATGTAATAGGAGACAGCAAGACATAGTGGAAAGAAGATAGGTTTTAGGGGAACATACATAGGATATTAATCACAGCTTTGCTGAAAGTGAAAGGCAATGTTAGGCATCCTGCAAGTCCATTTTTAGGGAAGAAGATAAGGAAAATGTGGTAAATGTACCCTATAGGGACTAAAAGCAATAAAACAGAAATATATACATCAGATTGGACAAGCTATACATTTCATACTTTTATATATTTTGTATATTGTAAACATGCATTTAAAAATGATACATTTTTCAAGGATATAAAGCGCATATCACACACATTAGAGTTCCCATGGTGAGGAGAGGAATGGGATTAGGGCTCAGGAATGATATGAAAAATAATAAGAGAGGAGCCATCTCTAAGCCAAATGAAAATAATCTGACAGGATTCACTCAATTCTCAGCACCAGAGAGATTAAACAAACCAGCATACTTATTTACTTATTTATTTTTAAGTAAACTCTACACTCAACATTGGGCTTGAACTCACGACCCTGAGATCAGTAAGTCCGGTGCTCTACAGACTGGGCTGGTCAGACGCTCCAACGGTATACAGTTTTTAACAGTTTTGTCCATCAGACTACTATTTAACTGTGACTCTGAGTTATGTAACTTCCTGAGGCCTCACTGTTCTCATCTGAAAAATGGGAATAGTAATACCTTTAAGATCATTGTAAGAATTAAATGAATGCTTAATACAATGTTTGGCATGTTGTACATGTTTCGCACATATTTCCATTTTATTATTATTTGTACTATGAAGAACATTAGAAAGTTCTATTTTGTTTTTGCATGAATGGTGAATTCTACCTTATAGCCATTAGTTACAATACTGAACAAAAAGTATGCTCTTAAATATTCTTATACAGTTTGGTATTTCCTTTGAAATACAAATACATAAAACAAAATCCATCACTGCGTTTCCAAAAGCTCTCTCTGCCTCCTCTCTTTACTTGATTTAATCATCCTATATCCTGCTGACAGACTAATCACCCTAATCACTCTTCTTTTCCCAGCAAATTAAATCCAAATGCCTCACACCCCAGCATTCAAAACTCTACACAAAATATTCCAACTTACACAGTAAACCAGCTGTAACTTCTATTACTCCACGGCATATGTCCTTGCTTCAGTCATACAGAATGACTTCCTTCTTCCGAAATAAGTCTTCTGAATCTTTATGTTGTTCTTTCTATCCAAAATATCCACTACATCTACCTGTTTGAATTTTACCCCTTCATCAAGGTCTGTCTAAATCTAAATTTCATCCCACAAAATCTATATTCAACAACAGATGTAATATGAACCTCCATAATATGTAATATTATAAAATAAATAACTAAGGCAATTTTATTTTGTCTTTAAACAGCTTACATTTGCCTCAACTCCCTTACCTGCCTATAACCTTAAGGGCAAGTGTGCTTTAAAATGTTGGCTCAAGTACAAAGTACAGTGTGTACCGTGTACAGATGATTTAAAAATATCTGATTAGTTAAATTGAGACTCTACCTAGATGCCCATGTAACTGAGATGCTATTTTGAAAAAAAAAAAAATGAAGAAAGACAGCTGAGTTTTCACATCCTAGAGAAGACTGTATTCATTTTAGAGTTGGACAACTCTCTAATTTAGAGGATCTGAAACTTTCTCAGTTTCCAGCACCCTTAGGGTGTAAGTAATTTTTCCCCCATGGTGCTTTAAGACATACCTAACAGTTCTAGTTCTTATTTTTTTGTTTTTGTTTTTTTAACAGGTCCAAATAACCTAATAAGTACTGAGAAGAAACAACTTAATAGCTGGCTTGAGAAAATCATACATATAAATTAAAGCCATATTTTTTACTTCAAAAATAACCATAAGACTTATTAATGGGAGATGATATGGTGCTTATGGGCATTGTACAACTCCTTAAGCCTTGGATTTGAACTGAATAGTGTAAACCTCATTTCCTGTTCTGCACTGATTTTCAGGAGGTACTTGCTATTTTTTAATCATGGTAACCAGTCCCAAAGATAGGATATCATCCCAAAGGAATGTATAGCTATCTAATGTTGAAACTGTACATTGCTCTGAGATAAAATATAGTACAGAACTCTTGTGAATTTGCTGTAGTACCCTAGGGTGTCTCAGTGTACAGTTTGGGAACTATGGCTCTAGTCGAAGAAAATACTGTGATAAGCATTTTTATTTGAAAGAGCTAAAGTTCTTCTTGGGTATGATTCAGAGTATTTAGAAAATGGAAATAATTTACTATGCATGAGACAACAGAGGTAAATCTGAATAAGGGTGGCATTCTGGGGAGTAGAGCTAAGAGGATTTTACAGAGATGGCCGCTGACTAGATGATGGCAGTTGGGTATCCTGAAAGTGAAACATAGCCAATGAAAACTTGCCTGTAGCTGGGATGCCCCAACAACTTTGGTAATACTGACACCTAGTCATCCATTTTCATCTCTTTTCTTTTCTTTTTTTTTTTTTTAAATTTTTTTAATGTTTATTTATTTTTGAGAGACATAGAGGCACAGCATGAACAGGGGAAGGGCAGAGAGAGAGGGAGACACAGAATCGGAAGCAGGCTCCAGGCTCTGAGCCGTCAGCACAGAGCCCGACGCGGGGCTCGAACTCAGACTGCGAGATCATGACCTGAGCTGAAGTCGGCCGCCCAACCGACTGAGCCACCCAGGCGCCCCTCATCTCTTTTCTATCCTATGTAATGTTATAATCCCTCTCTGCTAACCTAACCCTTCTATAAAAATTAGATCTTCACCTTCCAAATATGTGTAGTTTTTCATTTTTATGCTCAATAAAGTGTGAATTTAAGAATTATTATCTTTGTCCCCAAATCCAATGTTTAATATCCTATCAACTTTTAACTCTGTAGTAACTCTTCCAACTATGCCACCTTTCTCATTAATACATTAGTATTAATTTCCCATTAATATGCTCTTATTACTTTGTAAACACTCCTGTTTTGGTGAAGCTCCTTTGCTTAAAGACCTTAAATGGCTCATTTCCTAACAAGACATTTAAGCTCTTGACATGGCATTAAAAATTCTCTAATCTATCTTTCCTGTATTACTTCTGATGATTCACCTTCATGAGACTCAGACTCTGACTGCATGGGTCTTCCAGCTAGCCTAAGTAGAAATCCTACACTTTCCTATATACTTTCATTTGCTGGTGATATTTATTCACTCTCTAGAAGCTGTTCTTTACCTTCCATTTGGTCAACAAAAGCAAGGGTTGGCAAGTGTTTTCTGTTGAAAGCCCAACAGAAAATATTTTAGGTTTGTGGGTCATGTGATTTCTCCTGCAACTACTAAACTCTCCTGTTCTAGCACTAATGCAGTTATAGACAATACATAAAAGAATGAGCATGGCTGTGTTTGAATAAAACTTTATTCACAAGGATAGGCAGTAGGCAAAATCTGGCCAAGAGACATACTTTACTGACTCCTGAACTAAAGGAAAAGAAAGAAATATACATTACTAAGTGGAAATTAAAACAACTACTCAGATAAAAAGAATGTTGGAGAGAATATTAACAGGAAATCCAAGATAGGGCGGTAATGAGAGTTAGCTTCCTTTAAATAATAAAGAGCATGATGAAGAAACTGAAGGTTAAAGTGGGTTTAGAGAGAGAATGAAACTATAATTACATTTCCTAATGTCCTATCTTGAAATGAGAACATCTCACTATTTTCTGAGGCTAGCACCAAGACAACACAATTCACTTACATTTGAGTATTACATCTAATTTCCATAGGATACTGTTTTATTTTATTTTAGTTGTTGCTGCTCCCCATCCCCACCCCTCAATCCCCCTTGGTGCTTCTCCCTAGAAGTAGAGGAAGTTACTAAAGCTAATAAATGTTTCTGATGACAATTTTTGAATTTTTAAAAACAAATCATAATTGGGGTGCCTGGATGGCTCAGCCAGTAAAGCAAGTGACTCTTGATCTTGGGGTCGTGAGTGTAAGTCCCACACTGAGTATAGAGATTGCTTTAAAAAATTCATAATCATGGTGGAAGTTTGAGGTTCAGAAATCAGGCAACTGTAGACTACAATTAAAATATAAGGTGCCCGTCACCCTCTTAGTATTTAAGAGTCTCTTATGTCTCGTCTCCCCCCCTCTCTGTGGCTTTTCCCCCCGCCCTTTCCCTTCCCCTATGGTTTTCTGCTAAGTCTCTCAAAATCCACCTATGCATGGAAACATATGATATCTGTCTTTTTCCGACTGGCTTATTTCACTTAGCATAATACCCTCCAGTTCCATCCATGTTGCTACACATGGCCAGATTTCGTTCTTTCTCATCACTGAGGAGGGCATTTCTTGGGATGAGCACTGGGTGTTGTATGGAAACCAATTTGAAAAAAATTGATAAAAAATATGTATATATATAAAAACATAAAAAAATAAAAATAAAAATAAAATATACGGTGGCTTCTTTGATTGCCAAGGTATTGCAGAGAGACGTGCTCTTCTAAAAGCTTTGGCCTACTTTTTGGCAAATTACTGAAATAAACACTGCTATTTCCATTTTTTAAAAAAGTAAGTGGCACAAATGAGCTATGGTTTTTTTGTTTTTATTTTTATATAGAAGTAAAAAATGGAGTGGAATGTCCCCTTAAAATACAAAAAATAGTAACAGATAATAGAGTAGAATGTGATAGTTAAAGAAATACCTGGACTAGAAATTCTGGTCTAAGTTTTAGACAGGCTATTTTGAAACATTTGAGTGATGTATTTAATCTTGATGAGCTTCGGTTTCTTCATTTATAAAAAATAGAGAAAAGATTGGGTGGATAATACTCAGAAGCTCTCCATCTCAAAAATAATAGAATTCAGGGGTGCCTGGCTGTCTCAGTTGATAGAATATACAACTATTGATTTGGGGGTTGTGAGTTTGAGCCCCACACTGGGTAAAGAGTTTACTTAAAAAAATAAATGAATGGGGCATTAACGAAAGTAGAACACAGGTTTAAAATTAACTGTTAATTGAGGTGAAATTCATAGAACATAAAATTAACCATTTTAAAGTGAACAATTCAGTGTTGTTTAGTATATTAAGAATGTTGTACAACTACCACCTCTAATTTCAAAACATTTTCATCACCCCAAAAAAGAAACCCCCTACTCATTAAAAAGTTACTTGTAGCCATTGGCAATCACAAATTTATTCTTTGTTTCTATGAATTTACCTATTATGGGTATTTCATATAAATGGAATTATGCATTATATGATCTTTTATGTCTGGCTTCTTTCACTTAGCATAAAATTTCTCAAGTTCATTCATGTTGTTGTATGTTGTATATTTACTCCTTTTTATGGCCAAATAATACTCCATTCCAAACACATCCCGAATGTGTTCATCCATCTATCTGGTTAGGGACATTTAGCTTATTTCCATAACTCATTTTTTTCATAATATTTTTAGAAGCAATAAATAATATACATTTACATGTCGAAAGTGCACTTTAAACATAGGAAACAGCTAAATAGTCAATAAATGCACTTACATGGGCCTTGACATTTTCCTTTTAGGTACTGCGAGCACATCAAAAGGAAAAGGATTACTTTCAGACGTAAATAACTTCTTTTTTTTTTTAATTTTTTTTTATGTTTACTTTTTAGAGAGAGAGAGACAGACAGAGCATGAGCAGGGGAGGGGCACAGACAGGGAGGGAGACACAGAATCTGAAACAGGCTCCAGGCTCTGAGTTGTCAGCACAGAACCCGACGTGGGGCTTGAACTCAGGAACAGTTAGATCATGACCTGAGCTGAAGTTGGACGCTTAACCGACTGAGTCACCCAGGTGCCCCTTGAATAACTTCTTTATTGCTGACGCCAACCTTGATTGCTACCTGATTAATATCCAGCCACTCACAACAGTATCACAAGAAGCCAAAAAGATACAGATAACTCTTGAGACACTAGCTGTGAAAATATTATGACATTGAAAGCTAGCATGTTAAATGAAATCTTATTTTTCAGACTATATATTACTTAGACATTATCTTCTGGCTATTCTTGTTATATGATTTGATATAATTTTTAAGATAAGAAAAGTGACTAACATGCATTTTTAATACCGATATAGGACAGTAGTTCTAAAAGTGTAATTCCTGAATCAGCAGCTATAGTATCACCAGGAAATTGGTAAAATGAAAACTTTAGGTCCTACTCCAGACCTAATGAACCAGTAACTGTGGGTGAGACATAGCAATCTGTTTTCACAAGCCCTTCAGGTGATTTTGATTCACGTTAAAGTGTGAAAATCACTGATTTATAATAATGAAAGATCCATTCATTATCCTTAAAACCCTTATCCAACAAAAAGAAACTAAAAATTTTCATGAAGATGGCAGAAAGGGGACCCACTACTAAATATAAAATCTGTCTATAGTGGAGGAAAGTAGCTCTAACGTTATCTAGATAAAAAATTAGGATTAATTCTAGATATGTCTCCTGTGGCAAGGGTAACAAAAACAAAAATAAACTACTGGGGACAACATCAAAGTAAAAAGCTTCTGCACAGCAAAGGAAATAATTAATAAATTTAAAAGGCAGTCTACTGGAAAGAAGATATTTGCAAACGACATATCCAATAAAAGGTTAGAATCCAAAACATATAAAAAATCGATACAACTCAACACCAAAAAAACAAAAAATGCAATTAAAAAATAGGCAGAGGATATGAACATACATTTCTCCAAAGAAGATATACAGATGGCCAACAGACACATGAAAAGATGCTCAACGTCACTCATTATCGGGAAAATGCAAATCAAAACCACAGTGCGATATCGCCTCATACCTGTCAGTATAGCTAAAATAAAAAACAAGAAACAACAAGTGTTGACAAGGATGTGGAGAAAAGAGAACCCTCATGCACTCTTAGTGGGAATGCAAACTGGTGTAGCCACTGTGGAAAACAGTGTGGAGGTTCTGCAAAAAAATAAAAAAAGAACTACTGTATGATCCAGTAACCATAGGACTGGGTATTTGCCTCCAAAATATGAAAAAAAATAGTTCAAAAAGATATATAGACTCCTGTGTTTATACCAGAAAAAAAATAATTCAAAAAGATATATAGACTCCTGTGTAAATAGCCAATTTATGGAAGCAGTCCAAGTGTCCATTGATAGATGAATGGATAAAGAAGATGTGGTATGTATACACAATGGAATATTACTCAGCCCTTAAAAAGAATGAAATCTTGCCATTTGCATCAACATGGGTAGATCTAAAGAGTATAATGCTAAGCAAAAGACGCCAGTCAGGGAAAGACAAATACCACATGATTTTACTCATATGTGGAATTTAAGAAACAAAACAAGCAAACAAAGGGGAAAAAAAGAAACAAACCAAAAAAAAAAAAAAACCCACAAAACCCTAGACTCTTAATTACAGACTATAAACAGACGGACACCAGAGGGGAGGAAGGGGGAGGTGGATGAAACAGGTGAAGGGGATTAAGAGTACACTTATCTTGATGAGCATTGAGTAATATACAGAATTGTAGAATCACTGTATTGTACACCTGAAACTAATATAATACTCTATATTAACTATGCTGTAATTAAAGTACAAATTAAAAATTTTCAAAAAATTAGCATTAGTTTGTAACTATGACATTAGCCTGAGCACAGCCATTCTGCTATTATTTGGTATACATATGGGCTTCCAAGTTATCTCTCATGAAAAGAGGGTTCTGCAGCTAAAATATTTAAAACTGAACCTCAGGAGGCACCTAGGTGGCTTAGTTGGTTAAATGACTGACTCTTTATCTCAGCTCAGGTCTTGATCTCACAGTCAAGTCATGTGTTGGGCTTCGCACTGGGTGTGTAGCCTACTTAAAAACAAATGAACAAAAGAACAAACAAACAAATAAAATTAAAAAAAAAACAAACCCACAAACAGCTCAGAGTGGCTGCTCTGCTTGTCCAAGGTCATACAACCCACGATTTGAGGAGGCACCAGAATTCCAATCTACACTCTCATATATCTCCTTACTTGTTTATATATACCCCTGCCACGTTCCATAAATAATGAGACAACTTAAAAAAACAAAAAAACAAAAAATGACCAGGGAGAATATAACTCAGATTAGGTTAAGTTTGGGGGTAAAATGAACTACATAGCACAGGAGTCTTGTGCTGAATCCGGTTCTAAGTTTCTTGACAGCCAAAGCAAAAAGTGAAATGCCCAGTTACCTGGCTTTCATTCTTGAAGAGATGAAAAGTAACACTTTTGTATGAGGAACATACTTTTCATATGAGAATATGAGAATATTGAACACTGGCTGATACAGAACACTATGCTACCTCCAACAACCTCTCATTAGCAAGTTCAGTCTATTTAATGTGCCATTCTTCAGTGAAACACTATGGCCTTGATATCAAGACAACTCAGTGAAAGCCATGCAAGTGGGAGTAAAGGCCAAGTAAATAGTTCTCTGACGTCTGAGCACAAAACTTGGGAGTTTTGAGAGAAAAGAATAGAATCTGTTCCTCAAATAATCCTCTATCATCAATTCTCTAAAGCTGGATGAGAAAACAGTCAAAAAGAGTACAATTTGAGGTTGTACTCTCTAAGAGTTTTCTCATTTGGTATATGTTCCATAACACCATGCCACCCACTCTATTACATGAAGAGTAATCAATTTATTTGTCATGGAAATCTGCTCAGTGGTAAAATCTTTATGATTTACATAAGGTAAATGTTACTGTAAGAAGATACGTTACTATTCTATAACACAACTTGCTCAAATAGCACTTGCTCAAAGAGAGCTTCACCAACAATTCTAGGTAGTACTATACTCAACCTTGTCATTTTGATTTGGCTTTATTTATTTTAAACACAGCATTCATCACTACCTAACATTATATTACACATTCACATATTTATTTTATTTATTCTCTGTACTACTGGAATGTAATAACTAGCAGGGCGAGAACATCTGTTTTATTCATTATTGCATCCCTAGAGCAATGTCTGGCATGAAGTTAGAAAAAAATTTTAAATATTTTTTGAATGAATGAGTTTACTTAGACCAGAGACAGAGGCAGACAAAGAGATGGTATAACATTAAAACGCATTAATAAAAAATACCGAGTAGCTGAAGCAATGGCTGCAACCTAAGTCTTATCTCTCTCCAAGACAATATAGAACAAGGAGGGAAAAATAAATCTATAAAAACTCCATGTCCTCAGCATAACTTGGTGACAAAAAGAGTGCCCAAGAGCAAAATACCTACAATTAAAAAGAGAAAAAACATCAAGTTCCATAGTTAGATCTCTTACATTCACGCCTCACCCCTTCACTAGAAGGCCTTGTGGAGAGCAAAGGTAGTTTAGGAAAATCTGTTGGGGAAAGAGAAGAAGTGGGTAACTGAGTGTAAGGTAATCTAAAACTACGGTCAGAAAGAGGATATCCATCCTAAACAGGAAAATGTGTGAAACAGGTATCCAAGTAGATCAATCACAAATTTAAAGGAGCATTTTTTGAAATGCACATTTCCTGAGGGAGCGTAAGATGGTACAAAAAGAAGCCCTCTGGCAACTGAGCAATGAAAATTAAAAGAAGGAAAGGGGAAATTTTTGGGTTTTGAAAGAAAGAACAAAGTTGGAGAGCTCATGATCCTCAACCCACCCCAGAAGAAAAATATACTGAAAACAATTCCTATCCCTCTCCACAAAACAAATCCACTGAAGAATCTGCACTCTGAGGGGCACTTGGGTGGCTTGGTTAAGTGTCTGACTCATTTGTGGCTCAGGTCATCATCTTGCAGTTTGTTAGTTTGAGCCCCACACTGAGCTCTGAGCTGGCAATGGGGAGCCTGCTTGGGATCTCTCTCCTGCTTTCTCTGCCCCTCCCCTGCTTGCTCTTCTCTCTGTCTCTGAGCAAAATAAATAAATAAACCTAAAAATTAAAAAAAATCTGCACTTTGATATATTGATGGGAGAGGGTATAATTTAAAGCAATATAGTATCGTCCCCCCCACCACACATGCCCTCCCACGCTGAACAAGATAAAGAGTAGCAGACAGCTACCAAACATCAGAAATGAAAATCAATACATATTAACTGAGGAAAACTCCATCAAGGAAAATCAACTCGATACAAAAGAAAATAACAAGGCAATGCCACAAATGGAATTCAATACATTCAAACAAACATCTGAAGATATGAAAACCCATCATGAATCTAAAATTCTAAAACCAAGAACAGAAACAAACGAAAACCACAAAAACCGAATGGTCTGAATTCAGCAATGAGAAAGGAAGACAAAGATAAAATCAACTCAGAAATGAAGAATAAATTATAGGCTGCCCAGGGAAGAATAAATTCAAATAGAATAAGAGACACTGAATAAGGGCAGGAAACTAGAAGAGAAAGAAAACGAAAACAATAGGGAGGTAAAAAGAGTCAGAGAAGAGTAATGGAAACATAACAAGACAGGGAAGGGAGGAATAATATTTGTTTGAATCCCTCACTTCCCCCAAAATACAAGGGAACAAAGTTAATATTTAAAACAAATATCCCAGAAAACTTTTTAAAAAATAAGAAAAAACCTGAATCTAGACACTGATATGACCCACTGGGGACCTGGAGAAATAAACCCAAAATGAGCAACCTGTAGACATATCACGGTGAAACTATTATATTTCAAGAATAAAAACAAAATCCTCCAGACCTCCAGGTCCAACAATCAAATATTTTATAAAGGCAAAATAATTTGACTAGTATCAGACTTTTACAAAACCAACATACAAAATGAGTCAACAAATGAGTAGCAAAATTTTAAAAATTCAATGAAAGAAATAGTAAACCAATGATTTTTATATACAGATAAACTTTCCTTTAAATATCAATACACATATTTTAGGCAATTCTGTCTCCATGAATTGTCTACTAGAGGAGGATTTTTGATGTGATGGTAAACATTTAAAAATATATACATGTACATGTATTACTAAAATAAAAAATGAGATAAGGGTAAAACGGTAACATACAGTTTTATATGTTGGGAAAAACACAAATAATATAAGTAAACAAAACTAAAAATGATAGAGAAGGAAACAGATTAAGATGAAGGGCTGTTTTATACACAACAGATGAGAGTTAAAGGGTACCGACCCAAACTGAAAAACCAGATGGTAAAAGGTTAAATAAAAACAGGGGACTTAGAAAAGATCATTTAAAAAAGTGTAAGCATAATGGTAACTACTAAAACAAAAATATAAACTGTCCTTAATAAACATAAACAAAACACTTTTTAAAAATTCAAAACCAAAACTGTGTTTTTCACAAGTAAACTCGACGACTGAGAGTGGTAACATTCAAAAAGTCATTTCTCTTTAAGGACTATTCATGCTCAATGAGCAACAGTATTATTTCTTCTGGCAAACAGTAGGTGATTTAAAAATGTATATGAAATGAGATGAATCTTTATTTTTGGCCAGATGTTGGCAGTATCCTATTTTTATTTAGAAACGATGCTCAAAGAAATGTCACACTTTTGCTCTAATCAAATAGAATATTACCTATCTCATACCATAAAATATTATTGAATCTTAAATATTTATTTAAATGCATTCAATTATTTAAAGGTAGAGATTAAGGAAAACTTCATTTGTTAAACTATTGATAGATTTTAATGAGAAGAAATTAAAAGATGTAGAGCTGGTTTTAAGATAGCATTTCTGATGCCTGAGTCAGCCCAACCCTTTTCCTGACTAGCACTCTGGCTGAAGTTCAGTTGAGCAGAATAATGGAGAATCTAATCTTCTCTGGAGAAACTAGTCCTGAAGAAGACAAACAAATTAGCTCTCCTATGAAAAAGCTGTCTTTTACTTGACTACTCCGAGGAGGTCAAAATGTCTCATATTGTGCCTGGTCTAATCAGGTATTCAGTGTATCACTCCAAAATATAAACAGACAACCAGCATCACCATATATTTAAGAAAAAGTGAAGATACGAAAAAGGAATCCCAATGAGACAGAAAAACAAAGAAAAAGACCAAAAGAAAAATAAGAGAAGTAGAGGATCAATCCAAGAAATGAAATTACTAACAAAAGTTCCAAAAAGAAAAAACAGAAAATTGTAGGACAGAAATTATAAAAAGAAGACATTTAAAAATCCTCCAGAATTTCCTTGTTGTCTAGTTTACAGGAACCGATAGTTAATATAACAAATGAAAAGACCATTATTGGAAGGAAAATTTTAAAAACCAGATATAAAGATTATAAATGAGTTTAGAAAAAAATCAGGTCACATACAAAGGCTTAGGGAAAAAACAGACTTTTCAAAAGCAATATTTGACATTATAATACAGCAATCATTCTCCAATTCTCAATGAATTTTTCTTCCTAGAATTCCCTATGTAGCCAAACTATTCATCTAGAGTGAGAATAAATGAGGGTGATAGTTTGAAATATTCAGATCTCTAAACATGTATCTGTCTTGTATTCTCTCTCAGAATGTTAACAGAGGATGTGTATCTTGAAAACAAGAATTTAACTAGGGAAGTATCCATGGGATTCTAGAAACCAAGCAGTCAACACAGATCAGAGAGGAAGGGAATTTCAGGATGATAGTAAAAAAAGGCAGTGTATGATTTTCACCTCAAATTAGAACCAACAAGACTTTTATAAAATAGCTTAGGTAGTAACAGATTTTTCTTGTGTCCATTTTGAGCTGATATGGTATTTATGCTTATAAGTGCTTATATATTATCAAAAACTTACTATTAGAATTTCATATGGTCGTTATTTTGGGTGACTCAATGTATCACATTTTTGAAATAAAAAGACCACATTCCATCCCATTGAGAAATATGTAATTCTTAAAAATAAAAAATTGAAATTAAAATAATCACAGACGTATGGATAAAAATCTAATCTAACACCTAATACCTGAGTGTATACAACACTATTTCCACCCTGAGGCACAATCTGTGAGTTACTAAGAGAAAAATCGATGGAAGTTTCAAGCTAGAAGATACTTTTGGGATCACCTTCTTGAATCCTACTAGGAGAAAACGAAGACAAACATCAGCCAACTGACTTGCTCAAGGATCAAAAGCAAAAACAAAGATCTGTGTTATTAGGCAGAGATGAAAGGTATTGAAATCTTTGGCCTTTTGGATCAAAATCTCCTATTTGAAATAGGAAATTGAAGGTAGGACACTGACTCAAAGATTTATTTTTCTCTAGCATTATGGAAGTAACTGTAACCATTAAAGCTTAAGTTAGGCTCTGAAGCTTTGTTTTAATTGTGGCAATGTATTCTGGAGATCACACGCTGCATTGGGATATAATACGGTACCATCTAGGTATAAAGAGAGAATTGTAAAAGGACAAAAGACTACATTTTCAACAGCAATTTTCTTCCATATAATTGAATTTGTGGCTGTTGGTAAATCCCTGGCAATATTTTGTGGGCTAACATAGTTCTATATTATCATTAATTACATAATGTGTACCATATGTTGAACCCATTCAGACTTAGTATATAAGTATCTTTAAAGAAACACACTGATAAAATCAATATTGTAATGAATGTATAAAGAGGTTTTTATTTCCTCAAACATTTTTATCTAATTTGGAAAGTCTTTTCTAAAATGGTTATTTTTTTACTTACCGAAATATTTTCCAAATTCAGAAAAAATAAAAGAATAGATATGAAAAGAAAGAATAAAGGGAAGGATTTTTTAAAGTATTTAGATTAGGACTGGCAAAATGATTCATTTTCAGAACTATTGGGTAAATGCTGTAATGCTTTCAAAAATATGGGCTCAAATATTATTATATTAATTTAAAATTGATGTGGGCTATTTGTGATTTAATAAACTTATAAAGTTGAAATCATTTTACATGATTTTAAAGAATTTCTTTAAAAAGCATTTCAAACACCACTATTTTATTCCTACTTACAGAAGACTTTTCTCTACCAGATTTTAATGGTTTCAGTAAATTAGATATAATACTGTATCTTAGCTGTAAAAAAGTTCTGCGCATTCCATTTTAACTGGATAAAATGGAAATTGGTTTAACTTTGTGAGTTAGCATTTAGTAGTTATGCACAGAACTAGAAAGAACCATCACACTCTGATCCAACTGGAGCATAATCAGGAAATTATCCCATCCTGCTCTGAGTCTGGCACAATAAGAGCAGCATTTTTAGAACTAGATATATCCCTGTTTCAAAGAATACTATCGAAAACAGGGTGCAGAGGGAAAATGGTTTCTTAAAACCACAGTTTAATTAAAATTTAAACATGCCGAAGATTTTTTAATATATGTATACACACAGTCTAGTCTACATACTACATATATACTAAGGATGTCTGTACCCCCCTCGAGCCATTATCCCAGTGGGAATAAATCTCCTCTTCTCTCTTCTCTAATCTCTTCCCAACATTGATGACCTTCTTTTACTGATACAAATTTGCTCAATTTATCTTAGTATTTTTTTTTGATGGTTATCATAAAAACTTTCTGCTAAGTATATGCTAATGTATCTTTTGACCTGAAATCTACCTCAAAAAATTTTTTAATGTTTATTTTTGAGACTGAGAGTGTGCACACAAGCAGTAGGAGGGCAGAGAGAGGGAGACAGAGGATCTGAAGCAGGCTTCGCTAACATGACAGAGCTCAATATGGCGCTCGTACCCATGACCTGTGAGAGCATGACCTGAGCCAAAGTCTGATGTTCAACTGACTGAGCCACTCAGGTGCCCAACCTTTTATATTGTAGAATTCAATACCTGATTGAAAAGATGACTAAGCATATAAACAAGGTGTTTTATATGAACTCTTTTATTGTAAAATGTGTAATTATATTCTCTGTGAGTCAAATTATTATGTTGTGAATTCAGAGGCATTTTAGTCTTACATTGTTACTCACTTAGCAAAGATCCAGGTAACAAGAACAAGAACAATAGCAGCAGTTATACTTTTTAGATTTATACGTGCCAGGCTCTATCCTAAGTGTTCAAATATATTACCTAATTTAATCATTACTAAAACTCTAAGAGATAGGTACTATTATTACTGATTAGTTTAATTTGGACAATACAATGATTCACCAATTTTATCCATTACAAAATACTCATTAAAGGTAGTATACTCTTGATACCCTTTATTTCTATCCTTCCTCCCACCCACCTCCCATCTAGCAGCCATCAGTTTATTCTTTGTATTTAAGAGTGTTTTTTTGTTTCTCTTTTTTCTTTGCTTGTTGCTTAAATTCCACATGAGTGAAATCATATAGGATATATCTTTTACTTACTTATTTCACTTAGCATTATACCTCTAGGTCTCTCCATGTTGTTGTAAATGGCAATATTTCATTCTTGTTTGTAGCCAAGTAATATTCTATTGTATATATACACACCACATCTTCTTTATCCATTCATCTATAGATGGAGACTTGGGTCGTTTCCATATCTTGGCTACTGTAAATAATGTTGCAATAAACATAGGGATGTATATATACTTTTGAATTAGCATTTTTGTATTCTTTGGGTAAATATCCGGTAGTGAAATTATTGGATCATATGGTGGTTCTATTTCTAATTTTTTGAGGAACCTCCACACTGTTTTATACAGTGGCTGCACCAGTTTGCATTCCCACCAACAGTGCAAGAGGGTTCCCTTTTCTCCATATCTTTGTCAATACTTGTTGTTTCTTGTGTTTTTGATTTTAGGCATCCTGACAGGTGTGAAGTGATAGCTCACTGTAGTTTTAATTTGTATTTCTCTGATGATGAGTGATGTTGAGTTTTTTCATGTGTCTGTTCGACACCTGTATATTTTCTTTTGAAAAAGTATCTATTTAGGTCCACTGCTCATTTTGGTGTTGAATTGTATAAGCTCTTTATATATTTTGGGTATTAATCTCTTATTGAATACATCATTAACAAATATCTTCTCCTATTCAGTAGGTTGTCTTCTTGCTGTGTTGATGGTTTCCTTTGCTATTGAAAAGGTTTTTCTTTTGGTATAGTCACAATAGTTTAATTTTGCTTTTGTTTCCCTCACCTGAACTATCCCTATCTAGAAAAATGTTTATACAGCTGATGTCAAAGAAATCATTTTCTAACCTAATAGATACTTTCAGAAAATTTCATCCAAAACCAGCAGCATCCAAAACTTGAATTCTTTTCAAGTGCACGTGGAACCCTCTCCAGAATAAATCAAATGCTAGGTCACAAAATGAGTCTCAATAAATTAAAAAAGACTGAAATCATATCATACATATTTTATGACCATAATGGTTATGAAATTAGAACTCAATCACAAGGAAATATCTGGAAAAAACACAAATATGTGGAGGTTAAATAACATACTACTAAACAATTAATGGGTCAACCAAGAAATCAAAGAGGAAATATATAATACATGGAGACAAATGAATATGAAAACACAATGTTCCAAAATC
This sequence comes from Paguma larvata, assembly GCA_030068075.1. Taxonomy (NCBI): domain Eukaryota; kingdom Metazoa; phylum Chordata; class Mammalia; order Carnivora; family Viverridae; genus Paguma; species Paguma larvata. Next base: position 66,001,456 of record CM057837.1, read on the forward strand.
TTTGGCAAGTAGCAAAGAATGTTCAGAGAGGGAAGATTATAGCAATACAGTCCTACCTCAAGAAACAAGAAAAATTTCAAACAACCTAATCTTACACCTAAAGGTTAGAAAAAGACCAAATAAAGCCCAAAGCTTTATTGGAAGGAAGAAAATAATAAAGTTTAGAGTGGAAATAAATGAAACAAAGACTAAAAATACAATAGAACAAATCAGTGAAACCAGGAACTGGTTCTTTTAAAAGATCAGCGAAATTGATAAACTTTTAGCCAGTCTCATAGAGAGAGAGAGAGAGAGAGAGGACTCAAGTAAATAAAATCAGAAATGAAGGAGGAGAGTGGCATCTGGGTGGCTCAGTTGGTTAAGTGTCTGACTCTTAATTTTGGTTTAGGTCATGATCTCATGATTTGAGGGACTGAGCGCTGTGTTGGGCTCTACGCTGAGCATGGATCCAGCTTGGGATTCTCTCTCCCTCTCAAAAATAAACTTGAGAAAAAAAAAATGGAGGAGGAGAAATAACAACCAACACCACAGAAATACAAAGGATTATAAGAGAAAATTATGAAAAATTATATGCCAATTCAACAAAGTAGAAGAAATGGGTAAATTCCTAGAAACATAAGATGTTCCAAAACTGAATCAGGAAGAAATAGAAAATTTAAACAGACCAATTATTAGCAATGACACTGAATGAATAATCAAAAGATCTCCCAACAAACAGAAGTCCAGGACCAAATGGCTTCACAGGTGAATTCTACAAAACATTTAAAAAAGAGTTAGCAATCTACAGATTTAATGCAATCCCTATCAAAATTCCAACAATTATTTTCACAGAACTAGAACAAATAATATGAAAATTTGTATGGAACCACAAAAGACCCTGAATAGCCAAAACAATCTTGAGAAAGAACAAAACTCAAGGTAGCACAATCCCCAGATTTCAAGATGTAATAGAAAGCTAGAGTAATCAAAACAGTATGGTACCCGCACTAAAATGACATATAGATCAACAGAACAGGATAGAAAGCCCAGAAATAAACCCATCCTTACATGGTCAATTCATCCACAACAAAAGAGGCAAGAACATACAATGGGAAAAGACAGTTTACAAATGGTCCTCAGAAAACTAGATCGCTACATGCAAAAGAATGAAAATGGAACATTTTCTTGTATCATACATAAAAATAAACTCAGAGTAAAATTAAAGACCTAAATGTGAGGCTTAAAACCATTAAGCTCCTAGAAGAATACCCCATTTGATATTTGAGGAGTGAGGCTAGGATATGTCAAATGACTCATGCAAAATCACACAGTTGCTAAGTGGTGGGATCAGGGTATAAATTTGGACAATCTTAGCCTATAAGATTAGTCACATTGTTATTTTTCTAGCAATTATTCATTCCCAAACTGAAGCATACAAGAAAAAATTCTTAATAGCAAATACACCTTTAGCATGTCCAAAAATTAAGTTCCAATCAGTTTAATTACTATAAATTACTATAAAAAAGAGGTTTACTGTAAATATTTATACCTGGCTGTTTTCTACACTTTACTGAATTATTTTAAAGAATATTAATAATTTCGAGGGCTTTTAATTTTTCATCATGCTATGATAATAATGTTTACACAACCACTTTAGAATACAAGGCAATAATTTGATACGCATGGATGGACCTGCAGGATATTATGCTAAGTGAAATACGTTAGCCTGAGAAAGACAAATACCGTATGATTTCACTCATATGTGAAATCTATAAAAAACTGCAACAATAACAACAAATGAATAAACAAACAAAAAGTAGAATCGGATCTGTAAATACAGCGAACTAATGGTTGCCAGAGAGGAGGGGTTTGGGGTGATGGGCTAAATGGGTGAAGAGGAGTGGGAGATACGGGCTTCCAGTTATGGACTGGAGAAGTCATGAGAAAAAAGGCCTCAGCACAAAGAATATAGTTGATGAGATTGTCATAGTATACGGTGACAGACAGTAGCTGTACTTGTGAGCATAACACTATATAAAGTTATTACGTCACCATGTTGTACACCTGAAATTAATATAACACTGTGTGTCAAATATAGTCAATTAAAAAATTAAATTTAAAAAGTATAAAAAAAATACAAGGCAAAAATAGGGCTCTTCTAAAACTGCAAAAACTGGGGCGCCTGGGTGGCTCAGTCGGTTGGGCGGCCGACTTCGGCTCAGGTCATGATCTCACGGTCTGTGGGTTCGAGCCCCACATCAGGGCTCTGTACTGACGGCTCAGAGCCTGGAGCCTGCTTCGGATTCTGCCTCTCTCTCTGCCCTTCCCCTGCTCATGCTCTGTCTCTCTGTCTCTCAAAGATAAATAAATGTTAAAAAAAAAAAAACTGCAAAAACTAATCCTGATTAGGAAGCACTCTGAATAAGGAGTTCCACTTAAAAAAAAAAAAATCCAATGGCAACAATGACATAGGATACAATTTGATAAGCTTATATATAATAATGTATCACAGATTTATGAAATGTGAATTCTTATCAGGAATAAAAAGTGTTTACTGTTCCTGAGAAACATATTAACAAGTATGCATTATCAAGGGCACAGCATGTGCTGGCAGGATTACATTTGTTACTTCTAATTGTCATCAAAGTCCTGAAAGGAAAATTTATTATTTCATTTTACAGATAAAGAAACTAAGAAACAACATGGTTAAACAACTGCCTTCTGACACATAGCTAGTAAGTGCATGACTGAACTGGGACCTAAACTCAGATCTAACCTCAAAGGCCATAATCCACATCACTTTGTCTCTCAAGGCAAAAGATTTTGATTAAAAGACTATACATATAAACTTGGAAAAATTTATTGAAAGCAGTTTATGTTTAAAACATATATCATTAGCTTCAACACACTAATCAAAATGGAAGACTATTATCTGTGGGTGTGTTTCTGATTCTCTACTATCTTCTGCTATTCACTGTAGTACCATTATCATAGTATCTTTATTATTTTTATTATTACTTTATTACTTGTATTTTATTACTCTTTAGATACAGGAAATTAATTTCTTCCATCTTGTTTGTCTTTAAGACGGTCTTGAATACTACTGATCCTTTGAATTTCCAAAAATATTTAAGAATCCATTTGTCAATTTACACATATACACAGTGCTACTTGTTAGGGTTTTTGCCAAAATTCCACTGAATCTGTAGATTAGTTTGAGAACTGATACTGAATCTTTACAAGATTGAGGTTTCCAAACCATGAACATCTTTAAAAAGTTTTATGTTTATAATTTTTCATTATGTATATATTTTTTGTACAGAGCTCTTGTATATGACTCGTGCAATAAAGCTCCAGATATCAGATACAATTAGTGTCCAAAAGTAACAAAATTTACTGGGCTGTAGGGAATTCCTATCTTCAACTTTACCAAATAATGAAATAGTGTTTTCCAAGGTATGTAAGAGTTACTAAACTTAACCCCGGGCAGCATTTGGAAACATTAAACCTTAAAACGGTCTTTTGCTTTATGCTTTTTGCGTCCTGCTCAAGAAATCATTCCTTACCCCCAAAGTCATATACAGATATACTCGTCAATACTACCTTCTAGAAGCTCTGGTACTTTAAGTATTTAGATCTACAGTCCTTTTGAAATTGGATTTTGTGTATGGTAAAACAATATATATTTAAAAAAATTTTTTTTAACGTTTATTTATTTTTGAGGGACATAGAGACAGAGTATGAGCAGGGGAAGGGCAGAGAGAGAAGGTAGATATAGAATCTGAAGCAGGCTCCAGGCTCTGAGCCTTCAGCACAGAGCCTGACGCGGGGCTCTAACTCACAGACGGTGGGATCATGACCTGGGCCGAAGTCTGCTGCTTAACCAACTGAGCCACCCAGGTGCCCCTAAAACAATACATATTTTATAAAAATTAAAAAAAAATAATTATCCAGCACCACTTGTTGAATCATTGACTATTTCTTCACTGAGCTTGCAATACTAGTTCTTTCATAAACCAAGTTACTACGTATGACGGGTCTCTCTTTGTCCTTTCTATCTACTCTATACTCTACCACTGTGCCAATAGCACACTGTCTAAATACCACAATATGTGTAAAATATTTGCACATATGGTAGGATATGTCCCACCTCCCCTCATTGTACTTCTTCAGGAGTGTCTTAATTATTTGACTTTTTACCATTTCATGGAAACTTATGGTAAAGTTCCCAAGAATCTTATTTGCATGTTCATTGGAATGGCACTGGCTTTATGACTAAGTGTAGGGAGAATCGACACTTCTAATGACATTAAAATTTTCATTTTATGAATGTGTTATAAGAACGATATTTTTGATATTGGACCTAAAATTTAATAACCAAAAATAAGAGCATTTCATTGATAGCTGAAAGTCACTAGAAGCTATGGCAAATTTTCCCCAGATGTCACCAAAGCTTAATGGAAAGGAAAGGTGATATAATGTGCTTGAGGACAGTGACAAGAAAACATAAAGGTACTTTGTATATGTATGCTACTGCATTCGGGCCATTACGTAAACTGATGTATATGTGATAAGGAAAATTCCTGCTAGAATGGAACACATTCCTAAGCCCTTCCTTATATGAACTTCCTGTAAAATGGCTTAGAAAAACACACCTTTTTCAAACATAGAAAAATCAAAAGCAGACCAGCCTGTACACAGATAAAAGAAAAAGTAAACTCTCAAAACAAATGACACATGAAAGACATTTAACAGATATATATAGCAATGGAGCATATAAGAATTCATAACTGAACACGCATATATGAAATTCATGAAGCAAAGATCCCAATTAATCAGAGATATGAAAGCATGGAAAAGATATAATTAAAGATATTAACAAGTGTTCAAAGAGAAATGTAAAAGAAATAAAGACAGAACAAAAACAGACAAAAGACACGGGCAACAATGTAGTAAATGAAATAGAGGCAGGATTGGGTAGAATAAGCAAAACAATTTGGGAATTAAAGAAAGTAATAAAATAAGTAAGTAAGAAAATGAGAGAAAAACAAGGAGGATATTTATATCAGTGAAAATACTATGTTTGATCTATAACGATGAATACATGCCATTATACATTTGTCCAAATCCACTGAATATATAACACCAAGAGTGAACCCTAATGTAAAGTATGGAAAAGTATGGAATTTGGGTTATTATGATTTGTCAATGTAGGTTCATCAATTATGACAAAGGAACCACTCTGTCAGGAGACGTCGATAACAGGAGGCAAGGGGTTATGGGAAATCTCTGTAGTTTCCTTTAAATTTCGCTGTGAACCTAAAACTGCCTTCATTTTGTATTTTTAAAAATGTTTATTTATTTTGAGAGAGAGAGTGTGTAAGAGGGGAGAGGGACAAAGGGAGAAGAGAGAGAGAATCCCAAGCAGGCTCCACACTGTCAGCATGGAGCCCACAGTGGGGATCAATCCCACAAACTGTGAGATCATGACCTGAGCTGAAATCAAAAGTTGGACACTTAACCAACCGAGCCACCCAGGCACCCCTAAAACTGCTTTAAAAAAAGAAAATCTTTAAAATAAATAAGCACAGAATTTATATATATATATGTATATATAAAACCCTATGGATACAAAGACAAGTAACATAATGATATTCCTAAATTAGAGTAATAAAATAGAACATAAAAATAGTAAAAAATGTATCTGGAGATAACAGCATTTGCCTAAAGTTAAATTTCTTTCTTTTTATTGTTTTTAAACATTTATTCATTTTTGAGAGACAGAGCATTAGTGGGGAAGGGGCAGAGAGAGAGAGAGACACAGAATCCAAAGCAGGCTCCAGGCTCTGAGCTGTCAGCACAGAGCCCGACATGGGCTGAAACTCATGAACTGTGATATCATGACCTGAGCTGAAGTTGGAGGCTCAACCGACTGAGCCACCCAGGTGCCCCTAAAGTTAAATTTCTATTCATATTCTTCCAATAAGCAACAATAACAATGAGGAGAGCAAATAAAATAACATATGACCATTTCTTCAGCTTCAGTAAGGTGAAGAATTCTGGAAAGACATGAAAAAAAAAAGAAAAAATACCTCTACAAATAAATTATAAAATGTCCAAGAGAGATTACATTCAAATGAAAAATATAATATGGGACACTGAAGAAATTAAAGCAAACAACAAAGAGAATAAAAATGAGATAAGAAAGAAAAGGGACCAAAAATAAAGCGGATGACATGGAAGACAGGAAAAGATGATTCAATACATGCACAATTATAGAAAACAACTGGATAGAAATAACATTTGAAATATGAGAATAATTTCCAAAGTTAAAGAAAGTTATCTATATTAAAAGACTTACTGTGCACCTGGGAAAACTGACCACAAAAAATAAAACACAAGACATATCTTGGTGAAATTATTAGACTTTAATGATAAAATATTTGGAGAGCTTCCAAGCAAAAATATAAAATTATTCATAAGGGTTAAAAAATTAGACTGGTATTAGACTTCCCAAGAACGATATACAAAGGCACAAATAATAGAACAATACTTTGAAGAGATAAAGTTGGGGCGCCTGGGTGGCTCAGTCAGTTAAGCGGCCGACTTCCGCTCAGGTCATGATCTCACGGTCTGTGAGTTCGAGCCCCGCGTCGGGTCTATGCTGACAGCTCAGAGCCTGGAGCCCGCTTCAGATTCTGTGTCTCCCTCTCTCTCTGTCCTTCCCCTGCTCATACTCTTGTCTCTATGTCTCTCAAAATTAAATAAATGTTTAAAAAAATTAAAAAAAAAAAGAAGAGATAACATCAAAGATTTTGTATCTGGCCAAGCTGTCCTGCAAATATAAAAGTTATAGAAAAAAAAAAAAAAGGAATATATAGTATAGAGATTTACCCCTTCCTAAATAATCTATTAGAAGATAAGCTTCAATCAGGCAAGAGACCACTGGGGAAAACTCTAAGGACTGTTGGTGAGGATTCACCAGATGTAATTACAGAACTATAATTACAAATTAAAAGGATGGAAGGAAGGATTGTTTATAAGTAGGATATGCTCTGACAAAGTAGAAATAATGCAATTTAAAACCTGAGAGAAGGAGAAAGAAACAAGTCAAATTACATACGTGATGGCTGGTGATCAAGGGATACCATGTAAAACTTATAAACTAGATAATAAAACATTAAGAAAAAAGAGGAATAAGGGTACTATAAAATGTATAAATAAAAGTTCACACTAGAAAAGATACACAAATCTCACAAAATTAAAACAGCAGAGAAAACACATCACATAGAAAGAAAAGCAGTATACATTATACATTCAGTAACTATCACACAGAACAACATGACAGAGTTGAGGGGCGTCACCTGGGTGGCTCAGTCAGTTGAGCATCCAACTTCAGCTCAGGTTATGATCTAACAGTTTGTGAGTTCGAACCCCGCTGTGCTGACAACTCAGAGCCTGAAGCCTGCTTTGGATTGTCTCCCTCTCTCTTTCTGCCCTTCCCCTGCTTGTGCTCTCTCCCTCTCTCAAAAATAAATCAACACTAAAAAAAACTTAAAAAAAAAAAAAAAACCTAACATGACAAAGTTGAGGCTAAGCATCAGTGGCCTATTGAAAGAAAACAATTTTCAAATTGCCTCAGGAAGAAAAACTAAGCTTTTTGCTATATAGCAAAGACACATTGAAACAGAATGACTCAAAGTAGCTAAAAGGGATAAAGATAAACCAGGCCACTGGGAACAATAAAAAACAAACAAACAAACAAAAAAAACCACCAGAAGTTGAAATACTGATATAAAGATATACTTCGAGAAAACTTTGTAGAAATAAAACCTAAATCTGTAGCTGGAAAGAACTAAACATTGACATGTAACAGTTAAGAACAAGACATACCCTGTAAAGGTACAAATCACAAAAAGAATACTTTGGTGAAGCAACAAAAAGATCAAGGCACTTATAAGGATACAAAATAGGACAAAATCAGTCTGTTCTTATTAATTCAACCAATGTTTATAAGATACATACTTAGTAGTGAGCACTAACCTAGACTCTTGGGATTCAGCAGTAAACAATCAGACCAAATCCCTTTATTATTGATTTGGCATTTGTCTGGACAGAGACATACAACAATGAAATAAAATGAGGAATATATATATCACATGGTAGAAAAGTAAAGCTAGATAAGGGAACAGAGTTACTAACGAAGAGGGAAGGAAGGAACGTATGTAAGTGCTCAGACTACTCAAAGCATCACATAAAGTCACAAGACAATGAAGCAGTTGATAATCTCAAAGACCTCTAGCTAAGAATTTTATATCTGACTGAAGTATCTTTATAAGTACAAATGAAATGATAGAACTTTTTAACATAAAAGACTCGGAGTATAGAGATTCTATGTGGCTGTCACTGAGAATAAACTTCAGCAAAACAGAGATAAAATGACTTAACCATTATAAAAAGCTTGGCAATGAAGATTTTTAACTGTTAGGAATTAGATTAAAAAGTGCGGGTAGGTGAGAGTGCTATCATTATAGAATAGAGTTTAAGTGTTATAAACCAGGGCAATAAAGATATACATAAAATACAGTAGCTGAGAGAGGAAGATGAGAGAGTATGAGATTTCCTTATCTTTTATAGCCTGGGGTCAAAGAGATTCTGAAAAGTTGATAAATCATGTAATTGCAGTCTAAGTATACTTAAAAATACAAATGGAAAGAAACATTTTGTAAGAAAAATGAATGAAGAGTTCCTAACAAGAATCAATAGTTATTATCTTAAACACCTCTTTATGTTATATAAAGTTACCGATCTAAAGGTAGTTATTAGAATAAAAATGAGCCTCATAAACTACTGGAAGAAACACATACACAAACCAAAGGAGAGCCCTGTGAAAGATAAAAACAAAAACCCCCTATAAAACAGAAAGCATAATTAAAAACATGACAGAATTCAGCCCTAAAATGTATATTTCACATAATAAACATGAACTCTTGATTCTTACAGCATGAATCTTAATTGCATTTTTCTAAGTGAAAGAAGACAGACTCAATAGGCTACATATTGTATGATGATTCCATTTAAGTGACATTCTAGAAAATACAAAACTATAGAGATGAAAAACTAATCATTTCCCAGGAACTGTGGATGGGGGTAGAGTTTATCTACAAAGGAGTCATACCCTTGAATTTTTAGGATGATAGAAAATTACTCTGTATAGTTCTGCACTGGGGCATCCATAACTATTTGTTAAAATCTAGAAAATGTATGCCCAACTGAGTTACTTTTAAGGAATGCAAATGTTAAAATATCAATTAGGATGCTGGGAAAACCTAGGATGGAATGCTAGCTGTGACAAATTAGTCTAACTATATTACATTTGTATGATGCAATCTTACTGAAGGTGGTAGGGAAGAAAGGAGTTAAACTGGACAAAAAAGTACTTTGTTTAGACACTATGAGGCTAAAGACAAAAATAACTATATATAAACACTGTAATTTGTAAATTTGTTTATCAGAGGAGTAGGACTGAGCAATTTTGAAACTACTTTGCAGGTATACCGGAGTTGAGCAAGTAAATAAATGTATGTCAAATAATGAGTACTAGCTTTCTTACTATCAGAGAAAAAAATTATAAATAAGCAAAAAGAAATGCGACACACACACACACACGCGCGTGCGAAGCAATAAATAACTGTGTGAACGCATGAGCGAGTACATATAAATACATTTCCTAGCTCTATTTGCTAAGGGAAACCAGAAGCACTGACAGCTAGTAGCAATGAGCACATCTAATGTCCACTTGTCAGTTTTTAAATACCATTCTTCAAGAAATGGAACCAGGGTTCATTGGAGAAATAAATGGGCTGGGGCACGGCAAGTGCCAGAAGGTAAAGAAGCACCAGAAGGTAAAAAAGGTAGGAAGTCTGCCACAAGGATACAGAAGCCGGCCTGAAAAAGCTCCCAATAGTCAAAGCCAATATTTGAGCAATAAAATTAATGGAGTATTGGATTTTAGTCCCAAAACTAAATAAATATCCATTATCCATATTGATAGAAATAATTTTTCCAGCTTTACTGAGATATAATTGATGCATAACATTGTGTAAGTTTAAGGTGCACGATGTGATTTGACATACATATAAATTACGAAATAATTACTATAAATAAAGTTAGTTAATATAAACCTCACAGTTATCTTTTTTAATGTGGTAAAAACATACAAAGGTGGGTAATGGGTACATAGGGGTTCAATATGTTTTCCTATGTATTTTTATTATTTCCATAGTTTCCATAATTGTCTAAAAAATTACAGATTTTTAGAGCTGGAAGAAACTTTAATTTTTTTTAATGTTCATTTCTGAGAGAGAAAGAGACAGAGTGTGAGTGGGAGAGGGGCCGAGAGAGAAAGGGACATAGAATCTGAAGCAGGCTCCAAGCTCTGAGCTGTCAGCACAAAGCCTGTTGCAGGGCTCAAACCCACGAGTTGGGAGATCATGACCTGAGCCGAAGTCGGAGGCTTAATGGACTAAGCCACCCAGGCGCCCCTAGAGCTGGAAGTGACTTTAAAAATAATGTTATTCTCACTGGAATCTACTTCTGAAATCACTGTTGCACTATATGCTAACTAACTTGGTTGTATATTAAACAATAAATTCATTAAAAAAATAAAATAAATAATCTTATTCATCTTCCAAGTTTAGGAGGAGAAGTATAGGTCCAGAAAGCTTATTAAATTTGAACGTTAGCAGCAAAACTATGATTAATATTCGAAACCTGACTTCTTATCTAGTGCTCTAATACGTAATACACATTCCTTCAGGAAAGCTCTATCAATGAATATAGAATACATATCATAAATTATATTGATTGCCTCTAAACTAGCTAAAATATTAAAAACGATTCTATCGGGGCACCTGGGTGGCTCAGTTGGTTAAGCGTCCGACTTCGGCTCAGGTCATGAATCCGCGGTCTGTGAATTCGAGCCCCGCGTTGGGCTCTGTGCTGACAGCTCAGAGCCTGGAGCCTGCTTCACAGTCTGTGTCTCCCTCTCTCTCTGCCCCTCCCCCACTTATGCTCTGTCTCTCTCTGTCTCAAAAATAAATAAACATAAAAAAAAAACGATTCTATTGACAATTATCATTAAAAGCCAACATGACAGCAATGTCATATTTGAAAGAATCACTAGATATTACCTAGGTCTGCAGAACATAAGTTTATTAAAATTATGTTGAATCACTATGCTGTAGACCTGAAACTAATATACTGTCTGCTGGGATGCCTCGGTGGCTCAGGCAATTAAAGCATCCAACTTCAGCTCAGGTCATGATCTCACCGTTAGTGAGTTCAAGCCCCACATCAGGCTCTGCACTGACTGTGTGGAGCCTGCTTGGGATTCTCTCTCTCTCGCTGCTTGCTCTCTCTCTCTCTCAAAATAAATAAACTTAAAAATAATTACACATATGTTAACTAACTGGAATTTAAATACAAACTAAAAAACTAAAAAAAAAAAACAAAACTAAACTAAAAGTAAACTAAAGGCCATCAATAAAGAAAAAAACAACTAAAAGATCTTTTGGTTCATTATTATTTGAATTCCTCACCTTAACAAAATAAAAAAATACTCCAAAGACATCACTACTGGGTGGCCTCAAAAATAAGAATGGCAATAAGTCAGTTAAGACACAGCCTTTGTCTGAGAAGGTGAGGGGAGGCTCTCTTTAAGAGTCATAACTGTACATCTATCTACTTTCCTAAGGGCCTTTTAATACCACTAGCTATAATACCACCTTCTCCCTCTCCCCAGTCAGAATCATTGACCACCTGGGACCCTTGAATAGAAACAGTACTGAATGGAAAAGGGCACTTGAGAAGAGAAGTATAGTTCTACTTTAACAGTGTAATAAAATACAAAAAGTTAAGAGGAGGAAATTGCCTATACAGTGTAGTGAGAACTAATGAGGAAATGTGGTATAAAGAGAAAGATGGAGTAGTACCTGAGCTTGAAACTGGCTGTCAGAGACTAATGAGGTACATGACCTCTATCTAGTTCCATAAAGATGACTGTTACCTTATTTAACTGAGATTGCAAACTCAACTATCATGCAAAAATAACTTTTTATATAAACTATTGTTCTGAGGCACTATAAGAGAAAATGTTTAACAGTTGTAAATAAAAATGAACAATGAAAATTAACACTGTTCTTATGAAATATTTGTTATGAAAAATTCAAATAGAGGAAGACAAAGTAAAGAGTTATCCCTAAGCCTACTTCTTAGAGATAAAAATGAATAGTTTCACTATTGATTTTTAAGTATCATATAAAAGAAAAGATTTAGTGTATTATTATTCTACTATGAAATTATCTGGATAATTTCCATTTATTGTAGTGCAGCACTGAATGTAGTAAGTAAAAAATATTACCTCATTCTTTTGGATTCTAAGTATTAATAACTGACAATCTGGACTATGAAATCAAAGACACAAGGAAAGCCCTGGAGATATAAATAATCTGTAACTTCAGGTTGACACTTGCTATGATTTTATGTACTATCAACTCAAGATAGAGGTGTCCAGAAATGGCAGTTCATTGTTTATCACAGTATAAGTCTCAAGCACCCTGGTGACTCAGTTTCTTTGATATAGTATTGGGTTATTCAGAAGGTAAAGGCACAAATAAAAGTACCCATGAATTTTATTTTAATGCTAAAAGATAGCTACTGTTCTTTCTTTGAGGTTACTCACATTCACTGAAATAAGTTTAATAGATAAGTGAAAAAAAAAGAGGTGGGTAATTACATTGCTTGATCAATCAATAATTTATACTTACAAAACATAAAAAATTTTGACCTACATATTTTCCAAAAGTATCTAAAATTAATCATCTTAAAAATGCATACATATAGAGTAATATAACCATATATATTCATTTATCATTTTTACTCTTCTTGGGAAGATCTGCAATTTCATAAATTCATTTCTTTATCTAGATTTGTTAAGTTGGATTGAGGATTTTATTTATTGCATGTAAATACTACTAAATCACTAAATGTCTCATGTAACATATTAAATGAAGACATGACATTTCAGCTAATGAAGCAAAGCCATTTATCTTGAAATTTTCTTGCCATAGAAAGAGAAAAGGCCTTTAAATGTGGCCTTAAGTTTGCAAAAATCAGCAACTTTAATCTATCCACTTTCTTTTGACCTTTACACTCAACCTCAAAAAAAAAAAATGTTCAGCAACATAAATTCGATCTCAAAAGGCTGCTGCAGATCTCATTTTCTGCTGTTTTTCCATTAGGTATTTATGGGACTTGCTAGTGTTACAAGGGACTAGTAAAACGCCAAAGTAATCCTGCAGTTCCTGTGTATGAATTCAGCTTTTCCCTTTGAGATGATAACTTTTTTTTCCCTTGCCAAGGTCTTTTCAGAATGGAGTATAAAACTAAGACCATAGGTGTAATGTTCTTTTAAGAGGTAGGATGGGTGAGTCCAGACAAGGCAGAGAGAAAGAACATTAACCAAGTTTAGCAGTTCAACTATTGAAACAAAATAATTTTTAAGCCATTAAGGTAGCTTATTACACATTTGTACTAATTGAAATCACAGCGTGATTACACAGGATAGAAACTGAATCCAATGAATTCTGAAGTTTGAGGATCTCAGCTGTGTGCATGCCTTCTCTTAACTGCACAGGAAACCAGCTGCTTCCATTTATGAACTGCACTGAACACATGTGCTCCAGTATACCCATGACATAACGTGTAACACTATACTTTCAAACAAGTTTGCCAAGAAGGGGGAGGGTGTACAAATATGTTAGTGAGACAAAAACATTATATATGCTTTTTAAAAATGTTAACAAGGAAAGAAAAGAACTTCAAGCTGTATTCCCATTAATGTGCTTCAGAATCCATTCTAAAATGAAAATAATGAAATCAACTTAAAGAAATCGACTCACTCATTACAAACACAGAAGTATATCAATGTATAAGTCCAGATCAAGTGTGAGACAAAGAGAAATATTAAATTAGTGAGTCCTATCACTCACTAGGGACAAGGGACTATATCTTAGCCATAGGATACTGGGCTATGAGACTAAAACTTTCCATAATTTATATAAAACTACACCAAATTCTCCCCATTTCCCTCATCTCAGTTAATTCCTTCTTGAATACCTTACTTCCAATCCAATAGGATATGCTTTTATACCTAGCTGCAAAACTATATTCTGAACCTAATCACTCTTTCTCACCATTTCCACTGCTAATAACCTAATCCATCCACCACCTCTCTCATCTGGATTATTGCAATGGCTTCCAAACTGATCTCCCTACTTCTTTATTTACCCCATTCAGTTCCTTGTCTACATAGCAGCCAGAATCACCCTACTAAAATATGTCAGGCTATGTTTCTTCTCTACACAAAATTCTCTAAAGGCTTTTTATTTCAGTCAGAATAAAAAAGTCTTTACAATGGCCTATAGAGTCTTATTCAACATGCCCCTCAACTCTTTCCCTCCATAACTACATCTCCTGCTACTTTTTCCACTGCTCACTCCGCATTAGCCATATTAGCCTCCTTGTTTCTTTTTGTCTGTTTGTTTTGTTTCAAGGTTTTTATTTAAATTACTGTTAACATACAGTGTAATATTGGTTTTAGGAAGCCTCCTCGTTTTTTAAGTATGTTATCTCTCAGCACAGAGCCTTTATACTTGCTATTTATTCTCTGTGTCTAGACTGTTTTTGTCCCTCATATGTGCATGACTGGCTCCTTTAACTTCTTCAAAACATTTTTTTCTCAGTTTTATTTATTTTGAGAGAAAGGAAGAGAGTGAGCATGAGCAGAGGAGGGAAAGAGAGAGAGGGAAGCGAGAGTCCTAAGCAGGCTCTGCACTGGCAGCATAAAACCGAATGTGGTGCTTGAACCCAGAAACCATGAGATCATGACCTTAGCTGAAACCAAGAGACGGTCGCTTAACTGACTGAGTCACCTAGGCACCCTGAACTTCTTTGAATTTCTATTTGAATATTCCCTTTTTCGGTGAGACTTTTCCCTTACAGTCGTATTTGGAAGTGCAACCCTTCTCTCCAAGCCCCAGGACTCCTTAGCCTCCTTTTCTGTTTCATTTTTCTTCATAGTTCTTACTATCATGTAATATACTACATATTTTGTTTAAAGTTTACCCACTAAAATGTTAATTCCTTGGGGGTAGCAATTTTTAATGTTTTTGGTCACTCCTGTATTTTCAGCACCTAGAAAAGCACCAGGCATTTGGTAAACCTTTAACAGAAATCAATTAGGCATACAAAACAACATTTAAAGTTAAGTACATCAAAAGATAAGCTCAGTTATCTTTTGAACTTCTGCTTCTGTATCTCTTAAGTAAAAATGATTAAAAACTCATGAACTTCCAGGGTATGATGGAAACAAATATACAATAAAACTCTAAAATAGCCTTATTCCATGAATTTATAGATTCTTATTTTAATTGACTAAGAGCATTCTCTCTCATCCTGTTCTCATAAAGTTAAAATTTCCAGACAGAAGAAAAGGAGAGAGGAAGAGATGAGTGCTGTGTATAAAATACATCTTATGTATATTCCTGAAATTTTTCTTGGTAGTCATTGTTCATGAGTACAAATGCTTTATGTGTATAATTTTGGAAACATTTAAGTAACACATATGTACAGGAATCTTTCAGTGTCCAAGAATACGCAATTCAGATCAATCATAAAAGCAACAGTCCTTTCTAATTCAGTAAACATCAGTTTATGAAGTTTTGCTTATGATTTTTCTCTTGTAATACATTTAGGATCTATAAGTTCTCAAATAACAATCTAGAAACGTTTCCTTGACTTCTACTAGTATTTTATTTATAGTTTGCCTAATTTCTTGAGGATAAAGTTGATTTAGAAGGATGTAAAAAAAGATAATACCGTGACTAAACGTTAGTGTTAAATAAGAAGAAAACAGAATAAACCTTAAATGTGTATCATAAGCTACACAAAAGAGATTTGCTTTTACCTTTCTAATAATCATGGGAAAAAGGAGAAACACAGAGATACAACTGAAAATGGACAGAAGATTGGCATTTGGGTAAAGAGTAAAGCAGTATATGGAGGTTCTTTGCTTAAAAAATATACAAAGATAAAATAATTGCAATTAGCTAGAAATTTCTCAAGAACTTCAGTTGTAGTTTAGTTGTTTAGTTTTTTCCCCCATGTTAATTGATGATATCTGAGTCATCGCTATCTTAGAATTCCAGAAGACAGCTTTGACAAATATCACGACTTTACATCCATGATTTGTGGATATGCTAATTATCCATATAATTATGTTTTTATCCTACATGAGAGTCCTCTTTCCTTTATATGTAAAGCTAATCCTTTTTCTTTTTTTATCCCCACTACAACTTTCTCTTCTAATTCAAAGGTAATTTTTCAGAAAGAATCCAAGTTCTTAACATTTCAGAAGGGCTACGGTTATATGATAAGCATCACACTGGCTGCTCAACAGTTGAGTAGATTCATTCATTACCTAAGATCATGGCAAATATAAGCCAAGCTATGAAAGTTAAATTTGTGAATGGCAACAAACTGTCTTGTTCTTTCATTTGAAGTGGATGTCTTAGCTAGCCATGGTTAAACTGTAAGACTCTACTTGATGGTGAAAACACAAAAATTATGTGGATTTTTAAAATTAGATATGAAATATACATGTTATCAAATTATTTCCCCAAACTTCAATAGTTGGTTTAAAGAGTAAATGTGGTCTGTCTATATTTTTTAAAACTTTCTTTCCTATATTTTTTTCTCTACAGATTGACCTACAGAATTTTAGAAAAGCTCTTTAAATGTACTCTTAAAAAAAGGCTGCATTTTTTGTGGGAGTACCAAGATAAATGAGTTTTTTCTTAATATGCTTCTAAGTTTTCAAAATTGTTAAAAACATTTTCATGTTCCTTATAACAGGTCAATAACTTAGATAGATTTTATCTAATTTTAAAAATATATTAATGATATCATAAAACTAAGCAATGTTGTAAATTGGCTGGTGCTTAGAATTTAGAGTTCTGGTATAAAAACAAAACAAACAAACAAAAAAGACACACAACAAAGAGATTAGACTGTTCTCAAAACCTGTAAGGCATTTGTATAAGATTTAAAACAGACATGCTTTTAAAGTCAAGAACTCTCAAATGCAACAGTTAATCCACATAATAATTCAACAACCAAGATAGGTTCAAAGTTCTAACAGATACCATATGCAACCTGTAATAAAACCTGAGTTAAGATATTTCAAGCAACAGGATAATTTCATTTTCCATTTTAAGTACCCATTTATTTTTAGTTAACAGGCTATGATACAGCACATGAAAATGTTGTAATTATTATACAATAAAACTCTAGTACAGATAAGATATTTTATTATTAGTCATGAAGGTAAGACTCGGGGAGCAATATTTCAGAAACATTTTTCTATGTTTACTACAGATAATGCATACTGAATTTATCATTAATTGTAAAAAGTCATGAAGTCTAGGCACTGTTAAAATAAATTTAGCTAAGAAAGTTGATGAAACAGCAGGAGAGTTATATTTGCCTTGAAAATGTATGTGTTCAATAACATCATCCATTATATTGAATACCTACTATATGGAAAGCTCTATGTCAGTCATAAAGGGAATACATATTTGTAAGACCACTGCAGTGGTAATTACCAAAAACATTAGCATTGAGATACAGAAGAGATTTTAGAGAAATACCTAAAATATTCCACATTTTAAATTGGAAGGAAACAATTAAAAGAAGTGCAAACACTATTGTTAGGACTTTTCTCTTTTCCAAAATAAGGAATCAAAGTCTTTTTTCTGACAATCATGACAATAGAGGGCTACATAAGCCATTCAGATTAGGAAGGTAAGAAAAGTTTTAAAATATCAATCTGCAGATAAAATCAGATATTAGCTGGGTACAGGAAGAAGTATATTTACTGTTTTTTTTTGCTAACAGTTTTTGAGACAAAGGAACAAGTGTCTGGCAGCTGAACCAAGAAAAGTTGGGAACTTAAACAGCATTGTTAAGAGGAAATATCATTTTCTATTTCTGGCTTCTCAAGTTTATAGTTGGTTTACTCTAAGGACTTACTCTAAGTATTCCTCAGTTTAATCACAGAAGATGTTCTGTAAATTTAAAGACAGAAAATTGGCAACCCACATCAGCAGTATTTCAATATTACAATACTGTCTTTTATTAGAAACTCAGTACTCCTAATTCATTCATCTGCTAGACAGAACTTCCTGGCTAACAGTCCATTGTGATGACATAATTTCTGACAAAGGCATTCTCAGTAAAATGGAGACTACCACGACTAATCATTATAGTTTTACTTTAAATATTATCTTAAGCTGTTTGTAATTAATGGAATAAAAGGAACACTTGACTGGAAGATCCACGTCACATCATGTCATCCTGAAGGAATAACTTCATTGAGGAAAAGACACAAACAAACAAAAATCTTGCAGATTTCATGTTTTTTTTTTAGGGACAATTGTGCTTATCCTATAGTGTTTGCAACAAAGTATATAAATTGTACATAGTAGGGATAAGAGAAACAGGATAACCTAGCACTCTGAGTAAGATGGAAACCATTACATTGACTATAAAATCCTAACTGAAATTTCAGGAAAAACTAAGCAACTTTGAATAAGAATCTCTCCATTATTTGTATTATAAAAAAATCAAATGGAATTAATGAATATCTGAAAAAACTGCAACCTTTTTATATTCATGTAACTTTTTTAAAGCAAAAATACTATACACATGAGACAAGAAATAAAAATACAACCAACAAATTGGATAAACTAATGTCTGGAATTTCACAAATGCAAAACAGCAGACGCATAAGCACAACAAATGAAATAAGCACCACCTCCCCACTACCCCCAGCAACTGAAATGAGTTCGTGTGTGTGTGTGTGTGTGTGTGTGTGTGTGTGTGTGTGTGTGTGTGTGTGTGAGAGAGTATCACATAGCTTATGTCAAAAGGATCTTTTGGTACACAGAGGTATCACAAGGACTTTTTTGTTTTTCTATCAAAAACTGCTTTATCTGGGGTAAGCTTGAGAGAATAATGTTCAAAGAGTGCTCAATAGCAGGTGTTCTTTCACAGTATTTTCCCCTTGGGGTAGAGGTAGCCACAGAGAGAAATAAGCTTCCAAACCCAAATCTCTTTCTAATTTAAAATTTGAAAACAAAACAGACTGTCTTGTATTTCATAAAGCGTAATTATGGGGAGAAATATTCTTAGAGGGATGCTATAAACAAGAAATGATCATGGGGGTGATGCTGGGGGTGGGAACATATTTAGATATTTTTTTCTTTTTAAATCACTGGGAGACAAGAAAGAACCAATAAAGGTTGGCATAGCAATTAAGCAGGAGAAAAAAAAAATAGCTGCCTTATTTTAGCAGTGAAAATGTTTGACTCCTGACTACAGACAGCTGACTTTTTGTATGAGTAGTTTCCAAATGGTATCCTGCTAACCTCTAGTGTTCCCCTGAAATACAAAAAGATATTCTATGAAAAAAGGGTTTTGTCCTCCAGTAAAGAAATCTGTTCAATTTTTGCCTATCCTTGTATTTGTCAGCTAATTTGGAAATGAAATTCTTTTCTCATGGAATACAATTTGGGAAAAAATTACTTTTCACCATATGTTAAGGTATAGTATACATGTATATATTTAAAGAAAAAATCTTTTAATCAAGTTTTATGTAATAATTCCTCATTCTTTCCCATATTAAACTTTATCTGATCAAAAGAACTCTATGGTTAGGGGTGCCTGGATGGCTCAGTTGGTTAAGTGTCTGACTCTTGATTTTGGCTCAAGTCATTATCTCATGGTTCATGAGATCCAGCCCCAGGTCAGGCTCTGTGCTGACAGCATGGAGCCTGCTTGAGATTGTTTCTCTCTCCCTCTCTCTCTGGATCTCTCTCTCTCTCTCTCTCTCAAAATAAAATAAACTTCAAAAAAATTATATAAAAAAAGAACTCTATGGTTAGAGAAGAACCACTAGATGGTAAGATAGAGGAGTAATTCCAAAAGCAGTATGGCAAAGAAAGCTATTTATTACTGTTTGTTGGGAGCTGAGACAAGTGGAGCTGGTAGTACAGGTGTCATGTATAGAATGTCTATACCAAACTGGATCTCCATCATCTTACTAGAAGTTTGGAGCAATAATAAAATTTCCAAAGTCAAACCAAATGAGAATATACATTTTTTCTTTGGACTAGGGATGAGAGCACCCACATGTGAATGACAGAGAAGTGCAGTAACTTCAAACTTGAGTGTGGGTGGGAACATGAGGATCTGAGGAATAAATCTTAAGCTAAAATTTTAAAAAATCATGGAAATACTGCATTAAAATGTTTTCATGCAAAGTGTAAAAATTACTTACTCCCAATTTTATATTGAGGAACATGTGGTATACCCCTGATAATTTTCAAGCCGGATTGAAAGGCAGAGGTTTAGGTCAATTAAGAAAACAGTTAATAAATAAACAGTTTGCTTGTTCTGCCAAGAGAATAACAATGATCTGGGCTGATATTTTAAGTATCAGTCTGTCATTCAAAAACAAATTTACTGATCACATGTTATATGCTAACCACTGTTTTTAGGGCCACAAAACACTCTCTGTCCTCTCATCACAAATGGTCCTCAAAAATATCAAGCATTCTTTACTCTCTGTTCCATTTGCCTGGGTGAACACTGGTATTTCAGATACATACACACCTTGTCCTTCAAATAATTTCTATCTCTGTCAGAAGTTCTTCCTCTGAAGAGATCTTCCAAGAACATTGTTTAGAAGAGAGCACCCCTACTCCCTGCCACTTAAGTTCTACTTGATTTATGGGGTGCCTGGGTGGCTCAGTTGGTCATCCGACTTCAGCTCAGGTCATAGTCTAACAGTTTGTGGGGTCAGGCCCCATGTCGGGCTCTGCACTGACAGCTCGGAGCCTTGAGCCTGCTTTGGATTCTGTGTCTCCCTCTCTCTTTGCCCCTCCCCCACACTTGCTCTTGCTCTCTCTCTCTCTCTCAAAAATAAATAAACATTAAAAAAATTTTTTTAAGTTCTACCTGATTTCCCTGGTTTATTCTTCTACAAAGTACTTACTACCACCTAAATACATACTATATAATTATTTGTTATACCCTACTCCTTTCCTCTGCCTCTCTAGAATGAAAGGTCCCTGGAAGTAAGGATTTTTGTTTCTGCAGTATACTTGGTATCTGCATATAATATGGACTCCCTTAATATCTGTGTAGAAACTGTGAATGCCACTTGGATTTAGGAGAGAGAGTCTATTAAATGGAAGTGATCTAGTTAGGAAGCGATGATTGAGACAAAATCTGAAGGAACTCTAGAGTTAACTAGGTAATATGAGAGTTGTTCCAGGAGAGAAGAATGAAATCTAGAAATCCAGTGTGGCTAGAGCTGGGAGAATACTATATGAAGACAGGCAGGTAGGAACCAGACACAGAAAGGTGTTTTTTCCAAGTCAAAAGATTTTATTTTACTCATTTATTTTTATTTTATTTATTTTAACATTTATTTATTTTTGAGAGACAGAGTGTGAGCAGGGAGGGGCAAAGAGAGGGAGACAGAGAATCTGAAGCAGGCTCCAGGCTCTGCCCTGTCAGCACATAGCCCCATGCGGTGCTTGAACCCATGAACCACGAGATGGTGACCTGAGCCAAAGTTGGATGCTTAACTGCTTAACCGCTTAACTGACTGAGCGCCTACAAGATTTTAAATTAAATTCTCCCTTAAAGATGTGCTTAAAGGAAGAGGCAGAGAATTGTTTTGCATGTTCTAAACCACGCCATTGCAATGTATGATAATAAAAATCATTTCAGAAATATTCACGTAATTTAGATGACACAGTATTTTTCAAAAAGAAAGTTAATCTTTCCAATATTATACAAACAAAAGTCACTTAAGAATCACAAGGTCAAAGCTAGACTTCTGATCATATCACTTGACTTAACAAATCACTACTTCCGGTATAAATGAGAATGTTAGTTCTTCAAGGTATTCCTAAGGAGCCAAGGAAGAGGCAGATGCTATTTACTCGATATAACTCTAACCATAAATGTAAAAGTTAACCACCTTTTCTAAACTGTGAAATTGCTTTGTACGTCTGTCCCAGTGAAGTATAAAGAACTGTCTTTATTATACCAAATAAGTGACTAGTCAAATGTCTTATTTCTTTTATATGTAGATTTTTTTTGTTGGGATCCAACTTTTCTCTTTGGCATTCCTTTGACCTAACTTTGGAATAAATATATATAAAATTTAACATAGAGTCTGACAAATAACAAAAATATCTTCATAGATAACATTTGGTTCTGACAACATGAACATGTTATCTCATTTTATTGTTACAAGTAACAAGTTATTAGTATCTTCTCCTTTTTTCAAATGAAAAAAAAATGAGGTTCAGAAGTTAATTTCCCAAGTATACAGCTAGTAAGCACTGAAACTTGATTTTTATTTCTTGATAATTTAACTACAAGGTATACCCTCTTAACCAATACAATTTATTATTTTTACATATATTTTAAAGATCAAGAATATTTCCATAAGTAATTTACATTTCATATACTCATTCAATAACTTGAAAATTTTCCCTAGTTATCTCAAATGTACTCTAGTGATGGTTTCTTCAAAATAATCAAGTACACTAATGAAACAAATTGAATCATGTGCTGTAATTGAAACTATGCCATTAAAAAACACCAGGAAAACAGTTCCAATAATCAATTTTTTGGGGGAAAAAATAAAGAAATGGTATCAATGATTTGTACTATGTATAAATGAAGCCAAACAATTTTTATCTAATCAGTGTTGTAGCAGTCCCAAAGCCTTAGGTGGTCTTCATTTAACATTCTTACTTCTGATGTGCTAAAGAAAGGTCCATTCACTGCAAAAGTTAAGGAACCAAACATGGACATCTGCTACCTATGAGAAAATTTTAAGATTTTAGTAAAACTCTAATTTACAAAGTGTTCTGCTTCACTAAAAGAAAAATTATATATATATAGATGTATATATATGATTTTAAAGTTTTCTGGCAGTTACTAAGTAATTTTTAGATTCAATTCTTGCCATTGTTTTCCAAATTCATTATGGCTTCTATCATGAATATAACAGGTCTTATAAAACAAAGTCAAAAATTTCATTAGTCCTTTTAAAACTGTGTTAATTAAAATATTATTAAGTTAT
This sequence comes from Paguma larvata, assembly GCA_030068075.1. Lineage (NCBI taxonomy): Eukaryota > Metazoa > Chordata > Mammalia > Carnivora > Viverridae > Paguma > Paguma larvata. The sequence goes on from CM057837.1 coordinate 66,024,722, forward strand.
TAAATTACGACTTCATGAGTTGTTACTTTTTATGAAATCAATCAATGAAATGGTTGTTTCAGTCCTTTTTTCTAGAATTTTATGGGTTGGGGAGGGGAGAGAAATGAGAAGGAAAGGAAATAATCATAAAATGATGAAGTAATTTTTAAAAGCAAAATCACTGAAAGACCACTAATAACTTCAAGTGAAATGCCATATAAAAGCTTTTAATTGCTTTAAATTTGTGAAAAACTACCCAGGAGATCAACAAATTCACATCAATGAACTGCATTATACTAATAAGAGACCCCTGGCCTCTAGCCAGAGAGAACAAACAAAACGAACCATTCTCACATGGCTGCAAATTATCCAAAAGGAAGAGAAAGAGACAGTCAAAGTAACATGTTTGCACGGTGGGAAAAAGATCAAATATTGATCAGTCCAAGCTGAGGTAATTAGAGCCATAGTCACGGGGATGGGATGCATGCTCTTAGTCCTAAGACATGCATCCTAAACGTTGAGCAAATTAGCTGTTCACTAGTTGGATTTTTCTTTTAAAATTTTTCAATAAAACATCTGCATGGTACCAGCTGTTCATACTTTTAAAATTTAATAACTTCTTGACCCTTTAAGAAATCATCTTGTTTGGGTGATTTTCAGAAAGATTTATAAGATCTCTTGAATTTTATCTCTATTACCACAAGAGTAATGACTTGCCCATATGTTAAGCCATGATTTGTATAAGTAACCAGAAAGTAAAATAACTGGAAAATGAAGACAATTTAAAACCAATATATCTGATTAAGTGTGTCTGTAAACACCTATAAAGTATGAAGCTTATATAAGTTTTTAAAATTTTTATTATAATAAAACCTAGACATTTCCTTTTTTATGAGTATATTACCACTTATCACTGTTGAAAACTTCAGTGGTTATCATAACCTAAAAAGGAGAAAAAATTCTTAATAGTCTATGGCAAGAAGCAAACTGGAAATTTGTCTATTACTTGTACCAAATGAATTTTTTTATTTAAGAGTTATTCTAATTATAACCACTAAGTGTATACGGCAGTATATGAAGCTCTCGTTTATAAATTTCCTGATATATATCAAAGGATTGTATTTCTATATTTATAAATTCATTTATAACACTGAAATAAATATAAATCGTGTATATCTAACTTCCTTTCTTCCCACCAAATTCATGTGTATTGATCAATTACAAATTACAGACTGGTTTTGAAAATTCGGTAAGAAACAGCAAATCATGAATAGTTCTAAAGAAGGCAGCACCACAAAGCTTTTTACCATATATTTAGTACTTCAAAAACAGTCCATAAGTAGAATGAATGTCTATTTCTACGTTCTAGCTAATGACATAATCCAAATGCAGATAAAAGGTTAATCTCAAAATTTTAAATCCACATATCTAAAATATATCTATCATGTTTTCTTGTCAACAAAATCTATTGTCTTAGTTGCTAACTCACTAAAATATTTTTGTTCAAAATAAGGTATATCATTTTTTAATTATCCATGATTACATGTAACTTAATTTTTGTGTAACACATCATGTCTACACTATGAATAATTAATTATGGTTGGTCCATCATGAACAAGCAAAATGGGCAACTGAGATATTTAATCAATATATTAGCTCTGATCAAGTTCTTTCATGCCTCTTTCCCCCAAATACCAAATGCAGCAAAAAGTAAATAATCATTAATATAATAATTATTTTACATTAAGAGTTATGTTAATATTTTTTCAGAGAATCCTGTATTTTTTTTTCCTTTCACTCTTTCTAGCATTTTATTTCTTCGTTTTAGGATAGTTTTGTTTTATCATTTGCTTCTTTATAAAAAGAGAATGAATTACATCCATTTGTGCCAAATTCTTAATCCCAGTGAAGCTATGACAGATGGAATAAAATACTCACATAGTCACTTTAGTAGCTTTGCTATATATTAGCCCTTCTACCCCCACCCTACCTTTTTTTCTGAAATGCTGGAAAAGTGAATCAGGGCATCTAATGAAAATGAACTGCTAATCTAGATGTCACCTCAGAAAAATAGGTTTCATTTCTAAATTTTTAGTCACATTTCAAGGAATAGATATTATACTCATCTTTCATCATTAGTATTTTTCACCGTATCTATAACCATGTGATAAAAGCTACTAGTACTCCCTAAGAAACACTGCAGTTAACCAATTGTTCCACAGGAACACTGCTTTTATCATCTCTTTGGGAAAAAGTGAAAAAGTAAATACACTGCTCTGCATTTTGTTACCTAGTTTGCAGATAACTTTATTGGTGAAAATAGACAATAAAGCAGTGTTTATCTTTCTAGTAATAAAATCACTAAGAAGCCATCAGAATAAGATAGTCTTTGCTCCCTCCCATTCTGTACAAGGAAATGTCTGTACATTATTGGCTGGTATTATAAAATTAGGCTCAACTGAAAAAAATCATAAAATAAGTAGAACTAGTATTTTAACTTTTTCATAAAATGCCAGGAAAATTAATTTAACTATAAAAAAAGCAGTAGAGGCATAATTCTTACAAATTTTAAAAGCACCAAAAAAGAGAAAGGAAGTCCAGTTATTATTCCTTTGACATTTTTCTAATACTTAGAAGTGGAAACATAATGGGAAATAAAGCAATTCCTGTGTATTAACAGACCACTGACCTACAAATGAGATATGAAGGTAAAAAGATAGCACAGTTAATTAATATTTAAGCCATTTATCTTATAAACTTTTAATCCCCAAATATTTGTACTCAGTAGGATAAAACTACAACTTTCCTTTATATTCAATTGCTGTGTCTTGTTCCACAGAAAAGCTATAAAGATGTCTTGCTCATTGAATGATACCAAATCAGAAAAATTTTATAATTCTTTAAGGCAAAATAACTGAACATAAACTTTAAATATATAAAAGCTGGAACACTGAAAAAATCAGCTTACTATTCTTTATTCAAATACATGATATATTTCAAATATTTTGGTTTCTTTTAGTCTCAAAGGAGATGTATTACAAAACTAAGTTTGGATTCCTTCTGTATGCAATTTTTAGTGACTTCAACAAGCAACATTTATTAAGTATCTTTTAAACGCAAAGCAATAAAGCACTAGGAAGAGATCCAAAATAGCACAGTAATTCTTGCCCTCAGATGGTTCACATTCTTGGGAGGAAGAATGTGTTAGAAAATGGCTTTTTCCAATTTAGGAATTGGAACTGTATTAATTTGTAACTAACTTAAATATGGGGCTTTGATTTCAAGTACAGTCACCTCTGAATGCATATCACGGACCACACTATAATATAGACAGGCTTTAAGTTACGCTTTTATTCTTTATTTAATCCACTTAAACAACAAACAATTGTTGAACATTCTTTTCTGGTACTGTGCCAAGTGAGGGAACTACAAAGATAAAAAACACACAATGCCAGCTTTTAGAAAAGTCACAGTCTAGTTGTACTTTTGATATTATCATGTTTGTATCTTCTTAGTCACCAAACATATTCCTGCCTCAATGTATGCTTAATACACACTGGAACAGGTCACTCCACTTCTGTCAATCCAACTATATTTATGATTCAAGTTTTGCCTCTTCTATCAATTCTTAAAATGATTTCAGGCAGTGTTTGAATGAACTAAGATTTAAGATTTGGAAAACACTCAAGATGCCTTCTGTTTTCTTTTAAATTATTTGCAAAACACTAGGTATATAATGGATTCTTAAAAAATTTTGAGTTAGAAAAAACCCAGCATGATATAACATGCATAATACATAAAAATAAAGACCAAATACACTGAATTTGCTACTTCTTTCACAGAAATTTATGCTCTAATGATGTTTTTGATGTGACAACTTGGCTAGGCTACAAACTTTCAGTTATTTAATCAAACACTAATCTAGCAGTTACTCTGAAGGTATTTTTCAGATGTAACTGTATTTTTCAATTAAAAGCCCTAATCAGCTGACACCTAGTAAAGGAGTATCCTTGAAAACCTGGAAGGGCAGACTGGTCAATTGGAAGGCCTTAAAATCACAGCCAAGGTTTCCCTGATAGAATAAATTCTACCTATGTAGGACAGTTTGGGCTTCTGCCTGTGGAGTTCAAGCCTGCTGATGATCTCCAAAGAGATCTTTGTGCTGGTGTCACAAAGAGGACATGGTTTTATGTAAAAGTTATTTAACATCCTAGGCCAAGGCAAGAGGCCAAGCAAGTCTATATAGAGGAGGAGGTGACATATAAGGAATATTTATTATATGCCAGGTACTATATATACGCTGCCTATTTAATCCTCATAATTAAGTGAAGCAAACATTATTATTCCTATTTCTAGCTGGGAAAGCTTGAGGCTTAGAGTTGTCCAAGGTCACATAGGTAATAGGTAGCAGAATCAGCACTTGAACACAAGCTTATTTAACTCTAAAGCCCCAATATCTTTTATCTGCATCATAGACACTTAGAAGAAAATGATTCCCTAACAATATAAGGAATCATTCCTTGAGCATTTATGTTAGACCATTTTATTAAGCATTTAAATTGTATTTTTTATTGACATTTTACAACCTTTTGGGGTAAGTAATATCATAACCTCCATTTTTTATAGATGAGGGAACTAAGGTGGGAACTTGATACAGAATTGTAGGATATTAACCAAAACTGAAAAATTATCTCAATTCAGTGCCCTAGTATCTGGGAGTAGACCATACCCGATTACCTTCTTCTGGGGGAACAGAATAGTGGAGGGATATTTAAGTAAATATAGAAAATATTATAGCTGCTAATTTAACAATCAGTATTAGTATAAAAAAAGATGTTTGATAGAAATTATTAATGGAATATTAGAAGACTTTGAAATGCTTCAGTAAAGCATTATAGAAACAAAACCCAAAACCCAAAGTTTCCTCAATAAAAATCAGAGAGTGAGGAACCTGGGTTACTATAAGACTAATCATATATTCTTTGGTTTTCAAAAATCAATGTAGACATTGTAAATACATAAAATCATTGTAATACATAAACTAGAGCAAATACAGTTGATGAAACACGTTTACAATTGTCTCAACATATTTCAAAATACCAAAAGTAACAAACAACTAAAGATTATTTGAAGATCTTTGTCTTCCATATTTCATTCACCTGGGAACCACTAGCATAAAGGGTTAAATGCATATGTACAATTACCCACCCTCTCACTCCTATTCTTCCAAATTACAGTCTCATATCACACTCTTTCTTGAAAGGATTTTATGGTTCCCATTGCTTACTCTATGCTTACAGTATAGAGTTTATACTTCTAAGAATGGAGTATGAGGTCCTTCTGACTTTTTTACTTTTCTACCACCATCTGCTACCATTTTTGCACATGTAGCCTAGCCTGAGTATTTTGCAATCTGTTCCACAGGAGGGGTTAATAAGTTCTCTGAAAAAAAAGCTTGAGTCACAAATAGATTTTTAAAAGCTGCGTATCATATCTCCTTCTGGGAAATTAAAAATGAACATCAGCCTATTAAGGGGAGGGGGCAGGTTGGAAGGATTTCTGAGAAAATAAGTAAATTACACAAGGGTTACACAATTAGTGGCAGACCACCCTCCCCCCCGCCAGAGTTCAAGCAATTACTAGGAGGTAAATTATCAGTCTTAAATCGGCACAAAGAAAAAGTTAAAGCCCTTTAAAGTATATACCAAGTATTTTAGCATTCACTGGCAGAATCTATTCCCAAATTATTTACTGAGTTTTGGCTAACCTACTATTTAACTGTAATAAAAAATACATTTAAGATGTATGCTTCAATTAATATAAAATCACTACTAAAGTAACAAACCAAAATCCTATATTTATTCATTTATGTATTCATATTTAAACAGTTCTTTTTTAAAAAGGTAGAAGTTTTAAAAATGATAGAAGTTCATTGAGTGAAGTGCAATTCCTTCGAGAGACCAGAACAGTCATAACTCTTTCATTTATACTTGACATTTTCCATTACCCTTTCTTAGAATTCTCAGTAAACAATTACTTGCACTCACTTTATGATTTAGGTAAGACTCAACAGCCACTTCCTCTAAATAAGGAAACCAAGGTTAAGAGAGGTTAAATGCCTCAGAGCAGATCAGAGGTGGAACTAGCTATATAACTGTGGGGTTCTCAGGAAATAATTTACTCTTTCTTTCAAGCAGGTGTAAACATACTAAGACATGTGCATGTGATATTACTGACATTCCTAGAAGCTTCTTTTACCTTTCAACCACTTTCTTTCACTCAAAGGCACTTAAAAAGTATTGTATTAATAATAGAGAAATGTATAAAATAATGGATATGAAAACAAGTTATAAACAAATACAGGAATTATTATTACTGTCAGCAATAGTTTATTCTTTATTAAATAAAAATTACATAATAATTGCTGAGTTAACTAGAAAACTCTCCATTTAAGGAAAGAATAATAAGAAACATAAGGTGTTGGGGCACCTATGTGGCTCAGTTGGTTAAGTATCCAACTCTTGGTTTCAGCTCAGGTCATGATCTCACAGTTTTGTGAGTTTGAGCCCCACATGGGGCTCTGTGCTGAGAATACTGAGCCTACTTGGGATTCTCTCACTCTGCCCCTCCCCCACTCACACAGTTTCTGTCTCTCTTAAAAATAAATAAATAAACTTTAAAATGCATTTCCCTGGGGCTCTTGGGAGGTTCAGTTGGTTAAACTCTGCCTTTGGCTTAGGTCATGATCTCACAGTTTGTGAGTTGGAGCCCTGCATCAGGCTCTCTGCTGACAGCTCAGAGCCTGGAGCCTGCTACAGATTCTGTGTCTCCCTCTTTCTCTCTGCCTCTCCCCTGCTCACACTCTGTCTCTCTGTCTCAAAAATAAATAAATATTAAAGAAACACAAGGTGTTAATAATGAAATTATATCTACATTAGTGACAGTCACACTTGTTATTAACATGTTAATCAACTAAGTACTCAAGATTTGTTAATCTAAGGGCAGCTGATTTTAACAGAGGATCTTTTCAACAGAGGCTGTGTATAACCATCTGTAAATTTCATGTCAAGCTAGGGAGAGAAAAAAAATTTTTGAAAAAACTACCGAGAACATGTATAGGAACTAATTGTGCATGTAATGAATTGATTCTTTATGAAAATACTGAACGAACTATTTATGGCCCATTATTTATATTTATTTTTCTAAGTTAGTGATTATGGCATTAAAATATAAATTCTACTAGAATGTTTACACTCAATGTCTTCTTATTCTTTTCTAACCTATATCTTTAATCTTCTGAGTGTATGTGCAGTATAATCAGATGTTGAGAAAATTATTATACTGTCACAGGAAATGGATTTTGTGATTTCTCGCAAGAAATAAAGCAACCAGACAAATGAACCACTTGAGGAAAAAATTGTATTTTTTATGGAAAGTAATGGATCACGATATTAATGACCACCACCCCTACACTCATTGCTGGATGCTGAAGAAAAAGATTCTAAACCCCTTCAGCCTTTAGGCTGAATTAAAAAGGAATGGTTCTTTAAAAGACAAAACCTTCCTTTTCCTACATTATAAATTTTATGTTTATACTATAGACATAGGAGAGATGTTGCTAGAGGAAAAGCTTCCTTAGAAGACACTCCCTCCATTCCTCACTCATGGAAGTCATTCCAGGTCTTCTTACTTTAATAAGCACTTCAAACTACTCCAGAAAGTAGTAGGGAAGGGTAAAGAATATCTTTATTCTTATTTTTATCAGGGAAGGGTAAAGAATATCTTAAAGATGTTTACTACTTAAACGTTCCTATCAGTTATATGACCATGATCAAAGAGAAGAAGAGTGAGTCTACTAACTCCCAAATGTGTGTTTATCACAAAATGGACAAATATGCCCCATTAAAAGTACAAAACCTTAGACCAGGATTTACCATCAAGAAAGAGACTTCTCTTCCTCTGCTTTGACTACAGGTCCCCTGCTTCCTACCTAATTAATGCATCAATTTAGCTATATTTAAGTGTTAAGCATTTACAGAGTATAGTGGGAAATTAATCCACATTTGTACAAGGGGTTAATTTCTGTGGGGAAATGAATATTAAGCTCCAATAACTAGATTACAAATTAATTTGGGCATGTTGCTCATTTGTTCACACTGGATGGTCTGATGAAGGATTGAAGAGATAATCATGTTAATTGTTAGGTCAGTTGCATATATCTGAAATGGAGAGGCAAGTGACGGAGGATATATAAATTTCTAATATCAGTTCTACCTCACTGGATTACCAACATTTGAGTTTCATTCTAAATACTATAACATATTTAACCAATAAGGACTATGGTGACACGAATAAGTTAACACCATGATGTTTGATAAAGATTAACAGAATAGCCGTATAATACTTTTACACTGTATCTTCAAGGTGCCCCTCTCTAAACTTATGCTTTATAATACTACAGATAAATATCAGAATATTATATTCTATAATGTTTTGTTTTTATGGATGTCAAGCAGTCTAAGTAGTCTAAAAGTTCTGTAACACCACCTTTTTTGAAATAACAATTGACATCTAATTCACATACAGTGCACACATTTGAAGTGCTCAATTCAGTGGTTTTTAGTATATTCACAGAAATATGCAGTTACCCTTTCACATTTCTATTTTTTGGATATTATGATTAATGCCGTTATGAACATTCATGTACAAATTTTTTGTGTAGATACAGGCTTTCATTTCACCTAGGAGTGAAACTGCTGGGTCATATGGTAACTCTATATTTAGCCTTTTGAGGAACTGTAAACATTCCTACCAGCCATGCATGAGGGTTCTACTTTCTCTACATCCTTGTCAGCACCTGATATTATTTTTTTGTTTATAGCCATCTGTAAGGGTGAAGTTGAATCACATTCCAGTTTTGATTTGTTTTTCTCTGATAGCTAATGATTTTGAGCATCTTCTCATGTGCTTATAAACACCTCTGTTTTATATGTGTGTATACATGTGTATTTCAGAAAGTAGATGTAAGGTCTTGAGTTTCTCAGGCTATAAAATTAGTACAAAGGTGATGAAATTATAGTTGTTTCTAAGTAAGCACTTACCATTCTAATTTATATTATAATACAGCTTATCTTTCCTAAAAAAAAAGCTGGTAATTCAATAGAGACAGAACCCATGTTTCCTTAATGTTTGTATCTGCCCCATTACTAAATAGGAAACACAGAGCAGGTGGACTCATTGAATGATGTTTAAACTAATACATTTAATATCTGATCTCATATTATTTTCATAAATCTCTGTGATAGAATGGACTGGTAGTAGTCTATCCCCTTTAGGAAAATAATGATCATAAATAATTATGCTTTCAATTACGGAGACCATTATAAAACTCCAAATTTCCTAATCCTAAATTTAGTACTCAGTATTTAATTAGGCAAGAGACTTTCCATGTTCAGATGGTCCAACTTATAAAATATTCATATCTATGATAAAGCAATGTCTTTATTTTGGTTTATGAACGTGAGTACGTAGGTCACATTTATTAAACAAAATGAAAAATACCATCTTATTAAAATATGATAAAACTTAATTTTCTTATTCATTGTGAAATAAGTGATCAATAGAGTCTTTTATTCTTTGCAAGTATAAAGGCAAAATTGGGGAATGCTGGTTTACTTCAGTGAACCTATAATGAGGGTCTGAAATTTAGTCCCAAACCTACAACTTATTAGTTGAGTGATCTGAGCAAATCACTTAACATCTCTGAGCTTTAGTTTCTGCATTTTTAAAGTGGAAAACACTTTAACTCAGAGGGCTATTGAGGGGACTAAATATGTAATGTTCTATCATATAGCAAGCATGTATTGAAATAAACTATTATTATTTAAGAAAATACTGTATGTATGTCGAATGTGGAATCCATTTCCCAATAGAAAAATTCTTTAACCTATACCAAGCCAGTAGGGTTAATCTAAATATCTTAGGTTGGTGGTGAACTAGGTGACAGATATGGAAAAGAGATGAACCCATACTATTTGAATTACATATTATTTGCATATATTATGTATTCAAGTTAGTCAACAAAACAATCAAATAGTTTTAATTAATTGTTAAAAGAAATATTATGTTATGAAAAAGCTAATTCTATTTTGTATGACCTAATAACATGGGTCACTAATACCAAACATATAAGCTTATAGGAAATTACATGTGTCTATACATAGAAATTTAGCCATGTTGATTCGTAAAGCAAATTTGTGATTATTTCAAATTGGGACATTAATTTGAATGTTAAATGAACATAAAGTGATTTAACATTAGAGATTTAATTTTATATGATACCCTTACTGTGTTTGTTTGATTTATTGTGTATTACACGTTTTATAAACATGAAAACCACATTTAGTGATTTAAGTAAACATTTTTAAAATAAAGACAAACTTTCTTTGGAAGCCAAGATAGATTATAATCCATTAATATATCTTTCAACAAAAAGGATGAAATCTTCTACTGGTTAGGCTGATAAACTCTTTCATGTCAAAACTAAGCCTCTTTATCATGATAACCCAGAATAATGGTCGGCTGCTCTAGGCATTTTATCTACTTTACAGATGAAAAATCAGCTCTACTTTCATGGAATTAGATTAATGCCATAACAGGAAATACTTCTGGGGCTGAACTTGCTTCATGCCTTCAAAGCTGCCTGTAAATTTAAAGTACTTCCTGAATTCAAAAGATAAGACAGGAGAAGGAAAAAGAAAAACAGTACAGTGACCCTTTTACTGAAGGAAAATATTGCTTCCTGAAAAAGCTGTTGAAAGCTACTTGCTGAGGGCATTATGCTCTAGAAAGCCTAGGGCAAGTCTGTTTTAGTTGAACATGGGGATTCTGGTTATATATCAGACAGTTGTTATAAATCTGTTCTTTCTATAATCCTTTTTGATAAACTTTCTTTAAGTCATCATGGTGAAAGCTGAAGTAATAACTTTCTCAGCTTTTAGTACATACGAAATTGCTCACTATTTTACATATAACATTTTATAAAGGATTAGATTAACACACTTGGAAAAATGCAGACCCCCAAGCTCTAGAATTAAATTTTGGTTCAGAACACGTACCAAAGGTAGCAAATCCAGGCAATTCTTATATTATGTATTATGTATTATGTGGAACATATAAAATGGCTTTTTAAAAAGTGATCATGATATGAAGAGAGAAAAATTTTATAAAGAAGACACATAATTAGGGAGAAAAGAATACTGGCTATAGGTATGTACCTGATCACACCCACATGAAAGTGAACAAATACAATGAAGCAAACGATCATATGATCTAAAAAAGAAGGGAGAAAGGAGGAAATGGGACCACAATGGAAACAAGAGAAATACGACACTGCTGAATATATAATATATATTCAGCACTGTGGAGTATATGAAAAGAAAAGCATCTACAGATGCATACTGAATGTACTTTGCATACTGGGCACTATAGTAAGTGCTACAGGTTATGTGGTCATTAAAACAGGAAAGGACTTAACTTTAACTTCTCATCTAGCTAGCATTTGAGGAAGGACTAGACAAAGTAATACCAAATGAGATAACTTAACAAAGGCAACTTGTATGGTTATGTGACAGGTGGTGTGGGTTTAAAGTGAACAATGACATAAGTTCACAGAAAAGCAGGATAAGCAATTTTACACAGGTGACCAGAAAAAGTCTTGCTGAGAGGATGATACTTGAGGATTTCGATGAATCAGCCCTTAGAAAACTTGGTTCAACTTCATTCTAGGAAGAAGGAATAAGAGTGAAGGACTTGAGAAGGAAAAGATCTTGGATGTTTTAAGGAACTGTCAATGAGAGAAGTAGTGAAATAAGATGATACGACTTCAAAGAAAAGGATGTAAGACATTTAGGGTCTTATACATCACTGCATGGAATATGGACTTTATTCTGTAAGCAACTGGCTGCTATGCAAGAGATTTTAACACCAAAGTATCTTATGGTAATTCGCATTTTTAAAAGATCACTCCAATTATTCTATGGAGAATGGTATAGAAGAGTTAAAACGTAGAAGTGAGGAGACCAGTTAATTCAGTAGGCCAGGAGTAAAATAGTAATGTCTCCAAATAGAATAATAAGTGCTGATAAAAAAAAGAATAAATACATTCCAGATATACTTTAAAAATCAAGACTTCCTGTCTACTGACTACTAGGATTTGACCAGAGAGCCCCAAACCCTACAGTGATACCATAGGTAGAGATGTATTAGAAATGAAATAGAAGCAGGATCAAGAGTGAACATCATAATAATGTTACTAAACAATGAATGGATCAACCAAGAAATCAAAGAATAAATCAAAGATTACATGGAAACGAATCATGAAAATACAACAGTCCAAAATCTTCGGGATGTAGCAAAAGTAATTCTAAGAGGTAAGTTAATAGCTAGACAAGTCTACTTCGAGAATCAAGAAAAAACTCATATAAACAACCTAACCTTTCACCTAAAGGAGCTAGAAAAAGAAGAACAAACAAAACTCAAAACTAGCCAAAGGAAGGAAATAATAAGATTAGAGCGGAAATACATGATATAGAAACTTAAAAAACCAATAGAACAAATCAGTGAAACCGGGAGCTGGCCCTTTGAAAAGATCAACAGAATGATAAACCTCTAAATGGAGGAGGAGGAGGAGAAAAAGAAGGAGGAGGAGGAGGAGGAGCGGGAGAGGGAAGGGGGAGGAGGAGGAGAAGAAGAAGACGACTCAAACAAAATCACAAATGAAAGATGAGAAATAAAAAAGATACCACAGAAATACAAACATTTGTAAAATAATATCATGAAAAATTATATGCCAACAAAATGGAAAACCTAAGAGAATTGGATGAATTCTCAGAAACTTATAACGTACCAAAACTGAAGCAGGAAGAAATAGAAAATTTGAACAGACTGATTGCCAATCAAATTGAAAGAGTAATCAAAAAACTCCTACAAAAGTCCAGGACCAGACAGCTTCATGGGTAAATGCTACCAAACGTTTAAAGAAGACTTAATTCATATTTATTTAAAACTGTTCCAAAAGACAGAAGAGGAAGGAAAACTTCCAAATTCATTCTATGAGGCCAGCATCAAAACCAGATAGACTCCACTTAAAAGGAGACCTATAGGCTAATATCTCCGATGAATATAGATGCAAAAATCCTTAACAAAAGAGTAGCAAACTGATTCCACATATACATCATAACAAAGGCCTTATATAAAAAACTCACAGTGAACATCATACTCCATGGGGGAAAAACTGAAAGCTTTCCCCCTAATGTCGGGAACAAGACAAGGATTTCCACTCTCACTACTTTTATTCAACACAGTACTAGTCACAGTAATCAGAGAACAAAAAGAAATAAAAGGCATCCAAATTGGTGAGGAAAAAGTAATAAAACTTCCACTATTTGCAGATGAGAAGATGTCATATACGGAAAACCCAAAAGACTCCACCAAAAAACTACTAGAATAAATGAATTCAGTAAACTTGCAGGATACAAAATCAACGTACAGAAATCTGTTGTATTTCTATACACTAATAACGAAGCAATAGAAGGAGAAATTAAGAAAACAATCCCATTTATGATTGCACCAAAAATAATAAAATCCCTAGAAATAAGCAAAGAGGTGAGAGATCTGTACTCTGAAAACTACAAAACACTGATGAAAGAAATTGAAGATAGCACAAATAATTGAAAGACATTCCATGCTCATGGACTAGAAGAACAAATATTGTTAAAATGTCTATTTTACCCAAAGCAATCTATAGATTTAATGTGATCTCTATCAAATTACCAACAGCATTTTTCATAGAAGTAGAACAAACAATCCTAAAATTTGTATAGAGCCACAAAAGACCCTGAACAGCCAAAACAATCATGAAAAAAAAAAAAAAAAACTAGAGGTATCAAATTCCAGACTTCAAGTTACATTACAAAGCTGTACTGATCAAAAGAGTATGGGACTGGCACAAAAACGGAAACACAGATTAACAGGACAGAATACAAAATCCATAAATAAAGCCGTAATTACATGGTCTATTGATTCGACAAGAATATGCAATAGGAAAAAGTCTCTTCGACAAATGGTGTTGGGAAAACTGGATAGCAACATACAAAAGAATGAAACTGGGGACCACTTTCTTGCACTGTACACACCAAAAATATGGATTAAAGACAGGAAATGTCTTTAATGTGAAAACAGGAAACCATAAAATCCTAGAAGAGATCACAGGAAGTAATGTCTCCGACACTGGCCATAGGAACATCTTTGTAGATATATCTCCTGAGGCAAGAGAATAAAAGCAAAAATAAATTATTGGGACTATATCAAAATTAAAATCTGCACAGCAAAGGAAACCATCAACAAAACTAAAAGGCAATCTACTGAATGGGAGAAGATATTTGCAAATGACAAATCTAATAAGGGGTTAGTATCTGAAATAAAGAACTGATACAACCCAACACCAAAAAACCCCAAATAATCCAATTAAAAAGTGAGCAGAAGACATGAGCAGACATTTCTGCAATACAGATGGCCAGCAGACACATGAAAAGATGCTCACCTCACTCATCAACAGGGAAATACAAATCAAAACTACAATGAGATATCATTTCACACCTGTCAGAATGGCTAAAATCAAAAACAAAAGAAAACAAGTGTTGATGAGAAAATGGGGAAAAGGAACCCTCTTGCACTGTTGCTGGGAATGCAAACTGGTGTGGTCACTATGAAAAACAGTATGGAAGTTCCTCAAAAAATTAAAAATAGCACTATCATATGGTCCAATAATCACACTACTGGGTATTTACCCCCCAAAATACGAAAACTCTAATTCAAAGGAATACATACACCCCAAAGCTTATTGCAACATTATTGACAATACGTAAATTATGCACATTATACATATACATATGTATATATATAAAATAATGCACATTATATATAATAGAATGTTATTCAGCATATGCACATATACACATTATATATAATAATAACGTACTATACATATGTGGAATGTTATTCAGCCCTACAAAAGAATGAAATCTTGTCTTTTGCAATAACATGGACAGACCTACAGAGTATAATGCTAAATGAAATATATTAGTCAAAGAAAGACAAATACCATATGATTTCACTCTCATATGGAATTTAAGAAACAAAACAAATGAGTAAAGGGAAAAGAGAGGTAAACCAAGAAACAGAGTTTTAACTATAGTGAACAAACTGGTGTTTACCAGAGAGGAGGTGGGTGAAGGGATGGGTAAAATAGGTGATGGGGATTAAAGAGTATGTTTTTCATGATGAGCATTGAGTAACATACACAATTGTTGAATCACTATGCTGTACACTTGAAACTAATAGAACACTGTAGGTTACTTACACTGGAATTAATATTTAAAAATTGAATTAAAAAACAGTACATGTCAAGACTCTTGTTTGTATATAATCAACTAACCTGCTGGACATTACATTTGGAGATCAGAAAAGAGGTATGCACTAAAACATATATTTGGAACTCATCACCCTATGAATGGTATTTATAGCCATACATAAGTATGGCTCAGATCAAATATGATAACGCATAAATGAAAGAGAAAATTTCAGAATGTGCCAAACTTTTCAATTCACTGGTCAAAATTTCTTCCTAAAACTGTTTACTGATTAGACATTGTTTTCATTTCTAATATTGCTGATTTAGCCTTTTCTTTTTTTCACTTGATCAAGTTTACTTTAACAGTACTTTGTCTGTTTGATTAACTGTACTTAAAAAGTTGGGTTTTAGATTTAAGTCTCCTGATCTCATTTTCTATTTCATTACTCTCTGTATGCAAAATCATATTATCTGCAAATACATCAACTTTGTCCAGCCAGGTTGCTTCAACAAAAATACCACACTGGGTAGTTTATAGACTGCAGAAGTTTATTTCTCATAGTTCTAAAGTCTAGGAAGACCAAGATCAGTGTTTGGTGAGGGCCTGCTTAATGTTTCATAGCTGTCCTTTCACAGTGGAAGGGGTAAGGGATTTTTCTAGGGCTTTTTTTTTTTTTTTTTTTTTAAGAGCACTAATCCCACTCATGACGGCTCTGCCCAAATTACTTCCCAAAGACCTTAACTCCAAATACTGTAGCACTGGGGATTAAGTCTTAACATATGAATTTTGGAGGGACACAGCTGCCTACAGCAGATAGTTTTACGTCTTCCTTTGTAATCTAGATGTCTTTTATTTTTCTTGCTTAATTGTTATGTCTGGAACCTCTAGTACAATGTAGAATAGAAATTTGCTTATTAGTTCTAGATCCAGAAGATTTTCTCCCATGTCTTTTTCTAAAAGTTTTATAGATTGCATTTTACATTTAAGTTGGTGATGTATTTTGATTTGATTTTGTTTATTATGTGTGAGGTTTCAATCAAGGTTCATTTTTTTTTTACCTATGGCTATCCAATTCCTGAGGCAATATTTTGGAAAGGACATCCTACCTGCATTGAACTGATTTTGTATCTTTGTCAAAAATCAGTTGAGCATATTTGTATGGACTCTGATAATTTTTCATGATTTTTATTATTTTCTCATTGGTTGTCCTAAGGCTCACAATATACATCTTATCATAATCCACTTCTGATTCACATCCACTACATTCCAGTAAGATATAGAAACTTTAATCCTGTCTAGCACTATTCCCTCCTCTCTCTTGTACTGTTATTATTACACATATTAAGTCTATAAGTTATAATATACATTGTAAGTCTACATGGATTGCTACAGCATTATACTTTTATATTATTTTATATAATATTATGTCTTTTAGAGAAGAAAGGAAGCAAATAAGTATTTACAGAGATTGTTACAGTGACCTTCTTATTTATCATTCTGATTCTCTTCGTTTCTTCCTGTGGATTTAAGTTAACCATCTAACGTCATTTTCCTACTTCAATACAGTTTTGTTGACACCTACTCCTATTGTGCTGTTATTGTATGTATTACATTCTGATACATTATAGAGATAAGACAATTTTATGTTTATATATTTTTAAATTTATAAATATATATTTGTATGACCTACTTTTAAATGAGTTAAGAGAAAAAATATGCAACGATACTTTTATAGTTACTTACATAATTATCTTTATTGGTACTTTGTTTTATTGTGTATAAATGTGAATTACTGTTTTCACTTTCAGCTTGAAAAACTCTCTAGCATTTCTTGTAAGGCAGATCTGCTAGCAACAAATTCTCTCGGATTTGCTTATCAAGGAAAGTATTTTGTCTTCATTTTTTAGATCTTTCTGCTGGACAGAATGTTATTTGTTGATAATTTTTTTTCTTTCTGCACTTTAAATATGTCATCTCACTGCCTTTTGGTCTGCATTGATTCTGATGAGATGTCAGCTAAAAATTCCATTGGTGTTCCCTTTAATGTGATGGCTTTTTTTCCTTTCTGCCTTCACAATTCCCTCTGTTGTCCTTCAAAAAATGTGATTATTATATGTTTTTGTACTTACCCTACTTGGCATTCACTGAGCTTCTGAGATGTGTAGATTAATGTTTTTCAATAAGTTTGAGAAATCTTCAGTCATTATTTCCTCAAATATTTTTCTGTCCTCATTTCCAGACATCATAGTAGATATAGTATAGAACTATGCATGAAAATATTTTTATCCTCTAACCATGTGATCATGGATAAAACACTTAAAATTTGTTGTCTAAATTGCTTTACATGTAAAGGGGGATAAATTATACTAATTATACTTCATGTAACTCACTGGATTCCCGTGTAGATCGTACTAAATGATATCCAGAAACAAAAAATATTGAACAAGTTCACATTTTTCTCCCCCAGGATAAAACCTTTATCTGCATGCCTCTGGTCTAATTTCATACATTAATTATTACATTCTATATTGTATCATGATACTCCTCTGTTTTATCATATCTTTTTCAGCCAATATACAAACTCCAATCTCTTACGCCTTTAAGCAAAACTTCCCTTTCACCAACAGTCATTAACTCTATGTAATCTGCCTACTATCATCATCTCTCTGATATAGTGCTTCTCAAACTCTCTGTGGTGAAGGATAAATTGGTTATTTTAACTCAGTCCAACCTGGACCCATATATGGTGCTTCTGTTCCTAACTCACTTACAGATTACACCACAAGAAGCTCATCACAGTTGTTACCTACCATTTGAAGTTGTCCATTTCCTATTCAATGAGGAACCCAGTGATCATGCACCTGGATGTTGGAGACAATGTCAACTTGCTAAAAAGTTTCTAACTACTCTCAATTTCTGTATTTAACTCACTGCAGACTGGGATCAAATCTTTCCCAGACTACACTTTGGTCTAGTGATTTTTTTTTTAACTGTCACTAGTGGTATAATCAAGGTCTACTACTTAGTTCACTCAGTATTAAACTCTGATCTTTCATTGCCATCCTTCTCTATCTCCTCTGTTGGTTTTAATTTCTTTGTCATTTTGGAGTCATCCCTCAAGGTGTTGCTCTTGGTAGTTTTCTTCCTGTATTCTTTCTCTTGATAATCTCAAAACTCTCAAAGCTTTACCAAATCCATCATTATAGTACACTTCCAAACCTGTGCCGTTAGCTCTGACTCCTTTCCCAAGAACCAGGGTTACATTTTAGATTACCTCTGGGTATCTCATTGGCATTTCTGTTTTTTTTATTTTATTTTTAATGTATATTTATTTTTGAGAGAGAGAGACAAAGAGACAGAGCATGAGCATAGGAGGGGCAGAGAGAGGGAGACACAGAATCTGAAGCAGGCACCAGGCTCTGAGTGTTAGCACAGAGCCCAATGTGTGGCTAAAACTCATGAACTGCCAGATCATGACCTGAGCCAAAGTTGGATGTTTAACTGACTGAGTCACCCAGGCATCCCTCACTGGCATTTCTATTTCAACATATCCTAAACCAAACTCATTTTTCTAGACAATCATTTCTTCCTCTGGATTTACTAATGGAGCCATATTTTCTCAATTTATCCAAGACTGTAACTTCTAACTTGTTTTAGTTTGCCACATACATTCCTTTTCAAAAGCTCTTGCATTTTTTCCCATTCTTACTGGTATCTTAGTTAAGGTCCTTTCACTCTCTCACCTTGAATTAGACTAAAGTGACACCTCTCTAATTAATGTTCATGGAAGTAATCTCTCTCAACCCAGGTCAGATTAAGGTAGCCAGTACAGTTTTGATCCTACTACTTCCCTACCCAGTCGAAAACTTTAAAAAATACTTCATTGCTTTAGCACTCCATGATATATCATTAATTTCAAATTTTATTAACTTACACAAATTAATTTTGACAAGCCAAAAATATCCTTAATATACCAAGCAACTGGAAACATTAGTACATAGTTTTTTAATAACTGGCTAACTTAAATGATTAAAACATTTAGATTCAAAATAATTGAGAATAAAAATTACTCTCTATAATATATATAGGTATATATATAACTATATGCTTTTATATTACTATTCTTCTACTAAAACCATCCCTTAATCAATGCTAGTTTCTCATGTCTAATAATATTGCTGCTGGTTTTACTTCTGGATGAACTACATTCTAGCCTCCTGCTGTTACTGAGAAATGCATTAGAGCAGGTCACGTGGTTTTCCTCATGTCAACAAATGATGGCTCAATTAGGCAGATAAGTATCTACAGCCCTCAGCAGAATCTTCAGTCCATTCTCAGCAGTTTAGAAAAGCACTCTGGTTAGCATTAGAGCTAAGGAAAGGAACACTTGTAATTCTTTAAGCATTCAATTAAATTTTTAAATTCAAGACTGGCTATTGAATGTTTCCAAACACAAACAGTGTGGAAGTAGACTTTCATCATGAATGAGCACTCAAAAATCTGATGTGTATGTAAATTTCTTAATGAAATGAGATTATGACATTTCGATTCACTGTTTGCAGTATAAACACTTAGGGATATTCCATTTTGCTAATTTTCTCATCAACAGAATAATTCTATGTTAGATTGCTAATTAATGGGCAGTGTTTGCTTGCATTGAACCAAAGGACTTCCAACTAAAAAAATACATGGAACTACCGCTGATGAATCACCTTGGTGAATAAAGCCTTAAAGTTAATGAAAGGAAACCTCAGGAATGCAGAGTACAATTCAGAAAAGGATCCAGGCTGGTCAAACACTTAAATGTTTAGTACTTAACTTACTTACTCTTTTCAAAAATGATACCTAATAAGATTTTTCACACCCTAAAAAATTAGAAATAATAAAAAAAAGAAGGTTGTTAGTGATGATACATACCAGCTCTAGAAGTGGTAAAATTATTACAAAATATCTATATGTATTCAAAAGACAGAGCAGACTGGAATCAACTAAAATAAAAGGAAAGAAATGTACCGTAGAAGAGACCATATAAAACCCCAACAAATAACAGATACTGTAAATGATGATCTTTAGACATGAAGAAAAACTGATTATATTCATGGGATTGATGAAAGAAGACTATGAATTTGAAACATTTAGAGCTACATCTATATCCAAAAGAAAAGAATGTAGAGAAGGTTCCACTCAATATTTTAAGATTCACTACTGTCCTTGACAATTCTGGATGAATATCACTAAACAACATTTCAATAACACTAAGAGCAGTGCTAAATATATCCCAATGAAAAAAAAATTGTCTATAGGTATTTATTACTATTGCCAGTACAAGGATGCAATGTGAGACATCCCTCAAAATCATGGAAATAAGGAAGATTAATACCATATTTTAGTCAACCATAAAACAACAAAACACGATGACAAGTGCAAAATGGCCTGTTTGAATATATTAACGAATCTAGAGAAAGATTATGCTGAGATTAGGAGCGGGGTTAGTGTCGGCAGGTTACTAAAGAGGGACAAAGGCCAATATTAACACTATAGAGCTCAGGAAGGCTTGATCAATGAACGTTTATTTTTTAGGTCCCTAATGATGAGATAAATGTTACCTATTCAGATGTTATTAAAAGTTAATTTATTCAAGCCCCCTTATTCTGACTCCATAGAGAAAATATTTAGCTTCCAAATGAAATTTCTCTACATTGTGCATATTACGAAGACCCCAACATTTGGGCTTGTGTGATAATTCTATTTCCTACCATGAATGGATACACCTACTGCTTTTCATATATAATTTTGACTTTAGTAAACCGAATCATCCTTGCCTCCTCTCCTTTTCTCATATCCAAAATATAAACCCATCAAAAAACTTTTGTAAGCCTACTTCACAGGATATCCAAAAACCATCCCATCTTTAGCACCACCTCCACTAGTGTATGCCACCACCACATATTGCATAGACTCTTGTAACAGTTTGTAATTGTATTCCCTTGCCCAAGGGCCATCTATTTTCTATACAGCCGCTACAGTGATTGTAAAATAGAATATAGAATATGCCACCCCTTTATTCAAATTCAATGACTGCCCCTCTCACTACGGAAAAATTTAAAACCTTACATGTCTTATAGATCTGACTCACAGCTCCCTTTCAGAGCTTATCTCCTTCCATTCTCCTTGTTGTGTGTCTCACTGTCCTTACTGTGTTGCAAATACTCCAGGCATATTCCTACCTCAAGGCCTCTGCACTTGCTCCAGTTTCAATCATGCTTTCTCCAAAGAGCTACATGGCTTTTTCCCCTCACTTACTTCAAGTCTCTTCTCAATGTCACCTTTCTAAGCCATTCTCTATTCTATTTATTGAGTGATGGTAGGATGTGATGGATGAAGCTTAGAAGCAGATCAGAAATATGAAAACAAATATAAACAAATGTTTACAGCAGCTTATTTGTAATAGTCTCAAACAAGAAACTAGGTGTCCTTTAATGAGTGAATAAACTGTGGCACTTTCATACCATGGAATTCTATTTACCAATAAAAAGTAATGGACCACTGATACATGGAACAATCTAGATGAATCTCCAGAGGATTACGCTGAGCAACAATAGCCAATCTCAAAAGGCGACATATTGCATGATTCCATTTATACAACATTCTTGAAATGACAAAATTATATAAATGAAAGGTTATATAAGTGAAATCATATAAGTGAAAGATTAGTGGTTGTCAGGGATTAAGCTAGGGGTGGGAGGACTGGGGCAGAAGGGAGGCGGGTATAAACGGCAACATGAGTACTATGGACTGAATATTTGTGTCCCTCCAAATTCATGTAGTGAAGTCCCAATCTCCAAAATTATGTTTTTGAAGGAGGGGTCTTTGAAAGTAATCAGTTCCTAAGAATAGAGCCCTCATGAAAGGGATTAGTGCTCTCATAAAAAGAGACAAGAAAGATGATACTTTCTCTCCACCATGTAGGGCTATAGTAAAAAGACACACCTCTGCAAACAAGGAAGAAAACCCTTATCAGAATTTGACCATACTGTCACCCTGATCTTGGGACTTTCCAAACTTGAGAACTGTGAGAAACAAACTTCTATTGTTTAAGCCACATAGTTTACAGTATTTTGTTGTAGTAGCCTGAACTAAGACACTGAGGGATCCTTGTGAGGGATATGTTTGGTTTTTGGACTCTATCAATGTCGATATAATGGTTGATGATGCACAATAGTTTCGTACAGGTTATCTTTGGGAAAACCTGTGCAAAGGGCATATGATATTATTCTGTATTATTTGTTACAATTGCATGTGAATCTTCAATTATCTCAAAATAAAAATTTAGTTAAAAAATAATGAACACAGGAGCCAACTCAATGGATTAAAATCTTTGGTTGGCAGGTTGGCAGCTGTGAGATCTGGAGCGAGTTAATTAACATCTCTATGCCTCTGTTTCTTCACCTATAAAATGGAGGTAAATAATAGTACCTACACTCATAAGGTTATTTGAAGTAAATTAATATATTTAAAAATCTTAGAATGGTATGTAGCACGGAGTAAGTGCTATATAAATATTATTAACAATTCTTTAGAAAATAATGTCTGTTATATTATCCCTTAAAATATATGATCTTTATTCACAGCTATATTCTTAATGTCTAAAACTACCTGGTACATAATAAGCACTTGATAAATATTTGTTGAATGAACAATGAATGCTCTTGAGGTGTATTTGCCTTTACTATACTGATAAAATCACTCTTCTGAATCTCCAAGTTTGAGAACACCTCTAAACAAACTTTTTATAATTTATACAAATTCTATTTCTATTTCTTTTATATTCAATTTATAAAATTGACTGTGGTTGAAAACAAAAAATTTCCCTCTGTATTAAAGAGTTCTTCCTTCTTTCCTCCCTTCTCATAAAAACTTTCTCGGCTTAAAATACATTAGTACTAAACTCAACATGACTAAAAGAGCTGATAGATATATTTTTAAACTCTTCCTTCCCTACTTCTACCTACAGATATGAATTATGCTAATAAAGCCACTTGTCTGAAGAATTTGCTGGAAGAATATCTTCAAATAACTCCAACATTGTTTTGCATTCATGTAAAAAAGAGTTCAGAATTAATGGAAAGAACACAGATATTTTATTGAAAGATACAATTATATACATAAACTATGTATAAACCACAATTATATATATAAAACTATTTATAAACCACTGTGAAACCATACACACACACACACACACACACACACACACACATATATATATATATATAAGATGCATATGAACTATATATACAACCACATATTGAACTACTACCATGTGTTTCCTCTGAAGATGATTCTAGGTAACATAATTTAGTACTATAAGAAGCATACAGTCAATATAATAAGACATTTCACAATTAACAAAAAATCAGTTTCCTAACTGAATAGCTTGAATAATATTCTTAAAGAAGTGGCTGGAAGGATTGTGGACCAAGATGGCATCATAGTTAGATTCTGAACTCACCTCTTCCCATGGACGCACTGTATCTATATATGGAACTACATATGGAATCTGCATGTGGTGCTACATATAGACAATTCCATTTAAAACAGATCTGAAAACTAGCTGTGTAACTTCTTTGCAACAAATGGTAAAGGGACACACTGAGATAGGTAGGAAAGGCAGAGATGCAGTCCCACCAAAAATCCTACCCCTGGTGTGGCAACCAATGATTGAGAGGGGTCTCAAAAATACAGAGATTTTCTGGGAGGAGTTATGGGTTTGTGCCCTGTATCAAGCACCCCAATACCTGTGATCTGCAAAGGAGAGGTGAGCCTCCAAAATAACTGCCTTTGAAAACCAATGGGATTCATGTCCAGGAGATATATAAGGAAGGGCTATAAAGGCTATAAGGAACTTAGATTGTTTCTTCACCTATAAAATGGAGGTAAATAATAGTACCTCCAGACTCTCCTACAGACTGACCTGCTCCTTTGACCACTGCAAAGCAGTAATTTCAAAATATGTAGATTATATATAAAGGAGATTCATTTGTTAATCTCAGAGTGTCTGCTGGAAAGGCAGGGGTCTGTTGGGATCTCTCTGGGATGGAGGCTCTGGCAGGTGCCATTTTTGTGCTCTTCTATACTGATAGCATGAGCTAGTGCATCCTGGCCCTGCATTCTCCTGCAGCACTGAGAGCCAGCAAGTGAGCCCAAGCCCTGCACTTTACTGCTGCCTCACTAAAACTAGCAGGCATGAGCAGACCACACAGAGAACACTCCATGAACACGAGGCTCTGGTGGCTAGGGTAGGGTGGGGGAGGGGCACCATGGGACTGTAACAATCAGAGAGACAGTTCTTGGCAGACTACCACACCCAGGCATTACACAGACAACAGACTGAAACACATTCCCAATCTTTCTGTGAAAAAGGCTTATTTACTTGCCATGGAGCTTCAGCCTGAGGGGCAGGCTTCATGTTTGCCACACATCTAGATGTTATGGAGGTACTCTCAGGGAATATAGGCCAGGGGTCCCCATCTTTGCACTCGCCCTTGGCTTGCTGGTACCTCCCCCAAAACGAGCTTATTCACTTATCTAAAGCCACAGTTTTTGCAACTGTCACCCAGAGGACACCTCCAGATGACCTGCTTTGTAGGCCAGCAGAGTTTATAACTGTGGTTCCAAAGGACTGTATTTAACTGCATACATTAAAAGCTGCTGCCTGAGATTTTGGCTTCCAATCTAGGTGCTGACTGAGACCCCCCTTTCTGAACACTGACAGGTCTTGGTAAATCCTCAACACTGGAACTTATCAAGAATAAATCAGGTTGCTTTACACCATCACAGAGGCTGGAGAGACAACCATGAGCTAGGGCAAAGTTCAAAGATATGTTTTATTTCCTACACAAAGTCACTCCTCCAAGACTGGGAGAGGTAGCTATTTTAGCTAATACATCAAAACAAACACAGAAAGTCAAGTAAATAAGGAAACAAAGCACTATGTTCCACAAAAAAGAACTACATAAAACCTTAGAGGAAAACAAAACAAAACAAAACAAAAAACAAATCCTTAATGATATGGAGATAAGTAATTTACCTAATAAAGAGTTGAAAGTAATGGTCATAAAGATGCTGACTGAACTTCAGAGAAGCATGAATGAACACAGTGAGCATTTCAACAAAGAGACAGAAAGTATAAGAAAGTACCAAATAGAATTCACAGAGCTGAAGAATACAATAACTGAGCTGAAAAATAAACTAGATGGAGCAAAAGAAAAGATCAGTGATCTGGAAGACAGGGCAGTAAAACTTACTCAGAGTGTCAAATAGAAAAAAGAATCTTTAAAAAGTGAGGAAAGCTTAAGAAAAATATCAAGTGGAAAAATATTTGCATTATAGAGGTCTCAGAAGGAGAAGAGAGAAAAGGGGTAGAAAACTTACTTGAAAAAATAGTGGATGAAAACTTCCCTAACTGGGGTAGGACAGATGTCTAGACCCAGGACACCCAGAGAAGTTCAAATAAGAACCCAAAGACACCCACACCAAACAATTGTAATGTCAAATGTCGAAAGTTATAGATTGTAATAGAAATATCAAAAGTTACAGAAAAAGAGAGAATCTTAAAAACAGCAAGAGAAAAATAACTTATTACGTACAAGGAAACACCCGTAAGATTATATGCAGATTTTTCAGCAGAAATATTGCAGACTAGAGGGAGTGGCAAGATATATTCACAGTGCTGAATGGAAAAAGCTTCCAACCCAGAATACTTTACCCTACAAGGTTATCATTCAGAACTGAAGGTAAGAGAAAGAGTTTTTCAAACAAGCAAAAGCAAAAAGGAGTTCATTATCGCTAAACTGGCATTGCAAGAAATGATAAAGGGACTTCCTTAAGGTGAATGAAAAGCATTAGTTAGTAATAAGAAAACATATAAAAGTATAAATCTAACTAGTAAGTATAAAAACATAGTAAGGTAGGGGATTAATCATTTATAAAGCTATTATGAAGGTTAAAATACAAAAGTAGGAAAAATAACCATAACTGCAATAATTAGTTAAGCGATACACAAAATAAAGATATGTAAAATGTGACATTCAGAAGCATAAAATGTTGGTGGGGTAAAGTGAAATAAAAATGTAGCGTTTTAGAATACATTCAAACTTAACCTGCTATCAAATTAAAATAAACTATTATATATATATTACATTATATATATATATATATACACAAAATATATAATATATATATCATAGGCTGTTATATGTGAGCCTCATGGTAACCTCAAAGCAAAACCTATAGTGGATACACAAAACATAATATAAAGGAATCTAAGCAGAGCACTCAAGAAAGTCATCACTAGAATGGAAGATAGCAAGAAAAGAAGAAAGGAACACAGCGGAATGATAAAACACCCAGAAAACAATGAACAAAATGGTGGTAAGAACATGTCTTTAAATGTAAATGGACTAAATACACTAATCAAAAGACAATGAGTGGCTGAATGTATTAATAAAACTCCATTTTTTGATGCCTACAAGACACTTACTTAAGATGTAAGAACACACACAAACTGAAAGTAAAGGGATGGAAAAGGTGTTCCATTTGAATGGAAACTGAAAGATAGCTAGGGTAGCTATACTTATATCAGACAAAATAGGCTTTAAAACAAAGACTATAATAAAAGACAAAGAAGGGCATTACATAACTATAAAGAGGATATAACACTTTTATTTTATTTATTTATTTTTTAGTGTTTATTGTTGAGGGGGAGAGAGAGAGAGAGAGAGAGAGAGAGAGACAGAGCATGAGAGGGAGAGGGGCAGAGAGAGAGAAAGGAAGACATAGAATCCAAAGCAGGCTGCAGGCCCTGAGCTGTCAGTACAAAGGTGATCTGGAGCTCAAACACACAAGCCATGAGATCATGACCTGAGCTGAAGTCGGACACTTAACCAACTGAGCCACTCAAGGGCCCTAGGATATAACATTTTTAAATACTTATGCACCCAATATAGAAGCACCTGAATATAAAAAGCAAATATTAACAACCTATAGGGAGAAATTGGCAGGAATACAATAATGAGGAACTTTAATACTTCATTTAAATCAATGGATAGATCTTTCAGACAGAAAATCAATAAGGAAACATCAGCTTTAAACGACCCATAACACCAGAAAGACATAACAGATACACAGAACATTTCATCCAAAAGTAGCATGTTACACATTTCTCTCAAATGCACACAGAACATTCTTCAGGATGGATCGTATGTTAGGCCACCATACAAGTCTCAATAAATTTAAGAACACTGATATCATACCATGCATCTTTTCTGACCACAATGATGTGAGAGGAGAAATCAGTTACAAGAAGAAAACTGAAAAAAAAAAAAAAATCACAAATATGTGGAGATTAAATAATACACTACTGAAAAAACAATGGGTCAACAAAGAAATCAAAGGAGAAATAAAAAAATACTTCAGACAAATGAAAATGGAAATACAACTTCCAAATCTATGGGATGAAAGAAAAGCAGTTCTTAGAGAGATGCTCATAGCAATACAGTCCTACAAAGAAATCAAAGGAGAAATAAAAAAATACTCTCAGACAAATGAAAATGGAAATACAACTTCCAAAATCTATGGGATAAAGGAAAAGCAGTTCTTAGAGGGATGTTCATAGCAGTACAGTCCTACCTCTCGATCAACAAAAATATCAGATAATCTAACTTCATACCCAGAAGAACAGAAAAAGACAAATGATCTCAAAGTTCATAGAAGGAAGGAGATAACAAAGATCGAAGTGGAAATAAATGAAACAGATGGGGGGTGCCTGGCTGGCTCACTTGGTAGAGCATGTGACTCTTGAGGACATAGGCTTGAGCTCCATGTTGGGCATAGAGATTACTTTTAAAAAGTGAAACAGATGAAAAAGATAATAGAAAATATCAATGAAACTAAGAGCTAATTCTTGGAAAAAATAAAAAAACCCTGACTAACCTTTAACTAAAGGACTCTAATAAATAAAAGCAGAAATTAAAGAGATTCTAACTGAAACCACAGATATCAAAAGGATCATGAAAAACCACTATGAACAATTATAAGATAACAAAACTGGACCTAGAAAAAGTGGATAAATTCTTAGAAATACACAATTTTCCAAGACTGAATCATGAAGAAATGGAACATATGAATAGACCAATTACTAGTAAGGAGACTGAGTCAGCAATCAATCAAATGAAAGTCTAAACCCAGATAACTTCACTGGTGACTTTTACCAAATATGCAAAGAAGATTTAATACCTAACCTTCTCAAACTTAAAAAAAATAAAGAAAGAAAATTAAAGAGAAGGAAATGCTTCAAGACTTGTTTTATGAAGCAAGCATTACCTTGACACCAAAACCAGACAAGAACATCACAAAGAAAGAATTATGGGCCAATATCCTTGACGAACATAGATGCAAAAATCTTTATTGAAATATTAGCAAATGAAATTCAACATGGCATTCAAAAGATCATACATCATGATTAAATGGGTTTTATTCTGGGGATGCAAATATGGTTCAACATCTACAAATCATTAACATGACACATATTAGCAAAATGAAGGATAAAAATCACATGATCACCTCAATAGATGCAAAAAAAGCATGTGACATGACTCAACATCCAGTTATGATAAAAACTCTCACAACCGTGGGTATAGAGAGAATGTACATATACACAATTAAGGTCATATATGACAGATTCACAGCTCATGCTGAAATGCTGAAAGCTTTTCCTCTAAGATCAGAAACAAAACAAGGACATCCACTCTCAACGCTTTTATTCAACAGTGTTGAAAATCCTATCCAAGATATTAGGGAAAAAAAAGAAATAAAAGGCATCTGAATCCAAAAGGAAGAAGTAATACTGTTGCTATTTACAGGTGACATAGTACTGTATATTGAAACCCTAAAGATTTTATTACAAAAACTCTTAAAATAAGAAAATTCAGTAAAATTGGAAGATATGATATCAATGTACAAAAACTTGCTTCATTTCTACACAATAATAACTATCTAAAAGAGAAATTAAGAAACAATCTTCTATACAATTGCATCAAAAACACTAAAATACCTAGGAATAAATTACCCAAGGAAATGGCCTGCACACTTGAACTACAAGATGACACTGATGAAAGAAACTGAAGACACAAACAAATGAAAAGATGGTGGGGATAAAGACTTTCAATTGTGACTAGGTCATGGGGATACAGTGTGTGGCACGGTGACTTAAGTCAATGGTATTATGGCATGTATCTGAAGGTTGCCAGGAGATTGGATCTTGAATGTTCTTATGCAAGGAAAAATACATTTTTGTTACTTTTTATGGTGACAGATGGTGACTAGATTTATCAAGGCGATCACTTCAGTGCATACAAGTCTCAACCCATTACATTGTTCACCTGAAACTAACATAATTATTTCAACTGTGCATCAAGGGAAAAAAATAACGAAATAGGAGGCAAAATAAAAATGCTATTAAAATTCTAGTTAATGGAAAGCATTTAGATGAGTAATTCTACCCCCGATTCTCCCCTCAAAAGACTGGCGAGATGTCGCTTGGGACTCTCCACTATGAGTCCACTTTAATCTGTTTTTCTCCTCAATTTCTCCTCTGCAACTAAAGGACAACTTATCTAAATTTCTAATTGGATATTATTTCAAATGTAGAAAATGTTTCAAAAAATAAAAGCAGTACAGGGAACACTTCATATTTTTACCTCATTTGCTTTATCATTTGCATTTGCTAGCATTCTTCATATTTGTGTGTATTCTAATATTTTCATTAGGTTGAGATTATGCATTCTGAGTCTGAATCCCGTATAGGTGATGTGTCCTTCTCAGGAAACCTTATCAGGAGGTACACCTTGGCCATCTCGCTCTCACTGGTGATGGTAATTTTGATCACTAGGTCAGTGTTTCCTGACTTCTCCACTGCATTAATGCTGTTTTTTCCTGCTCCCTGCAAGTAATAAACACTCTACAGAAAGACGTTTTAAGGTTATACAAATATCTTGCTTTTCGTCAACATGTCCTCTTAGATATTGCATCCATTGATGATTTCTGCCTGATCTAATCTTTACCCTAATAACTCCAAAATGTTTTGTTTTTCCAACTCCGGCACACACTCCACATTTGCCAATTAAATGTCAGCATTCTGTTGTAAGCAAGATATCTTCCTTTCCCTTCCTTTCTTCTCCCATCTATTATTGGTACAGCCTCATATAACATTTTTTCCAGTGGTCTATA
Source organism: Paguma larvata (assembly GCA_030068075.1). Classification (NCBI taxonomy): domain Eukaryota; kingdom Metazoa; phylum Chordata; class Mammalia; order Carnivora; family Viverridae; genus Paguma; species Paguma larvata. Next base: position 66,055,402 of record CM057837.1, read on the forward strand.
ATTCATTACTGTATTCAATTATTTTCATGCTCAAATTGTCCCAGATTTGGCCAGTGGGAGATCCCTCAAGGTAGCTCCCATATAGTTACGATAAACTTCCTATTATTGTTTTAAGCACTTTTCTTTGTGAACAAGATGCTCGTCTTTTTGTTTTTCCTATAGTTGAGTGTTTCTTGGTTTGTCTCTTTTATCCTTTGTTCATTGGTTTTGTTTCTTGAATTCCACATAAGTGAAATCATAAGCTATTTGTCTTTGACTGACTTATTTCATGTAGCATTATATCCTCTAGATCCATCCATTCTGCTGCAAATGGATTAGATTCTTTTTTATGGCCGAGTAATATTCCCTTGTGTACATATTGCGTCTTTACCCATTCATCTATCAATAGACACTTGGGCTGTTTCCATAATTTGGCTACTGTAAATGCTGCTGCAATAAACATAGGGCTGCATATATCTTTTAGAATTAGTATTTCAAGATGTTCATCTTTTATTTAGTTGGCCTTAGACCTGGAGCCAGCCATTTCAATGAGGAGTTCTGGTATTGTGTGTTGATTATGTCCTAAAAAAAGGTATGTTTAAGGCCTAACTCATGGTAACTTGAATGTAGGCTTATTTGGAAATGAGGTTTTTGCAGATATAATCAAGACCAGATCACACTGCATTGGGGTGGGCCTAATCCAATGACTAGCAGCCTTATAAGAAAAGGAAAATATGGACACAGACACACATAGAGAATGCCATGTGACAATGGAGGCAGAGACCAGAATTTTGCTGCCACAGCCCAGCAATACCAAAGACTGCAGGTAACCACCAGATGTCAGGAAAGAGGCATGGAATAAACTCTCCTTCTGCCCCTCCAAGAATTAACCAATCCTATCAATACCTTGATTTTGTACTTCCAGACTCTTGAACTGTAAGAAAAATTTTCTGTTGTTTTAAGTTTGTGGCAATTTGTTATGGCAGCCCTAAGAAATTAACGGAGTGGGGAATGGTGCTAGCTGTATCATTAATACTTGAGTGACTTTGCTACTTGACCCATTTGGCAAGAAAGCCAGGAATATACATACATATACATACATACATATATTTCTACACACACATAAACATAAATGATGTATTTATACAGATACCACTAATATAATCAATCCCAGTGTTCTACCCTGTCTTCTCCCACCCACAATGCATGCCTTTTTTTCCACAGTGAGAATACAAGTTCCTAATGATATTAACTCATTTGCTCATGTGTTCAAAATAGTTTCAGAATTAGTTTGCCCATACCACTAAAATAAACCAATGTACTAAAAAGAGTTCAGGATTTGTTTTTGTAATACTCTCCTCCTCTGCTACTCTGCCCCAAATTGAAGATACGTGTAGTCCAAAACTGTGCTCATAAATTATTTGGATTAGTCCTCCCTTCTTCCTTCCCTTCTTTCTTATCTTCATTATGATTATAGTATTCATTTTGCTTTTGCCAATTAAGTTCATTTATTTCAGTTTGCTTACACTTTTAGGTCCCATATCCTACTGATAACATTTTTATTTAGCCTTTGAATAGGTAGGTTACTCATATGCTATCAAAATTACCAAAAAATATACTCCAGGAAGGGCCATGTCTTCCTGTATCTGTCACTACACTTTCTTTTCTATCATATGAAATTACTAATTTTATTGTTTTCTGCTTTATCCTTCCTGCATATATGCATGTTTTATTTTTCCTTTTTCTGACACAAAAGTTCTAGGCTATATATGTTCTTTTGTGCTTTCTTTTTCATGTAATATTTCCTGGAAATCACTCCATAGTACTCATAGTTTATTCAACCAATCTCCTAAATGATTGGTCATTTATATAGTTTCTAGTATTTTGTAATTATTAATATGCTACAATGTATAATCTTAGGAAAATTATTTTTATATGCTAAAAAGATTGGATTCCAGGATTAAATTATTTTTAATAAGTGCAGACTTATTTTTACTCTCATGTGTAATTGGTGTGGGGGATATTGTGGAGGAATATTTAATGAAATGAGCAAACATTCATTAAATATTAAGAAGAGAAAATCATATTATGAAATAGTAGATATAGTACAATGCAAATTGTAAAACTCAAAATGACACATGTATTTGCAAAATATAAACATGTATTATGGGATTATGAGGGATTTTAATATTCTTTTAGATTTCTCAAGTTTAATGTAATCATATATTATGTTTACAATTAAAAAATAAAAATAATAAATTACACTTGTAAACAAGAAGGAGGTATTCTATTTCTGACAGTAAAGCTGACTGAGTACTATAACACAGTTCTTTTGCTAAAAAACAACAAATGATAAATTAAAATAGAAAGAAAACAAAATAATCTTTCTTGTTTTAAATATATTGCTTGGTTGACAGAGAATACTCAGAAGGCTAAAACAAAGTAAAAATGGAAACCCAGGGAGGTAAGCAAACACTTAAATGTCTCTCATTCAGAGGATACACCAAACCCATGAACTGAGTTTCAGTTTTCACAGTCATGTACAGAGAGCTGGCAGTGGTATGCTGGAGCCAGCTTGTGAAAGCTAAGTATACATATCTTTCCCCAAATTCATGTTCAGTGGCTTCACATTGGTAGCTTGAAATCAGCCGTAATATAAAATTGAAAAATATTACAAATCAGGACTTTTTTTCCTCTGGAGAACTAGTTTTAAAACAATTACCAGCATACTATTGAGACCAAGGTTGAGGAGAGATATCCTACGTACACTGAATATAGGGAGTCTAATTGGAGATCTCCATATAAAGCCGCATGCTTAGTAGAACTTAGTAGAACGACTATCCCACAAAAAGAATTAGTAAGGAAATTTGCCTGTTTCAAACTTGGTGCTGGGTGGAGGTAAAAATATCTTACCTGAAAATTTAACCAGAAGCCCACCCTCATGAAAGTTTATGGATCTGGAACTCATGCTACCCATGCAGCCCACAAAACTTTAAGCTTAAAATTTATTTCAGTGTGTTCCCAGGTTGACAGTATCCCCAGGCTTTTGGCAGATTCAAATGCAAATCCTCTCTTTGGAAACATATCTTCATGTCAGCCTTGGAAATTACCACAAATAATGAACATGAGCTCACACACACAAAAAATGAGGCAGCTTGAGTATGAGGTAGCAGAAACAACAGACAACAAAATCAGAGCTGCAAAAGTTTTAAGTGTTAGGCTAGGCACAAAACAGAAAATACGTTTAAAATATTTAAAAATACAAATGATTATAAATAGGAGAAAGCAATGAGGAGTTTATCAAAATGATGAAAGAAGCAGATTTGAGAGAAAGAAATTAAAATAAAAAAAAGAAATGCATATAAAACTCAATGGGCAGATAAAACAGAATATTAGACACTACTAAAGACAGACAGAAACATGATAAAGTAGATTTGGAGGATGTATCAAGAATATAGCAAAGAAGATAAAGATATGGTAACTATGAAAGAGGGAAGAGATGAAGTGATAGAATGATTAGCGATACATATGTGGTTAAGCTATAAAGAAATGTATGGGAATAATAGTCATAAAAGTCAAGATAATGGTTATCTTTGGGGCGGAGAGATACATGGGTTCACAAGGAACCCTGAGATCAATGATACTAATAAATGTCCTGTATCTTGAGATAGGTGGTAAGTAGACATATTTTTCATTTTATTTATTTAAACTTAACGTTTATTTTTGAGAGAGAAAGTGCATGTGTGTGCAATTTCACGAATCAGGAAGGGGTAGGTAGAGGGAGACAGAGGATCAGAAACAGGCTCTGTACTGATAGCAGATAGCCCGATGTGGGGCTCCAGCCCAATATCATGACCTGAGCCGAAGTCGGAAGCTTAACAACTGAGTCACCCAAACACCCCTCGTATATTTTTCATTTTAAAATAAATTTTGCGGTGCCTAGGTGGCTCAGTCGGTTAAGTGTCCAATGACGGTCTGACTCACACTGTCAGTGCGGAGCCTGTTTGGGATTCTCTCTCTCTTCCTCTCTCTCTCTCTCTCTCTCTCTCTTTGCTTCTCCCCTGCTCATGCTTTCTCTCCCTCTCTCAAAAAATAAGTAAACTTGAAAAAAAAATAAAGGTTTACTGGGAGTAATTTTAGATATACAGAAAAACTCCAAAAATAATAAATAGAGTTCCCATACACCAGTTTGCCTACGTTAACATCTTTTATTACCATGGTACATTTGTCTAAACTAAGAAAACAACTTTGTTGTGTTACTATACTATTAGCTAAAGTCCAGACAATTCAGATTTCACTAGTTTTTACTTTAATATCCCTTTTGTTTTTCTGGATCTAATCCATGAAAACCACTTTGTATTTAGCTGTCAAGCTTCCTCAGTCTTCTCCTGTCAGTGACAAGTTCTTAGTCTTTCCTTGTTTTTTTATGATCTTGACAGTTTTGAGGAATATTCTTTAGGTATTTTGTAGATTGTCCATCTGCTTGGATTTGTATGATGTTTTCCTGGTGATTAGATTAGGGTTATGTGTTTGGGGGAAGAATACTCCATGTTAATGTTGTATTTTCCCTACCCCAGGCCTAGAACTAGCCATTTCTCTAAAGAACCCTAGATACTTTTATTGGAGAATGGTATTTACAAACCCAGACCTGGTGGGTGTGAGGTATGTTTGTCACTACTGGGATATCACTGCTTCTAAGCCTTTTCACTGGATAGAACTAAGAAATATGTGTACGTATATAATCCATGTGTAAACATATATCTGTAATTATTTCTACATTTACCCATTTACAGATATAAGTTCATAAGATATTCTCCAACTCGAATCCAGTACCACAGGGTTTTATTCTAGCTCTCCCTATTGCTCACCTTGTTTATCTGTAATTTCCCTCTCTAACAGAGAGAAACCTGAATCACTACATTCATCATTTTTATATATTTGTTCAACCCCAGTATACATGCAAAGCAGGTTCAAAATTATTAATCCATATCCTTACAAGAAACAAATTTACCAACTAAAATACAGTGCTTCTGTAACACTCGTTTGTCTTCAGCTTCACGTTTTCCAGTCAGAACACCATTTTCCAAAGTTACTCAAGTCAGCTCCCTTTTTTCTCCCATCCTTCAGTGAGGTAATGTCATATATTTGTAATAGAGGTAGAGTCATTTGTCACCTAAGTTCTTTAGTTAGCTTTTCCATGGTGTTGCTATAAAACATGTAAGACTATGAGATCAATTCTGACACTGTTCATTGCTGAGAGTTGGGTTCTAATCCCAAGCATCTATTTTCTGCATTTATAAAATGTTCTCTAAGGGAAAAACACGTTTGCTCACACATATGTTCATATGTCTAGGATTTAATTGTTAATTCTTTACTAAAGAAATATTAAAATGCAAATTATACTGTAATGATAATCAACTAGAAAACTATCTTACCACTTATTCAGTGGTGCTATATCAGTTATGTGATTATTTCATCTTAACAGATATGCTGATGGCTGCCTAGTATCACAGATCTAAAGCATTCAATTTCAGAAGGAGATTTCCTCAAATAGATTGACAGATAATACAAGAACAATAAAAATCTTCAGACTGCTTATTTGTACTCTCTGTTAAAAAAAAACGAGATATGAAAGATTCCATTTTATTTACACTTACATAGGGTGGTAAGTTTGTATAGATTTGATGTCCAATTTTAGAATCATGTCCCCAAAGGCAGTGTCATTTGGTAAGATGGTTAACTGTATAGGTCTAAGCAGCACAATCTACTTGCTGGCAGTAACATCAGTTAAAGACTTTAAGTTTAGCTTTCTCCCCCTGGTGGTAGTGTCTGTGCTGATAACATTAAAAAAATATTTGTATAGTATCTTAATGTTTATGGCTCCTCAGTCAATTATAGGTAGGCAATTTTGGGACAGAAGTAGATTTAAATGAAATCGAATCCCATATCAAAACACTTCTGAAGGAAGCACTTGTCTCCTATAGTTCCTCTTTTTTTCCAAAATGCAATTACAACCATTACATCATTGTAAATTACATGCTGGGGTTATCTCAGTAGGTAACTGCCAAATGTAAAACTTACAGAAGGTCTTCAATGTAATAATGATGTTTTATCATTTTAATTACAAACTCTTTAAAAAACTCCCTAAAGTGTACCAATTGGGGTGGTCTAAATTAACACTATCTTAGTAGCCCAAGGGTAGTAAAAATAGATTGAACTACCAAATTTCATCATACTTATAGCAGCTGTCTTCCTGCCTCTAGGAAGCTAAGTATTTAACAAAGCAGACAGCTTGGCATTGGCATCTGATTAGCAGTGTGTGTATTGTCAGATAGAATGTGCTTGGCTCTTTTGTTCCAGGGTTTGATTAGAAATCTGGAAAGCAGTGGCATCATGTAACTTTATTCTTAAGGCTTCTGAAAGGTAAATAAACTGTGATGCTTCCTCTGGTATCGTATATGAAAACTAATCAGTGCTTTTCTGGTAATATGCTTTGTCAAATCCCAGAAATTTCAAATAAAGGAATTATGTTTTTAAACAAACCAAAGATTGACTGAAACAGGCAGATCTTATTGTCATTTCAGATATTTTATATAAGAAAAATATTTTTACAATTGACTGCTTTGAGTTGCATTGAGTCCTGTAATTAAAATAGTGCTGGTGGGGAGGAAATGATTATTTTACAGCACATAAATAGAAGATTCTATTCCTAAAAATATCAACAGTTTAAATGGAGATTCAGAAAAAAATGTTCAATGCCTATGAACATCTTATTGGAAAAATAACAACCTTGTAAAAATAGTATTGTTTTAATGTAAGTACCCAAACATTAAACTATAAAACGGTGACTCTCATTACCTTTTCCCCACAAATTTCTTTGAAAATTTATTACAAATGATTGTGCTTATTGGCAAAGTTCAAAATCAGTAGAGTCCATGAAAACAATCTACTTCAATGAGAAGTACATTCTTTTACTCTATCAAATCCATCGGAGGTAATCAGACTGGATGTTTTATTCAACAGGGCTGAAGAAAATTGTTCTACAATAGGTTAATTCAAAATGGCAGCATAGAAAATGCATCTGTCAGTGGGGATCAAATTACAGGGCAAGCTCCTCTCAATGCTTAGAAAAACAAGTCTGCAGTTCTACAGATTATGTGCCTGTGTGTGTTTAAAGGGGTGGGAAAGGAGCTAAATATCTGAGCTAACCTCCAATTAAAGTCAATCATAAAAACAGCCAATTTAATGAGTGCGGATTTCTTTGGGTAATTATAACACCAACCACTTTTTTCTCTTTTAAATCTGTAATTCTGCCTTCTTGTTATTGCTTGCTTTGTCATTAATCGCCTCAGGACCTTGATTTCCTAGCAACAGACTGCCACCAAACATTTGGCTCCTGTTCAACATTTTCTTTGTGAAAAATGGCACTGCTGTTGCCGCCTGGGCTGCTGCAGCTAGACTGGCTGTGTAAGTGCTCTAATAATGTATTCCACTGGAAAAAAAAAATCACATGATATGGGGTGCAATGACTGAGCTCAGTTAATTACTGAGCTGGGAAGTTTATCTACAATCTAAAAGCTGTGTTGAGAGGAAGGGGGATATAAGGATTAAAAAGGTGCTCCTTCCATTATCAATAATTTACAGGTGAGAATTTATAAAGAAATATTTTATTCTTGAGTTGACAGGTTTCTGTTTAAGTTTATTTAGAAAGGAGTGGAAAAGGCTAATGTCCCTTAAATGTTACTTGACAGATTCTTTCTTCACAAAATAGCCCCAAACACACAAAAGAATCGCAGAACAACTTGCTGTAATTTTAAAAAGCAAATTAACCTGTGTATCTGTCAGCTGTTTCTTTTCTACTTAAGGCAAAAATCATGTGTATATGTAAATACGAGACAGCAGAATGAGGTTTTCATTCACAATATGAACACTACACATGATGAAAACAGGATAATTCAAAATATTGTGTTTTGATATACTGTATACTTAAATGACTATTTTATAAAAATGATAGCAGGAAACAGATATTTATAATTATGTTTGAAATAAGTCAATTGAGCTTGAAGGAAGTCACAATTTGAAACCTAATGATAAGGTAGGTATTTTACCATTTTTTACTTGTTAGGTTTATTAAGATTTTTTATGCCTTAGAAATACTACCAACCACAGTAATAATAGTTATGGAAATTAACATGGCATGTCAGATATGGTTCGCTGATACCTTGCTTTAGTTCTCAGAAAAATGGCTATATAAGAGTGGCATGTTTCAGGACTGCTGTCAGGATATGATAATTTAATATACCCAAGAGTACGCTAAATATTATGGAAGCATCTGTGAAACTAATAAGTCAGTGGACATTCCGATTCTTACCAACGTCTACATGCTTTATAAAAAACTTCCCACAAAGTACAGTCCCAATTCAGATCATGTGAGAAAGAGAAAATGCTAGTCTACCTGAAAATATCACATTGACCACCATGACAGACTGAAATAAAAATGAGAGTAGGGAATATTTATAAAGGAGCAATAACATTAAAAGGTCTTTGGTTATATTAAGGTAGTTAAAATATACACACATTTTTAGAAGACAGAAAATGAAGTACAGATATTTAAATGATGTTATAGAATGCTATTTATTACTTGCCAGAAACCATATCATCTCAACACTGAGTCTGACTTTCCACTTTAATATATTTTTACAAAAATCAATTCTTAATTGAAATAGAAAGTAAATATATATTCACAATCAGAAAAGTTACAGAATTCAGAGTGGACATTTAAAAATATCCACGGTAACTAGAAAATATATCAATTTAATTCACTATTTACTATGACAGAGTTTCTTGGCTTGGGCTCCAAGAATTAGCAAAAAGTCTTTTGAAATCTATAAACTTCCAAGAATTAAATGAAATATTTGTGAGTAAATACATTTTTCTGGGAGGGTTCAAAATTAAGAAAAGATTAAAAAGCACTACTCTAAGAATATCAAGCAAGCTACCAGAGAAATGCTAGCTATATTCACAAGTAAAATAATATTTTAAAATTGAATTTTGTTTATTACAGCTGTCAAATTAAATAAATGTTAACCTTATAAGAAATTAAGTGTAAAAATATTTTTGAGGAATGAATAATGAAATATATGACACTCTTTTACTTTATGTGTATTTTTCTGGAAAAGTTGAACTAAGAAACTTTTGGTGTGTTATTGTACACTTTATATTTTATTTGATTGTGACTATTTCTTCATATCTTTTAAACTTAACAATACTATAATAATGTGATGTAGTCTTAAATTCTGTATAGAATGAAGAAAAACTTTCAAAAAGGAATATAGAAAATGACCAGAAAAACTTGGGCCATTCATCTCTATAGGAAGAATGCAGTTTGGAAAAGCAGCAATCTATCTTTCATAACATCTTCAATTATCTAGGATTTGCTAATGTCAGGACAATGTCAGAGAAAAAGACAGTCAGGATACATCCTAGAAGTCTAGAGGATGCCCTCCAGCTTCTAGAAGCTGTTTCCAAGGGGTAGAGAGAAAACACATGATGGACCTAACAAGAGGTTAGAGTCAAATGAGCCATATTAAACAGCTGTGAAACTTGTATTGGTCTGAACTTGAGTAACAGCAGTGTGAATTTATATATGAACTTGCCTTCAGAATAAGTACTGGAAGGAAGAAAACTGCTTTTTTTTCTTTTTACCATATCATTTTTAAAAACTTCATCTACTATATGTCATCTATTCAAAATTAAAGAACTGACCCCAAAACATAGTTATATTTTATCTAGAACAAAAAATGAGAACAAATACTTGAAAGACTCTCTTTAAAATGTCTGCAAAAGAGAAACAGGTAGCAGCAAGAAATCAAAATAGACTTATTATGACTTCCATTACATATGTCAAAAGACAAAGACATGAATTTTTTGTCTAATTGGGAACAACTGTATCATTTGTAATCATAATACCTGGATATCATTGAAATTATTATGAGAGATGTAGAAATAAGACTAAATCCAAAGGCCATGGGAAATAACCGTTAATGGGTACAAAGTTTCTTCTGTGGTGATGTGAATGCTCTAAAATTAGATTATGGTGATGGTTGCAGACTTCTGTAATATGTTAACAATCGTCGAATTGTATACTTTAAACAGATGAACCTTATGGTATATAAATACCTCAATAAAGTTATTATAAAAAGATTACAGCCAATTTTATTTATCTAGAATAGTGACAACAGAATGTATGGGTTAAGTCACATAAGCTATAAAGCCTCCATAATGTGTACAGAAAATATGTTGAAAAACATTTACACTTATACGTACAGATACTAGATTGTTTATGTCCAGGTTACACACAATTTCAAAGGTATACAACACATAAAAATGTACACTGCCATAATAATGTTTATAAATTTTCCCTCTCTTAATCATGTTTATTAAAGAAATTTAGTAAATAATCCATCTTCCCAAGCAATTGCTGACTGGTCTGAAATATATAAAGTAAATGAAAGTGGAAACATTTCAGTAGATGATTTGTTAATTCATTTGGGGCTCTGTGTAAGGGCCTACTGTCTTAACAACTAAGTGCTATACACATGTTTATTTTCTTACCATTCTAAGGCAATTAGCACATAGTGTGGTTTCCAACTTCACATAAAACTCCAGGACTTCATTATAACACCACAAGTCCAAAACACAAATATGTCCAATATTTATCTTTAGAGCTCAAAACTTCTTTAACCAATACTATCTTAGTTCTACAAAGTGAAAAGATTGTTCTATTTAACTAAAATTGATCTTACTATAATTTTTTAAAGTTTATTTATTTATTTTGTGGGGGGGAGCGAGTGTGGGAGAGGGTCAGAGTGAGATAATCTCAAGCAGGCTCTGCACAAGCGTGCAGCGTGGAGCCCGATACAGGGCTCAAACTCACTAACCATAAGATCATGACTTGAGCCGAAACCAAGAGTCAGACACTTAATTGACTCAGCCACCCAGGTGTCCCCCAAATAATCTTAGTTATTCCATAGATTTGAGTTTCCTTATTTGAGTTTTACATTTGATAACCAGCCAAAATAAGACTTAACAAAAATAACAGGAATATAGGAGTAAATTGTACAACTTGGAGAATATAGTTATTTAGAAAAATCACAAAGCATTAGTCTAAAAAACTGATATTGTTATTAGCATTTAACACGCCCCCCTCAAAAAAAGTCTAGAGAAATTGGGAATGAATACAAATAGAATTTCTATAATCACACTCTCATTTGAAAAATTTTCTATCAAGAATCAAAGACTATCCCTATTAAGGAAGAAGTAAAAACATTAATCATTTGGGCAGTTCCCTGAAAATTAATAGATATATGAAGAATTCTTTATAAACTTAAAAACTGAACTGTAATGCTAACACTTAAGACGCAAAATAAGCCTTTTTCTTATATCTCTCTACATTGTACCTGAGCTAAAGAAAAATGTGTTTACCATACAGTTTTGGACTTTACTTGAAAGTATACGAATTGGCACATAAAATTTTAAACCACGTTATGACAAAGATTTAGGTATACTAAGTGTCAGGAATTATACACAAACATGAAATGCTCAACGAAGGGAAAATAAACCTTCACATATTTCTTCACTTTATTTTTGAACTTATAAATAATAGTAACTTAGGGCACCTGCAAAACTGTTTTCAAATAAAGACTTAACTATTTATAGTAATCTCTAATGAAGTTAATGAAGCAGTACAGAATAGGATGGTCAAAAACTTGAGGAAAAAATACAGGAACAAATCCAAATGATGATCATGGACTTGACCAATACAATGAGACATCCAATACATAAGAGTTGAAAAACTGCATTTAGAACACAGATGAAATGAAAAGTCCATGGCAGTTCAACCATCATATCTCCTCATGTAATAATCTCAGAATAGTATTAAAAGATTAATTAATAAATTCTAAAAGTGTTTTATATTCTAAGTGTTTCATAAAGAATTGTGACTTATCATTAAATCAGTTGTCATTTACAAAATAGCGTCGATTTTTTAAAAATTCCATTAGTTTACTTACTCTGCCAAAATATATTCATTATAACAGTACAACTTTCAAAAGATAACATTACAAAGACTTTTCCCATGGTATACTAAAATTTAAGGCAACAAGTTTAAGTTACTGTCCATAAGTTAGTAAAACTTTTCTATCTTCAACTGTCCAGATTTTTTGGCAGAGGGGGGCAGGGAGGTGGAAGAGTATAAATCTCAAACATACATTTAAAGTAATAGTTATCTTTCATTTCTTTTTACATTACTCCAGTTTCTATTAGGTTACCATTACAAGACAAATTCATTCACTTTCACTAAAACCTTTTTCAAATCTTTTCACAACAGAGCCAAGAATATCAGATGATGTATACTACATTTTGAGCAAAATCAAAATAAATTTTAATACTTTTAACCAGTTTTGACTTGTAAGCAAATCTTTTGGTAAATATTACCAAAGGATAACCAAAGCTTTAAAAATAACAACTATGTTTTATTATACACTCATTCTAATTTGTCAGCCAATATTGATAGAAAATACTTCTAATATGAAAAATGTCAAATATATGATCTCTTAGACTAGATTTCTTACAATTTATCACAACACGTCATTTCAAGAACATTAGTTCTTGCTTTCAAGTAACTGACAAAGATATTTAATTGTTACTGAGTTTAAATTATAGTTCCACTAAGATAAATTATTACCCATGGCATCACTAAAAATTTTAATAGAAAATTGAACCAGGCCAAACAAAATGAGAGAAATAAAACCCAAAGAGCCGTTACTGATTATTATTTGTCCTTTATATACAAATACTCCTATTTCTTTCCAAGTATGAACTCTCTTTCTTCCATAGTTATACACTTCTCCAAACCATGTTTCTTCCACTCATCTATAATCAGACCTCCTTTCATTCCAGAAGCACGCATTAGTTACACTTTCCTTGAACACTCTACTCTCACAAACACCCTGTTTCCCAAAATGGTATGATTCTAGGCTGAAAAGAGATAAAAGTGGTCAAGACAGAGTTATAAAATAAATATAGGGAAAAAAAAATCTGTAATCAGCCATAAGAAGTGGAAAAATCACAGAAAAAAGGAAATAAACATAGTTTTTAAGACCATGAACATCAAGGATGAAAAACTGATCTCTGAGAGTTGCGAAACAATCTAGGCGAGCCCTGACACAGAATCAGCTTACTGCCTTGAGAGAGTCCCGAGGCTACAGCACAATAAGCAGGAACTGGAAAGGACAGAGAGCCCAGAGAGTTAAGGAGCTAGAACTGAGGGTGTGAAGAACTGAGGAGAGTTCAGAGGCAAGAATAGCAGAGAAGAGAAAACTTTACAGAGAATACTGGAAATCTGTAGTGGATTCCTCTACCAACATTAATCGGATGAGAGCCTGGGAATGAGTCATTCAAAAGAATTAGAGGGAAAGGATTAGAGGAAACAGTACTTGGGGCACAAATAATTCTGGTAATAGTGCCTGTTTCCACCATCTACAACGTAATTAATGGGGCATTGCATAGAGCACAGGAAAGTCTCACCTCAGTAGTGGGAACATTTAGCTTTAGACTAGGGTTTCTTAACCTTGGCTCTACTGATACTTAGAAATGGATAATCTTCTATTTGGAATGCTGTCTCATACAGTACAGGAAGCTTAGCAACATTCCTGTCCTATATTTGCTAGTAGGAACATTTACTAATTACAATAATAAATATCTCTAAATTCTGCCAAATGTCCCCAAGGGGGGAAATTGTCCCTAGTTAAGAAACCATTGTCATTAAATGAGTGCTACTCTGGACTCACCTAACAAATTATAAAAGCAAGACCCAAATACTGAACTTGCTCCAAGTAACATAACTGCATCCCAGAATAAACCTCAATAAGATTTACCAATGAAAGCTAATGATTACTAGACATACAAAGAGAAAGGAAAACACAATCTTTAATAAGGAGGATAACTAATCACTCAAAACTGCCCCAGAATTGACATAGATGTAAAGACTAATAGAGAAAGATATCAAAATAGTTCTTTTAATTGTATTTTATGTGTTCAAAGTAGAGACAAAGAATAGATAAAAGACCCAAATCAATCTTCTAGATATGAAAATAATAAATAAGATGAAAAATACTCTGGATGGGATTAATGACAGTTCAGATATAGGAGATAATATTAGTGAACTAGAAGGCAGAGCAAAAGAAACAATTCAAAGTGAAACACACAGTGGAAAAATAAAGAATCCAAAAAAAATGAAAAGGGTCACATCGCTGAGCTATGGAGACAACTTCATGGGTAATTTGAGACCCAAAGGTGAGGGGCAGCTGGGCAGAAAATATACTTAAAATAATGGCTGAAAACATTCCAAAAATAATAAAAATTATAAATCCACAGCTGCAAGAAGTTAAACAAACCCCACCCACAAGAAATAGGAAAAAGAATACACTAAGGCACAATATAATCAAACTGATCAAAACCAGTAATAAATAAAAAATCTTAACAGCAACCAGGGTTGGGGGTATGTGGAATGTTACATCCAAAGGAACAAAGGTATGGACGTCAGATTTCATATAAAAAAAAAAACAATTCAAATGACAAGACAGCAAAGCAATATTTTTCAAGTACTGAAAGACAAAAAAACTGTCAGTGTAGAATTGGCAAAAATCTCTTTTAAAAATAAAGGTGAAATAAAGAAGTTTTCAAACATACAAAAACTGAAAACATTCATCACCAACAGACCCAAATATATGAAATGCTAAAAATGTTCTTCAGGCAGAAGGAAAATTACACCAGATGGAAATCTAATTCTAAGCAAAGGAATGAAGAGAACTGGAAGTGGTAATTAAATGAGTAAATAGAGTTTTTAATTATTGAAATCTCTTTAAAAGATATTTGACAATTTAAACAAAAATAATGTTATAGTGTTTATAGCATGAGTAAAAGTAAAATTTGTTGCATGGTATGTCAATTATATATTAATAAATCTCTTTTAAAAACAATTAAAATTAAAAAAACATAATGTGTGACAGTGATAGCATAAAGACTTGCAGAGGTGAAACTCAAGTTTGCTATTGTAAGGTTCTTATACTATATGTGACAGGATATAGTATTATTTGAAGGAAGACATGGCTCAGTCAGTAGAGCATGTGACTCTAGATCCCAGGGTCATGAGTGCAAGCCCCACACTGGACACGAAACTTACTTAATTAAAAAAAAAATGAACACAGACAGTGATGGGTTAAAGATGTATACTATCAGCCCTAATGCAGTCCCTAAAGTAAATAAAAAAAAAAGAGTATGACATTTTAATCCAATGATGGATATAAAAATACTGGATTAACCTAAAAGAAGGCAGGACAGAATAAAAATAGAATGAAGGACAAACAAGACAAACAGAAAACGAACATCAAGATGATAAACTAAAACCTAACCATATTAATAATCATATTAAGTGAGAATGGTATAAACATCCCAATTAAAAGATAGACATGGTTAGGCTAGATAAAAAATAGGATCTCATAAAATGTTGTTTATAAGAGATGCACTTTATTTTTTTAAAGTTTATTTATTTTGAGAGAGAGTAAGAGAGGGTGTGAGCAGAGGAGGAGTAGAGAGAGAGGGAGAGAGAATTAGACACGAAGCTCGAACTCAGGAACCGTGAGATCATAACCTGAACCAAAATCTAGAGCCAGGCATTTAACCAACTGAGCCACCCAGGTGCCCCAAAATATGCACTTAAAAATAAAGACACAAAATAGATTATCAGCAAAAGTGTGGAAAAAGATATACCAAGATATTAATAGTAAAAAAAAAAGTTGGATTGGCTATATTAATATCAGAGTATCAGACAGAATAGTAGTGGGGACAAAGGATAATACCAGCATTAAATGTTTCAAAATCATAAATGGGTCATACAATTAACTCTACACCCTTATGGACCTAATAACAGAGCCTCAAAACACACTGAAGAAAAATCTGATAGAAATGCAAAGAGAAATATACAAATCCATTACAGTAGTAAAAGGAATATCTCTAGGAAATATCCATATTTAGAAAATAAACAATATGCTTCTAACTCAAGTCAAGGAAGAAAATAAAAGAGAAAGTAGAAAGGTTTACAAGCTGAATGAAAATGAAAACATGACATATGAAAATTTGTGGGAGACAGCCAAATCAATACTTACAGAGAAATTTTATAGCACTAAACGTCTACGGCAAAAAAAAAAACCCTCTCAAATCAATGAATTATTCTTCCACCTTGAGACAAAGCGAAGACGGAGTACGAATGGGGGTTAAGAATGAAGGATGAAAAGTAGAGGTTTAAATTAAATTAAATCTAAAGTAGGTAAAAATAAAATAACAGAAATAAAAATCAACTTGGAGTCAGGTTTTCCATAGAAAGTGCTAGGAAATAAAGCAATATCTACAAAGTAGTACTTTGTTTCACAAAATATTACACCAAATAAATTGTTATTTTTGTACAAAGCAGTAAGAAGCAAATAAAATCTCAAGGTGGGAGAGAAGCTCTGAGTCCTTCCTTGGGGGGAAAATGATGACAAAATGCAGCCAAACTAGGGATATTCAAAATAAACAATAAAGGAATAGGAGGATGGAGTAAAACACTAGGTGGTAGTTAAGTATTTAACTCGTTTAAATGTAGAAACAAGACTGTAAGATTGTGGCTATAGAATAGAATGTGAATATAAAAACCCTAAAAATGCAATGATAAAATACAAATATAAATATAAAAAATCAAGAAGCAGGATAAAATGCTGGGGGCTAATTTTCTCATTTTCATAACACTAATATTGTTTAAAAAAGGAAATTCATGGTTTAGAAAAATGAATAGCTCCAATTTCCTATTTTTTTCATAAACCTTTCCTAGATAGCACAGTCGTAAAAGGCTATTATAAGAAATATTTTGTAAGAAAATCTGATGTTAAGGTGAAGAGCACCTTATATATTCAATATAATTAACTGTCCACCATAACTGGTCATCCCTAATCACATACTAGGAAAGAATTTGGGAATTTGGTTAAACATGGAAAAACTGAGTTTACATGCCATAAAATGACACTTCCTGTGAAAGTTAAAAAAAAAAAGATGTCAACACTTATGTAAACCAAAAGAAAATGTTGGTATATGCATATTCCATTTTATCAGTGAAGTTTCTGATGTGAACTCTCCATTGTTAAGTTCACTGAATTATGTCACAAAGAAAACAATCATGGTTTTGGATTTTCTTAATGCTCATGAGCATTATTTATTTAGGGAATAGTGGAAAGAAGAGCCGAGTATGTAGATCCGATTTATTTTACATACTGCACATAGATGTCTTAATTATGGAAATTTGTTGAATAGACATACTGAGCTGCTTCCTCAGACCAAAAAATTTTGAAATTAAAGAGCCCTCAGAATGTCAACTTGTTAAACCTCAGCTGTTTATAATGAAATGTGAGAAGACTGCTGATCCTACTGAACCAATATGGAGGAGCCTACCTAATTTGTTGAAGTAACTATAGATATATCTCCTCAGTCTAAACTTGTGGTTTGAGCATATGCTAGGGAAAGACTACACTGGATGTTTGGACCTCAAAGGAAACTAAAGGATTAAAAGAACTGTGGAGGTGTTAAATGTAAGTGATGAATCACTAAATTCTACTCCTAAAACTAATATTACACATTAGGTTAACTAACTGGGATTTAAATAACTTGAAACATTAAAAAGTTAATTTAATTTAAAAAAAAATAAAAGAAATGCAGAATGTCTTTGTACAAATAACATTACATTTCAGAAGAGATTTCACAGATTGTAATAAATAAGAATTATGTACTTAGTTAATATCAAAATAAATAGTTGTAGAGGGGCGCCTGGGTGGCTCTGTAGGTTGAGTGTCTGACTCTTGGTTTTTGGCTCAAATCATCATCTCACAGTTTGTTCGAGCCCTGCGTTGGGCTCTGCAATGGCAGCATGGAGCTGGCTTGGGATTCTGTCTCCCTTTCTGCCACCCCCTCAAAAATAAAAAGGGCACCTGGGAGACTCAGTCACTTAGGCATACTACTTTGGCTTGGGTCATGACCTCATGGTTTGTGTGTTGGAGCCCCACATTGGACTCTCTGCTGTCAGTGAGGAGCCTGCTTTGGATCCTCTGGGCCCCTTCTCTCTCTGCCCCTCCCCCACTCATGCTCTCTCTCTCAAAAATAAACATTTATAAACAAATGGTAAAAAAAATAGTTGTAGAATATACAGCATACTACGTATCCCATATGACTCTAATATTTTCAGAACTATTTATTTATTTATTTTATTATTATTATTATTATTATTATTTTAATGTTTACTTATTTTTGAGAGAAAGAGACAGAGCGTGAGCAGGAGAGGGGCAGAGAGAGGGAGAGACTCAGAATCCGAAGCAGGCTCCAGGCTCTGAGCTGTCAGCACAGAGCCCGAGGCAGGGCTAAAACCCACAGGTGAGATAATGACCTGAGCGAAGTCAGAGGCTTAACCAACTGACCCACCCAGGCGCCCCTTCAGAACTATTTTAAAATAGCCAAACTCTCTGCAAACAATCAATTTACCTGACAATGTAAAAGAGCATTCTTCTTACAATATTGCTGAGATAGAAACTAAGGGCTACTAGCTCAGAGATATCAACTGGAATCCATTTTTGATATTTGTTTCTGGCTGTTTTTTTTTTTTCTTAACAAGTTTCAAAAATAATTCAATCTTTTTTATTAATTGGACCCAATTTATATAAAACTGGATTTCTATAAATATTGAATATTATTATAAGAATTCCGATTCACCCAAAGTTGGCTTACATGCACTATAGTACATAATTATTAAAGACTCTAAGTTAGTTGCAAGTTGGGTCTATACTACTATAAAAATTCCATTCATCCAAGCTTGGCCCGTGTTAGATATACATAACTGTTAAAACTGAGTGTTTCCACTCATAACCTGGAATCCAGTTGCTATTTATCAAAATACAATTATAATTGTCTGCTAAATGTAGTTTTCCACCATAAAATATTATCATACTTCATAGCCAATATAAATAACATAAATAATGCCAAATTTTAAACCAGGTGTTCTGTGAAAATCAGATTTTCAAATGTACGATGGTTTGAAATAGCATATAAATTCTCCTTAAAGAACCACACTACACAACATGCACCCAAGATATTTACAAAAAAATGAGGCCCTTAAAAAAAATAAAATAGAAGATAATGAAGAAGGAAAATTTATTAATTTTTGAAATGTTTTCTCACATACTGTCAAAAGAGCTAACATCCTCTATATAATCCTCTCAATGTAAGAATTTACTTGACATTATAAAGGGGTAGGATTTGCCATATAGAGGAATCAATAATAACCTTGTAAAGCCTAAAGCAGTGAACATAAACGTGCTGTAGGAGACATTAACACGAGACTGAAAGAAATAATTATATTTTCAATAAACATGTTCCTACTGGATAATCAATTTTTTACACGTCTTTGCAGCTGTTTCACGGCTCAGGTAGTGAATGGCAGCAGCTGTTACACCAAAACCACATATTATATGCATATGAGATACTTTTAATTTTTCATAGGTATCTACTTATTTGTGATCAGCCACATTTAACTCATATTAAATAAAAACAAGGTAGTCATGGGGTGATTAATGCAGGGGAATTTTAGTAACATCTTATTTTAGAAATGAACTCTTAACCAATTATTTTTATGTCAGAATATTTAATAATTCAAATTACATGCTGCCCTTATTCCCAGATTTAAGAGATTTGTCACGATCAATGTTTCTGAAATATTAAATTAAAACGTGTCATAGTAATTACTATGGAATAAACAGCAATTAAGATTTTTTAGGCAAATAAGCTCAAACTGTTTGCAGTGCATATTTATACTGCTAATATTTTCCCACACAATGCATGCATCATTCACAACAAGCAGTCTGAAAATATAAAATGTAAATTTTTAGAATTATTTCAAAAGATCTTAAGAAGCTGATTTAGTATGGAATTTGATACTTAGTTAAGAAACATCTATATTTAATGTATCCAAAAAGAGGTAGACTAGAATGTAAGTAATACAAATAATGTTACCATGGAATGATTATGTTTCTGTTCTGTATGTGTAATAGTGAGCTCAATCAATATATGCTTTGACATGTATTAATAATTTGCAGGATAAGTAAAAGACAATTATTTAAAAATGTATATCCACTAGAAAACTATAATTAATAGTGTAAATATGTACCAGAAATTTGATTTAGGTAAATACTTACTGCTATATAATAAACTCTTGCTTTTTCTACCAATGTCCAGTTTTTCTCCATATCAAGATGCTTTTCCTTTTTATAACAATTGGCGGCAGCAAGATTAGCTACAAGGGACCTGAAACAACAAAAAGCAGTTAGGATGTAATATAACAGCTAAAGTCATGTACTTCTTATACAGTTAATTAATACACTTTGCAAATTTTGTTTTACATTTTAATTCTTAATTTTTTGAAATTGGTATACATAGATTTTAATAAGTATAAAAAATTAAATTTGTTTTCAGCACTTTTTGAGACCTGTTACCTTTGAGATAAATAGAGATATTGATCTTTATTCTACTACCACCTGATATTTTGAGAAATTGGAATTTATGTTTCCTTTGGTACTGAAATAATATTACCTATTTTCTATATTTTAATGGTTTAAAATGCAGTTAGGAAATTGAACTATGTTGTTATGCAAAAAAGGATATATGCACATACGTACATATATATGACTAAAAACTTCAGTTTTTAAGGATCAACATGCCATATACATTGTTTAATGCTTTAAAAGCCAAGAATGGGATTAATTTCACAAAAACACATATAAACGTAGGCCCTATTTACTATGAGGTATAAATTTGTAAACCAATACATTTTAAGGACTGGAGTAAATTAAAATGAATTTCTATAGGTGAAAACTCCCTATACTGGCCCAGTTTTGCAGCTGAAGAATCTAAGCAGGACATTGTATTTAAAAATCTTGCTACAAGTGCCAGACAGTAATTTCTGTTATTGTACAAGAATTACAGTTAATAAAATAATTATTTATGTTAAATACAAATCATTGAAAATATTTCTTCCTCATTCTGACTCAGGAATTCTAATCACAAGGGAACAGTTACAGTTTAAAAAAAAACAGATATGTCATCTCATCACTTGAGTTTTTTTAATGTGGTTGGTTCTTCTGTTATGGAAAAAAAATTGATTCCCTTCCGAAACATATTTCTACTCATCCATATGCCAATTGACTACTGCAGGATACATTGATTCAATTTATGCCCAATTAAATTATTAAAAATAAGAACAGTATGAATCAATATATTTATATATAAATATTACTATATCACAAAGTTAAGAATAATTAGGCTTAATTTATAAAAATATTTTCTTTTTGGAGCACCTGGGTGGCTGAGTCAGTTAAGCATCCGAATCTTGGTTTCAGCTCAGGTCATAATTTCATGGGTCATGAGCTCGAGCCCATGTCAGGCTCTGTGCTGGCAGTGCGAAGCCTGCTATGGATCCTCTCTCTCCCGCCTCTCTCTGTCCCTTCTCTGCCTGCATGGTCTCTCTCTCTAAAATAATAAATTTATATTTTTAAGTTTATTCAAGAGGGAGAGAGTGTGCACTCAAATGAGCAGGAGAAGCAGAAAAGAGAGGATGAGAGAGAATCTCAAGCAGGTCTGCACTGTCAGCACAGAGTCCAGCACCAGGCTTGATCTCACCATTACCTGAGCCAAAATCAAGAGTTGGACGCTTAACTGACTGAGCCACCCAGGCACTCCTAAAATATATTCTAGTAATCATGACTATAACAAAATTTTGACAGAAAGAGTTATACATAAAAATAAAAAGCAAACACTTGTGGTACCAGTTACTAAATTTTATTTTATAATAAAATTACTCTTCGAGAGTAAACTACACTGTTTCTCCAAAATAGAAGTACTCTTGCTATCCAAGTGAACATGGTTCAGAGTTTGAGAATGAGAACCTGAATAAAGAAGAATATTGCATTATCTAAATTCTTTGATTCCTGGGTTTTAGGTAGTGATAGTAAGAGTTACCAGCCCCATCTAAAACAATTTATCTAAATATATTAGGTTCTACAATTTGATTGATAATAAGTTTGATACTGACAGTTTTCTACTTCTAACACCATCTGAACACTACTGATCACCATAACCATAATATTAGTATATTAACTAAGCTTTTGACATCTGGGACACCTAATATTATCATAACTGCACTTTAAAATACCAGTTTAGCATACAAAGACAGTTTAGCAATTTTATACTAGCCCAAGTGGTATCAAAGGCAAAACCTGATCTATTTCTCACTAATGAGAAAACTGTAACTGTATATTAAAGTTGGTTTTAGGGGAGCCTGGGTGGCTCAGTCAGTTGGGCATCCGACTTCGGCTCAGGTCATGATCTCACGGTCTGTGAGTTTGAGCCCCGTGTCAGGCTCTGTGCTGACGGCTCAGAGCCTGGAGCCTGCTTCAGATGCTGTGTCTCCCTCTCTCTTTGCCCTTCCCCTGCTCATGCTCTGTGTCTATGTCTCTCAAAAATAAATAAACATTAAAAAAATAAAAAAAAAGTTGGTTTTAGGAAAATTGAAAAGGAAAAAAGTCTAAATAAGTATATTTTAATGTTTGAACAATAAATGGTTTTATTTCTTAAAACCTTAAAATGATCAAGTTCTCCTAAACACAAAAAAATAAAATTATAGGAAATGTTTAAAAATGATTTGGCACCCTAATTATTTTTAAAGTTATATTTTTAGTTATTCAATAACTACTGGCCATAAGACTTTCAGGTCCTTAACATTGATTGCTAAAGATCAAGGAGTGAGCAAAGAAGAAACAAACCAACGAACAAAAAACAACCAAAGGTAAGAAAGCGGAAAGAAGCAAGGAGAAGAGAGAAGGGAGGATATAAAGGAAGATAGGTGGTAAATAAGAAAGTAGAGAAAGAAGGGTAAGGAAGGAGACAGGGACTGGAGAAGGATATGCTGAATATTTTTAAATATAAGTAAAGTAAAATTTCTAGTGAATCGTTTAAAAGAGATCATTGTTGCTGATTTTAATGATATAACAGCTAGAGAAGTTACTTTATTTTTTCTTGCAAAGGTGATGCAATATGGTAATAATGCAAGGATGTACTGAAGAAAGACCTCCGTGTAGCTGCAAAACGCACGAATATAGCTAATGTATGGGAAGTCCCGAGAGATCTACTTCAAGTTCATAGAAAGAAGAATTTTCTAAAAAGTAAAGTTGTATAAAAATACAATGAACTGTTTACTGACTGGTATGTTACCCATGACTGAAGTTGTTTGATATGGATAGACGACTATTTGCTAGAAATGCTTTAGATGACCTAATTCATAGGACACTGGAAGTAATGGAGTATTTTATATATGTTGCAAAATACATGTGTCTATGTATCCATGTATCTGAATATTCCAATCTAAGGATACGGTGAAAAGACCATTCTTTTCATACCAGTTTTAGCAAGAAACTAGCTACATTAAATAAAATGTTTTCCTTATTTTCCTTTTCTGATCTTAATTATAAAAATTAGAGACTGAAATATATAGTCTCAAAAATTTCATTCCAGGGGCGCTTGGATAACTCATTGGGTTGAACTTCAGACTCTTGGTTTCCACTCAGGTCATGATCTCACAGTTTGTGGGTTAAAGCCCTGCGTTAGGTTCTCTCTTTCCCTCTCCCTCTCTCTCTGCCCGTCCCCTGCTCATGCTCACTCTCTCCCTCTCTCTATCTCTCAAAATGAATAAACTTAAAAAATTTTCATTCTATATACCTCATGAATACAAAAGCAGGTATAATAAGGATAATTTTTTTATAGAAAAATGATACAAGGAAGAAGAGTTACTAAAACATTGAAAGCTATGTTTCATGAGATCTAAATTCCAAATTCAGAGTGGAATTCAGATGTTACTATTGTTTAAGTATCCGCTTAGTACGAACCTTCCCCTGGAATTCCACTGACCTGTTATCACCAGTGATGCACACAGCACAAGTTCCCGTTGTGTGCTCATTTTGCTCATAGTAATGAGCATCCACATGGGCTTCAGCAGCTTTCTTCTTCAAGATCTCTCCAAATCTATCTATGCCAATGCATCCAAAAAATGTTGCTGCTTTGTGTGGCTGCTGAATCATCCACTGAAAAACAGGAACAGAAATAATTTTAGTGGCTTGGAAATATGGTACACATAGAATGGTGGCATAGAAGGGATGCTGTTAGATGTGGCTGTTATGAATGGAATTCCAATCCTGTACTAATGCTTATGATAAATTTGATGTAACAACCTCAGTGAAATAAGGGTACAGAGATAAGTGTTCAAGGAGAGCCTAGAGATAAGAAATTGTGAAAAAGAGTTTCAGAGAGGACTGTGCCAAAATCATAACTTTTGAGGCTCTGGCTGAAATCCAATCTGTATAGGTTTAAGGAATATATGAGATCACATGGAATCTACATAAATGCTTTAGAATTAAAAAGTGTGTTTGTCAAGGTCTCAGGATTCAGTATCAATATACAAAAATCTAATGTAATTCTACATACTATCAAAGAACAGTTGAAAATTAAAATTAGGAAAACACTGTGTCACTTACAATTGCATCAAAAAATGAAACATACTGTGGTGCCTGGGTGGCTCAGTTGGTTAAGCGTCCAACTTCAGCTCAGGTCATGATCTCATGGTTCATGGTTCAAGCCCTGAGTCAGGCTCTATGTCTCCCTCTCTCTCTCTGCCCATCCTCCACTCATGCTCTGTCTCTCTCTCAAGAATGAATAAACATTAAAAAATAATGAAACATACTGGGACAAATTTAAGAAAATGTGTGCAAGGCATATACATAAAACACTATAAAGTTTGCTGAGGAGGAAAAAAAAAACCCTATATATATGGAGAGCTTTACTATATGCATGGATTAGAAAACTTAATATTCTTAAGATAGCAATTCTACCCAAACTGATTCATAGATTTGTTGCAACTCCAACTAAGATCTCAACAGGATTTCTGAAGATATCAAAAAGCTGATTCTATAAATCAACAGTAAAAGAAAGGGAATTAGAATAGCCAATGGTTGGGAGGTATGTCAGTGTGAAGTAAACCAACATTGCTAAATCCCAATTTCTTCAAATCGAAAATGTAGAAAATATATAATCTATGATCTGATAAGTATGTTGCAAGAATTAGAAACAGACTAACAAGATGTAATTTCGTTCAGTAAATGACACTTACTCTTTTACACAGAGAATGAAAGGGCTCACATTATGCTATAAGTAAGTACACTTAACTGGAGATCAAGTAACCCATGGCCCTAACTGGTAACTTTAAATAAATACGTGAATTAGTTGAGTTCAATTTTAAAAGCAATACTAAAGGTAGAATGTCAACAGAAAAGACCCAGGAGGGAGATTAACTGTAGCTGAGAGGATCAGAAACGGCATCTAGAGATAGGTGACGTAATTAGTCTATGAAGAATGGGTATGATATTCAAAAATGGTTATAAACTGGAAAGAAAGTAGAGGCACAGAGCACATGCCTCCTTTCCTATCTTAGGAATTTTATCATGGTGCCCCAAAGGCAAAAGAAATTCTGTTTATTAAGTAGTTCGTTCCAAAGAACTTAGTAAGTTATTTATTTCCTAACATTTTAGCACATGTCGTGCGCTATAAAATTCTCAAACCGTGGTATCAGATTGGTTGCCACCAACCCCATTTCTTGTTTCACACCGATTCTTGTGCAGTACTTAAGTTTTTGTTTTTGTTTTACCATCAAAAACCTAGTGTTGTAAAGCATATACCACCAAAGAAATGCAGCAATCCAGTTAAAACAGAAATATCTGAAACGAGAGGTTCATGCTCTGATAGATGTCACCGTTTTGCTGGAAAATTTGAAATATCTTGTGGACCCAGTGTGGGTTTGTTATAGCACCTAAGAGGCCTTAGCACACAGATCGGGAAACAAAAGAGTATAGTGTTAACAAAAACAATGAAAAAGAGAAATGAAGGACTATTAGGAGTATAAAGACAGAGTGCTATGTGGGAGGGAAGACTAATGAGAAACTATGATCCAGGCTAGATCATTAAATGCCACTTTAAGAAGTTGAGGCAGCATTCTGTAGGCAGAAGGGCGTGCGCGTGAAGGTTTTTGAACAAAGGAATGAGATGATAAGAGATGATGCCTCATTAAGGTAAGGAAGCAGGAAGAGAAAATTTGCAACTGAATTTAAATAGGTGCTGAAAAATGATGCAATAAGTTTCATATCAAGAGTCTTTAACAACATATAGAAAGATTTCTAATATTATTAACTTCACCTTCCAGATGAATTTCCTCTTTGCCACCTAATCCAGTATTTAGGACGATATAACCGACAATGATGCTCAAGAGCCAGTCACTTCTGAGATAATGCTATACACTTTAATTCAATTCATAACAGAATAATGAAGAATGACACTAAAATAATGATACTAAAATAGTTGCAGGACCAGCCAAAGATAAGCAATTTTATATGGGAAAACCCAATGAGAAATTTCAGGACACAAAAAGAATTTAAATGTCAAACTGGGAAGTAACCGCAACAAGTAGATTGCAAAGGTTTATGAGGAAATCAAAATTGAAGTAGTTGGTTAGGAACACAGCATATGTCACATAGCTTAAAGGATTGACTCTCAGATGATTGGCATGCTACCAAGTGACACAGTGAAACACAAAATTTTCATAAATATATTAAAGATTCCACTCTCCCTCAATAACTAGTATGTTATATTCCTTCTCTGACAAAACTGCTCCATTTCCCTTTTTGGCAGGTGTCCTATTAATAAAAATTGATTTGCAACAGTCCTACTCTTATCCCCAATAATATTTAGTTATTTTTTTTGTTAAATACAGGTTAACATTTATTTCTCAGAAGAGATTTTAGGAAACTTTGCCTAGTTATGAAAAAGGCATAAGCTTTAGACATATATAAATTCATCCAGTTGTAGGACAGTAAATTATATGCTCTATCAGAGATTTTATTTCTTACAGAATTATTGCGAGAATTGAGTAAGATAATGTAAGCCAACTGCCTACAGTAGTGCCTACTAAGCAGTGCTGGTGATGATGATGATAATAACAAGGCAGGCACTGAAAATGATAAAAAAAAAAAAAAACACAAAACCTCTTAGTCTAATTTCATTCAACTCATTTCATAAATATTTGTGATCACCTACCAGTTGTTGGACATTATCATAGTAAATAATGGATAAAGCGGCATTTCTCTATCTCTTGTAGGCTTCGTTTCTTCTCCCTAACCCTTGGAGTTCTGCAGGCCTGGATCCATGGATTACCTGCTCTTTGCACCCTGTATACGTTCTCTGGATTTGATCTAATCTATCCCCATGGTTTAAATTCCCATCTATGTGCTGAGACTCCTCACCTCTAGTTTTAGTTTAGACCTGTCTTCAGATTACTGACCTGAATATCCAAATGTCTCTGAACAATCTACACATTTCTACTTCTAGCTTCATAACCACCGCCTTAGGGCAAGCCATTATCATTCTCAATTAGACTACTGTGAAAGCTTCTCTAAAGTTTTTTGTTGTTGAAATACATACATACACCATAAAAGTTACCACTTTAAAGAGTATAGTTCAGTTGTTTCCTATATATTCACAAGTTTGTGCAACCATCGCCAGTATCTAACTCCAGGACATTTCATCGATTCAAAAGAAAACCTATATCCATTAGCAATCATGCCCCATTCTTCTCCCCACTGCAACTCTCACAACTATTTGCAAAAGCTCCTTAACTTGCCTCCCTGCCTTCAGTTCTTTTGTGTGTGTGTTTATATTTATTTTATTATTTCCTTTACATTTTTATTTTAATTTCAGTTAACTGACAGTGTTTTATTAGTTTCATGGGTAAAATATAAGTGTCTTCAGTGCTGCTTCCCTCCCATTCACTACATTTTGAGTTATCTTTCAAAACTGTCCTTCAATAGTTACCCCTTTCTCTTGAGCAGAGTTCAAATATAAACAATTTTATGAATGAACCATCAACTGCCTCTCCAAGTTCATCTAATAGTATTCACTCTCTGGAATGCAATGTTCCAGTACCATTCCATTCATATTCTCGTCCCATTCATATTTTATTTCTTGTCATTTCTAGCTTAGATGGCAAGTCACACTTTCTTGGGTAAGCCTGTGTTTTATGTTGTCGCAGCAAAGTGTATCAATCCCATCATAAAATCAATGCCACTTAATTATAATTTCCTGTTCAACACACTTGTTTTCCTGGCTTCTTTGAAGGCCTATAAGGTACATTTCTACATCTAGAAGGGGGCCTCCACATTCTATATACTGAAATATCTGTCAAATAAATGAATGAATGAAGGCCTAATCCTCTCTTCTTCTAAGTTCACAGTTTAGAGTTATATAAACATTACCCAAAAAGTACATTATCATTGAGGAGTTTTGGGGAAGATGGTGGAATAGGAGGATCCTGAGGATCCCAGAGAGATCACATTGAAAAGGGTAGGGGAGGTGGAGACATGGTTGGTAACCAAATCCCCTGTGTGACTAGCCATAAATGAGAGGGAAAGTACAAGCGCAGAAAGGTAAGCGAATCAACCCTCACACCAGGCACCCCCTGGCACTGGGGACTTACACTGGGAAAACCACTCCTCCTAATGTCTGGGTTTGAAAACCAGTGGGCCTTAAACTCCAGGAAAGCCAGAAGGCAATAGGAAACTGAGTCCATACCCTTAAAGAGCCAGTTTACTGAATAATTCAGCCCAAGACACAGCACAGAAGCAGCAGTCTAAAAAGCGCCTTGAAGGAAGTATATTGACTGTTAGAATGTATGCCCAAGAGACAAGGATCTGTAGGAGGTTTGTCCCAGGCACCGCTTCTCTTCTCCTCTCCTTGGTCTGGATAGCTGGGTGCCCACAGAAGCCAGAGCCAACACTCTCCATCTACCTAACGAGCCCTTGTGCCCTACCCAGTGTGCTCCTGTGGAGCCAGTCCTTCAGGGTGGCTCTCCCCACCACACCCTGCAGGATACTCCCGCTAGGATAGGCCCCACTCCAAAATGGCTCCTGGCCTGAAGAGGGAAAAAGATAAGCCCACACAACAGTGCACCCACACTTTTTGCAACTGAGTCTATTAGCCTAGGCACAGGAAGCAAGCCCTGCCCTACAGTGCGGTAATTTCTTGTACATTGGCCTTAGCGACATATTTATGGATGTCTCCTCAGGCAAGAGAAAAAAAAAGGGAAAATAAACTATTGAGACTATGCCAAAATAAAACCTTCTGCACAACAAGAGGAATCATCACCAAAACAAGGACAACCTACTAAATGGCAGAATATCTGATGAAGGGTTAATATGTAATATATATAATGAATTTATACAACTCAACACCAAAAAAACCCAAACAATCCAATTAAAACATGGGCAGAGGATCTGAACAGACATTTTTTCCAAAGAAGACATACATAGATGGCCAACAGACACATGAAAAGATGCGCAACATCACTGAGTAGGGAAATGCAAATCAAAACTGCATGAGATAACACCTCACACCAGTCAGAACTAAAACTATTAAATATTAAAAAGACAAGAAGTAAGAGTTGGCGAGGATGCAGAAAAAACGGAATCCTCATGCACTGTTGGTGGGAATGTAAACTGGTGCAACCACTGTGAAAAACAGTATGGCAGTTCCTCAAAATATTAAAAAGAGAAATATCATATGATCTAGTAATTCAACTACTGGGTATTTACCCAAAGATTAATTTAAAAAAATATACGTACTTCTAGATTTACTGCGGCATTATTTACAATAGCCAACATATGGAAGTAACTCAAATGACCATCAATACATGAATGGATATAAATACACACAACAGAGTATTATTTAGCCATAAAACAAATGAGATATTGCCATTTGCGTAACATGAATAGACCCAGAGAGTATTATGCTAAGTGAATAAGCCAGACAGAGAAACACAAATACCGTATGATTTCACTTACATGTGGAATCTAAAAAGCAAAACAAATGAATAGACAAAGAAAAAAAACAAAACTATTTCTTTAATCAATTAATTTATTTTGAGAGAGAGAGAGAGAGAGAAGAGAGAGCAAGCAAGGGAGGGACCATGAAAGAGAGGGGGAGAGAGAATCCCAAGTAGGCTCTGCACTGTCAGCGTGGAGCCCGACACAGGGCTAGATCTCACAAACCATGAGATCATGACCTGAGCTGAAACCAAGAGTTAGGAGCTCAACTGGACTGAGCCACTCAGGTGCCCCAAAAAACAAAACTCTTAACAACTGTTGGCTGCCAGAGAGGGGAGGGTGAAATGGATAAAAGAAATTAAGAAGTACAAATTTCCAGTTATAAAAATAAGTAAGTCATGGAGATGAAAAGTACAGAAAAAGGAAAAGAGTCAATAATATTGATACAACATTGTATGGTGATAGATGATGATCACACTTCTTGCACTAAGTCATGTAGAGAATTGTTGGATCAATATATTTTATACCTGAAACTAATAAAACATTCTGTCAATTATACTTCAATACAAAAAAAACTATATTACTATTTAATATGATTTATATATAGAAAGAGCGTGAGCGCACGCACGTGAGTACGAGAGCTACTGCGGTGCATGGAAGTAGCACCTCCTTTGACTTTGAAAGTGGCCAAAGAAGATTTCCTACGGGAAATATGAGAAACTATGTCCAAGCTGAAACTTGTAGGAATTAAGGGACATGGTAGGTCTTGGGGAAGGATAGTTAATTTTCACGAAAAGAAATATGACAGACACCAAAAGAAGACTGTTGGCAGCAGAGAACTAAAAGTAAATTCAGTTTTCTAACAAGATTTGGGTACCTTATAATAAAATGAATGAAGATGAATAAAAAAAGATCTTAGAATCAAAACACATATAATCTCCTCCTTAAATTTTTATTCTAAAGATACAGTATTTTCTAAAGCACATAATAAATGCATACTTAATATATTCCACATAGCGATATCATTAATTATATAACCATTAATCCAGGTAATAATGCAGGGAATTTAGTAATTTCACTTGATGTTGTGGAAGTGTTATATTGAATTCTGTTTATCTAAAGATATTTTTCCAGGTTTTTCTTTTAAAGATCTGATTATTCCTAAAGAGATCTCTTTTTATTCTTATATATTTTATTGTATATAAGCAAGAAATTAAAGGAAAAATACATACGATTAATGTGAAAAATACACAGGTTAAAGGTTCAGCATAAGACCTGACAAATTTGGCACAGAATTAATTTTAACTATTATTATAATTACTACTATTGAAATTATATTGACATAACATGTAACAATATTTTTATACTGACATTGTTACTGTTACTTCTAAGACAAATTGTTAAATATTTAGAATACTAAGGAGTTTGAATTTTATTTTCTAAAGAGATTTGTAGCCTGCCTGAGGTTCATAGGCCCCTATCAGGTCAAAGCATTTGTGGGAGGAAGGGGTAATCTATGAACTCCCAAAAACTATAAGGATAGTTAGATGTATTTTTAAGAGGAAAGGATCCACAGATTTCATCGGATTCTGAAAAGGGACTAGGCCACCCACACCAACAGGGAGGACATGGGGGGAAGGTACAGGGAAAACACAGCTACAATCAGAGAGGAAGTTTTTTTCTTTTTAAGCAAAAGAGGAACAACTTTTAAGATTGTACCAAATTAACCAAGGAAAACATTTAATCCAAAGCTATTAATCTAGAATTAAAATACAATATAAATTACATTTTTTAAATAACATATTACCTGAAACTGTTACTCAATTAATTTAACAATCAAAAATAAGTAACCTAGATTTGTTTCCAAAGGTCTCCAAAACTAGGTGATTAAAAAAAATAACTCAGTGACTGCAATATGATGTTAAAAAGGTTTCTGGTTTTTACTCAGTCTGACTTTCACCAGAAGCCTTTAAGCAGCAAGATTTCTAAAAAATGGATAGTACACATTCTAATCTATGTTCTTCCAAGATTTTATGTCATGTGTATTTTTCCTTTAATTTCTTGCTTATATACAATAAAATCTTTCTTTTACATAAGAACAAAAAGAGGTCTCTTAAGGAATAATCAGATCTTTAAAAGAAAAACCTGGAAAATATCTTTAGAAATGGAATTCAATGTAACACTTCCACAACATTAAGTGAAATTACTAAATTCCCTTATATAATGAAAAATGTTGTATATGTATATAGCAATATGATGATGGGATTTAGGACACACTACTGTACACTATGGCACTTTGGTTGAAGGAATTTAAAAAAATAGCAGAAGCTGGAGTGTCACTCTGACTTTCCTGTCCTTCTTCCCTGAAACAAGTCATAAAACCCTCATGTGAGAGACGCTCTCCCTATACCTGGAGAAAAAGAGCATCCTCATCTCCAAAGACAAAAAGAACCAGAAGACTCTCAACAAAAAGGCCTTGCTAAATTTCCCCAGTAATACCACACTTGCCTCATTCTCTCCGACCTATCATACTTCTACAAAATTTCCCACTATTCATCAAGTGTAGTATAAAAACACTCAGGTCAAACTGTTTCATTCAGGTCTTCATTTCCTAATGAAGGCTCTATGTCACATCAAACTTACATTAAATAAATCTGTATTCTTTGTCGGTTTAATTTTCAGACCCAGATAGGGACCCTAAAAGGGCCCAGGAATACATTTTCGTCCCCTAACCCTCAAGTAACACCAAATTACAGGAGATTATAGGAATAGGTGCTGTGGAGTTTAAAGGACATTTTTTTTCACCCATGTGTTTATTATAACTTAAAATTAATTTCTAAAATCATATTATGATTTCTTGCATATATTCTAAATACTTCTCCTAGCAACTTAGGAAAAACTGCACTGAAACCAAATATAACCCCAAAATTAGCTTAAAAAACTGTAATTAGCCAAACTTGAATTAGAAAAAACAATACAGTCAAGAGCTAAATTAGTGAGCACTTACTAAGGTCTGTCATTATGCTACTTCTTTACTTACCAAGTTATCTCTCAGTTAATCTTAACCACCATACATGAGGTAAATACTATTCCAATTCACAGGTGAGGAAGCAGAGACAGTAGGTCAATGGCAGACCTCAAGCCTGTATCATTTTAGATATGAGGAAAGAAAGTAACGAAAATCATGGAATGGGTGTCATCAGACCTCAGACATAGAACCAGCTTGAGAAAGAGTAACTGCATGACCTTGCAGAAGTAACTTAATTTCTCTGATTATTATTGTCCTTAATTGTAAAAGTCAGAAAATTATGGTGATCTTCTAAAAGATCCATCACATCAAGCTATGAAAAGAACTGAAGAATATATTATATATACAACAAGAAAAAAACCTAAAAAGAACTTTCTCATTGCCAATTAAAACTGGGACAGAGAGGTGAGGAGAGTAAGAAACCTTTAGAGAGAAAACACAGTGGTCTTTAGAAGTAAGAATGTCACTGGGATGTATTTGCCCAGAAAATCCACAGAGAAGCATGCCAACTAACAACCAAAGAGCAAAAAGAGAATTGAGAAAAATCCTTTTCCTTTACTTTCTAACATAGCGTTGTAAAAAGCAAAATCCCTCAAGGCAGTAAACATCTGCCCATCAACACCTATCAGCAGCAACATCAAAAACATAAGGCAAAGGTCAAGTCAAAGTTTATTGACAATGATGAACTATGACAGCCTCTATTAAATTACCTCTTCCTTCAAGGTGTATGTGATCAAAGCAGCAAAGATATTTTCACTCAGTCACATAACAAGCTATTTGTTGAGATTGAAACATCTGGTCAATATCTCTAACACTGCAATTTCATGCACAGTTAGCATTAGGGCACATTTCTTCTCCTCTTCTTACAGGGTCCATAAGGGTGGCACATATGGCTGATCATTTCATTCAAAAAGGATTCAATTCAAGGCATTACACACAATCGTCTGTGCTTTATGGTGTTTTAAGTCTACCTGCCATCGTTTTCCATCATCATTGCTCACTGCTGTTCTCTTCTACTATAAAAGCCTGCAAATATGACAGAGCACTTAAAGCTTAACAGCTTTCCTCCACTGGAGTTAGAAAGCATTTAAGGCAAAGGAATCTATAAAGTGGCAGGTTGTTTTCCATTGTCAAAAACTCTCAATACATTAAACTGCTTACCATTTTGTTTATCATTTAAGCAAAGATCTAGTACAGATTAAAAAAATTATTTTTAATGTCAAATCATATACTTAAACTGCATGGCAGAATTATGAAAATATATTCTTTTGGTATAATTTTAAGTCCACAATAAATGACTTGAAAACAATATCAGAAACATTTAAAATTTTAATAGGGGCTTACAGAATATATTTTTTAACTTGACAAAGAGCAATACCATACTAAGAGAATAGGAATGCTACAATTTTGTCAGTACCATATGCTGAAAAATTTCCTCTTGAAATTCATGCATTTGTTGTCATGGTAACAGGGCCCTTTCTTAAACACTTAGGGTAGTAAACCTGAACTCACACCATAGATTTCTCTTTTGCCCTTTCTTGCTTTAGGATAAGGAAAAAACAGGGGGAGTGGAGGGGACATCTTTGAAGCTACTGTTTCAGATTTCCTTTGACACATCTCTCTGACAAGTAGCATAACTGTCTGAGTAGAGTTCTGAAATACAAGAATTTACATAGACAATAACCAAATGAATTTCAATAAGGAAATATTCTTCTAGTGATAAAGAACCACTTACGCCTACCTTACAATAAGCAGTATTGCTTATTGCTTATTAAAGATGGAGAATATCAAAACAACAAGATTAAACTGAAATCTGTTAGGTGTAATGTTGAGAGCTGCTACCCTAGCATATAATGTAAATATATTGTTTATTCATTTGTTCATTAATGTCATCAGTCAATCAGATCTAAAGCTATTTTGAATGGGTTTTTGGACCAGGCACCATGCTGGCACTGGAACACAAAATTAAACAAGTCAGACATGTCCCTGTCTCATGGAGATTCCACACAAAGCAAAATGTAAACAAACAAAAACATTAAACAGAAAAATAATTGTAAGAAATGCTATGAAGGAAAAAAAATGGCTGAGAAGGACAATGGCTGAGAGAGAGAGGCAAGGGAAAGTATCTACTTTAAATAGACCTAAGGACATTTAAATTGAGACATAAAATATGCAAATGACCTAATCAGATACAGTGAGCTTAGGGGTTGGAGAATTTTTTCAAACAGAAACCAAGTGCAAAATCTTCTGAGGCAAGAAAGAGGTTGGCATATTCAAAAATTTGAAAAGCTGTGTGGCTAGAGCTCAGTGAGGGAATTAGTAGCTAAGTCTGGAAAAATATGCAAGTTTAGATCATGCACACCTTATTGGCTATGGGGAGGAGAATAAATTTTATTCAGGGTACAAAAGGATGTCACTGAAGGGTTTTAAACAAAAAAGCAAAATTATCAAATTTAAGGATCACTTTTGCTACTGTATATAGAAGGATTTTATATTACATACAAAAGTAGAGGAAATAAGATCACTCAGGTGTTATTCACATCCTACATCTAGTCCTTTTAAAGAGCTTATTGGTTCTATTTTTATATTATTTCCAGATTTTAACTACTTTTTTTTCGAATCACTTTTCATTAATTCCACTGCTACCAACCATCTAAGGGTATCATCACCTCTTGTCTGGAGTGTTGCAATAGTTTCCTAATCTCCTTGCTTCCGCCCTCGACATTTTCCTTTTAAAATGTCAGTGAATGCCATTCCTTTGCTCAAATCCTGCCATATTCTCCATATCACTCACTAAGAAGCAAAAATGAGGTTCCTGGGTGGTTCAATTGGTTAAGTGTCTGACTTTTGATTTCAGCTCATGTCATGAACTCATGGTTGTGAGATCAAGCCCCACACTGGGCTCAGCACAGACCATGGAGCCTGCTTGGGATTCTCTCTCACTCCTTCTCTCTCTGCCCCCCCCCTGCTTGTGCTCTCTCTCTCTCTCTCTCAAAATAAATAGACAAACTTAAAAAAAAAAAAAAAAGCAAAAGTTCTTAGTCTATGAGGCCCTACAGGATCAAGTGACTCTACTTTATCACCTGCTGCCTCTTTAAGTTCAACTCCCTGCACTTGTCATATTCTGCTCCCACCAAACTCAACTCCCTGCAGGTTTTTGAAACATGCCAAGCATGCTCTCCCTTAGCAACTGCTGACATCTCCACTAGACTGGATTTCCCCAGCTAGCCAGATGGCTCTTCCCTCATCTTCAAAGTCTATATTCAAATCTCATCCTCTAAAGGAAACTGTTCCCACACACTCCATTTAATATTGTAAAGTGCTTCTTTTGTTCCAACATCACCCATACCACATTCTACTTTTTATCCCTATTCAGGAAACCTTCTAATTTCATCATATATTACATTCATTATATTTCTCCCTTCCACTAAAATATGAGCTCCATGATGGCAGCAATTTTTATGTTTTGCTCACCAATGCATCCCCAGCACTTGACACATAAGTAGATATTTGATGAACTGTATCTTAACAACAAATCAAGAGATAGCAAGAGATCAACAGCATATTTAAAACAAGAATAAAATAATGCTTAAAAATATCACTTATTAATATTATTGAAGGATGCATGTTTTCACTGCCATTATTTAACAGTCTTATGACCAGTATAATTATATCCTAAAATTAAATAAAGCACTAAAAATGCTGAAAAGGTAAAAGGATAATGTCACAATCTACAAAAGAAAAGGAAAATTTACAAACCACTTAATTTCTGTGTATTATGGAAAAAAAACACACTCTTCATAATAAGCCATATGAGGAAAGTAAACTTATAATCCTCTTTTACAGATGAAGAAACTGAGGCACGAAAGCATAAATAACCTTCCTAGGACTTGAATCCAGACATTTTACAAACAAAGTCCAAGTTTAAACCCCTATTCTATAATGACCCCTTAAGGGCGCCTGGGTGGCTTAGTCGGTTGAGCACAGACTTCGGCTCAGGTCATTATCTCACGGTTTGTGAGTTTGTGAGTTAGAGCCCCACGTCAGACTCTGTGCTGACAGCTCAGAGCCTGGAGCCTGCTTCAGATTCTGTGTTTCCCTCTTTCTCTGCCCCTCCTCTGCTCACACTCTGTCTCTCTGTCAAAAGTAAATAAACATTAAAAATAAATTTTTTTATAATGTCCCTGAATAGGATCCACTAAAAAATTATTAGAATTAGTAAAGAGAGTTTGGTAAGATGTTTAGTTACTAAAATATGTTTTTAAAAACTTGCTCACACACCATTAATGACCTATTGGAAACCACACTGAACCCACTGATCAATATTCGTATCACTAAAAGTAGAACGAAAAGATGTGATATGTTATAAATGAGATATAATAAAAATAATAGACTAAAATTTTTAAGACTTTTGCCTAAAGAAACAAAAGCTGCATCTAAACAAACCTGCAGCTCTAACTATAAGCCAATACTAAACATGAAACAACTGATGAAATCTCAAGAGTGAGATATTTTACAAATAACCCGGTTTTTCTTTAAAAAAATTTAAAAAGAGGGAAGCAGGATTACTAACTAAAAGATACAAAGTATAAATGCAATGTTTGAAATCTTATTTAGATCCTGATTCAAATAAACCTATCACAATGTATATTTTTGAAACAATTGTGAAAATTTGAATCTGAACTGAGTATTAAATAACATTAAGAAATTAATATTTTAAGGTAAAATGATTTTTTTAAAGTGTCATTCTTGGAAAGGCAATCTGAGGCTTTATAGAAGAAATGACAAGATAACTGGGACTTACTTCATAGGAGAAAAAAAACATTTGGCTAAATGCTGATACTTATTGAAGCTACATAATGAGTACATGGGGTTCATTATACTATTCTGCTACTGAGTAGGTTTAAAATGTTCTATAATATAAAGCAATATATACATAGAGAGAGAAAGATATATATAATATATATATATACACACACAGCAAAGTAGGAAATTAAAATGAAAATCTTGACGTAGGACAGAAAAAGACTTTTACTCTAAAAAGTTTATTATAAAAACGTTATTTCTTTCCACTGAACCTATAAATTCCAAGGTGATATTTTGAAAACATCAATATGATCCTTAAATTCACCTAAGGGGATAAAAGGAAAGTACGTTCTGGAAAGAATGAGTAAAAATTATAGTGGAGGGGCACCTGGCTGGCTCAGTCAGTAGAACACGTGACTCTTGATCCTGGGGTTGTGAGTTCAAGCCCCATGTTGGGTGTAATACATTGAGCTAGGATAAATATATAGTCATGGGGGCGGGGACTCCATCCCCCTCACCTGTTAACCCAAAATGTAAAGAACTAGAAATGTATGCCAAATAGTATAAAGGAAAATACTGACAGTTGTGACCAGATATAAACTTAAGATCACCACGCAGGAAAAAGAAGGGTCTGTATGTGGCAGGGAGTAGAGGGAGCACAGGAAGAGGTCAGTATCTTTAATGTATGGAACACTCTGAGAAATCAAAAAGAAAAAGATCCAAAAGTTTGCCACAAGAATGGCAGTACTTGAAGAGTAAAGACCACAGATTCAGGCAATAATATATATATACTCCTTTAATTTAGGTAAAGAATGGAAGCACTTAAAATACCAAGAGAGAGCTATACATAAAAAGAAAAACTACAGCACTTTGCAAATACAAGAGCAAAGTTATTGGCTTTCAAAACTGTATTAAGGATTTGTTGATGCTCTTTCCTGTTCAGAGTGAGGATGCCATATGTCTCTCATGAAATCCCTTTGCCTTTCTCAACTAACTGCTAAGGTGTTCATGCCATTCTGGACTCTCCTGATTGAATCTAAGCGACTAGCTTTGAGCCTGCCTAACTACCAAGTGTAAATAAGTGGTAAGAACCATATTGCCAAGTGTTAATTTGTGAGGCCAGGTGAGTCAAAGGACAATTTCCCAGGCATATTTGTATCTTGGTGGGCCTACGCTTTAGCCTGCCTGTATCTATTCTTACAATAAAATAAATAGCAATAGACAATAATCAAATGTATTTTTTGCACAGTAATTCAGATAATCACACAGTAACATCAGACAATTAAAATGTAGAGTTCTTTTAGGAAAAAGATTTACATGCAAAGAATTCAAGGAGACTGCTATCAGTAGCTCAATTATAACATCATCAGAATAAAAATGTTATTGGGCACACACCATGGAATTATACACTTGTTAATTCAATAAACTTCTATTAAGCTCTTATTATATCTAAAGTACTCTGTGAGGGAATACGAGCACAAATAAGACCTTGAGTTCACAGTCTACTGGAAGAGGCAGCATGGAAACAATTAAAACACAATAAGCATTACAAGAGACACATGCACAAAATATTCTGAGAGCACCAAGAAGTTTGAGAGTAATGAAAACGTCAAAGAGAAAATAACAAGCTGGTTGTTGAAGGTTGAAGATTTGACCAGGTTGAGAACAAGTAAAAGAAAAGTAAATTGCATACAGAAAAAAAATATGTGTAAAAACATAGAGGGATACTATGTTCAAAGTTTACTGAGGGAATCAGTAAAACAAAGGGTGCATAATAGCATATCATCCATAACACTGAAAAGCAGGCTGGGGTCAGGGTTACATCAAAAAAAATGTATTTTAGGTAAATAATTTTGGTAACAATGTTCAGAAAACAACAAAAAATTCTGGGAGACATTCAATGGGTCTATCATGTCTCTATAGGTCTTTATCAAATTTTGTTCTTCGTTTTTTTTTTTTAAATAGCAAACCACCTTAAAAGATAAAGATAGTGACTTTATCACAGGGTAAAGGTAGGGCAGGTTTCCAAGAAGCATCTTTAAGGACTGGGGTTTCCTAAATTCAAGATTACTCAATTGTAATATAAACGGTGACTACAGCTTCCACCTGGGTCAGTCTCCACATTGCCCCTGAGTGACTGGGGAGACAAGCAGAACCAATGGGAATCTGAAACTCGTGCTGCCTGCTGTGCCTTGAGAAAAATTCATTTGTCTCTGACACGGTAGGCTCTTGTCTTCTGTCAACATCTATGAAACTGTGGAAGACTAATTTGTTAGCTTGCAAGCAGGGTAAAATCCAAGATATTTCACTATTGTGGACAAACACAAGAGGAGACCAGAGCAGGATATAGGAAGACCAATTAACAAGCCACGTGGTATTAAGAAAAGAAACAAAGATTTCAACATAAGAATTATAAGGAACAGAGGAAAAGATGCAAGAAACAATTTTTAGAGGCAAAAAGGAACAGACTTGGGACTCATTAAATGTAGAAGTTGTGAGGGGCACCTGAGTGGCTCAGCTGGTTAAGCAGCCGATTTCGGCTCAGGGCATGATCTCGCGGTCTGTGAGTTCGAGCCCCGCGTCGGGCTCTGTGCTGACGGCTCAGAGCCTGGAGCCTGCTTCATATTCTGTATCTCCCTCTCTCTCTGCCCTTCCCCTGCTCACACTCTGTCTCTATGTCTCTCAAAAATAAATAAACGTTAGAAAAAAATTTTTAAATAAATGTAGGAGGTGTGGAAGAGTATAGGTTGAGTATGATTATAATGTCTCTCACTGGATGACTAATAGATGGTTATGTCATTAACAGGAAAAGATAATATAAGAACGAAGGTACAAGTGCAATGTTAAAAGCCAGAGAGCTGTGAAAAAAGTTTGAACATAAAGAATTCAAAGGATATTCGTGTAGAGATACCTACTGGATTATTGCAAATTAGGTTTGTAGTTCAAGAAAAGAGAAAAATAATTGAGAATCAGCTACTGAAAGAGGGTCAGCAGACCCCTGGAAGCCCTGACAACTTGTTGGGGTATCCACAAAGCCAACTTTTTTAATTTTCAATTTTTTAAATTTTCACAATATTGATGTTATCTGCATTTTTACTATGTTGACATTTGCAAGTTCAATGGTGTATTAAACTGCTGGCACCTAAGAACAAAAAAATGGCAATAGAACCAAGTTGTACTAGTAGTCACTGAATTTATCACAACCCTGTGTTCATATTAAAAAGATATCAATTAATTTTAAGAATTTTTTTTGAGGAAGCAGCAAAAATTATTGATTTTTATTAAACAATGGCTTTTAAATACTCATCTTTTTAATTCTCTATGTATGGAAATGGTTAGTATGAATGAAGTACAACGGTTTCCTGAGAAAAGCACTTGTGCAGTTGACTTTCTACATGAACTGCTCTTTTTATTAAAAAACTTTTTATTTGAAAAAATGACTGACAGACAAATGATAGCTATTCAGACTTGAATTTTTGGCAGGCATTTTCTTAAAAATGAAAAAAAGTAAGACTGTTACTTAAAAAAATAACTGTCAGAATATTGCTAATTATAAAATTTGAGCTTTCAACTGAAAATTATAATTGTGTAAAACTCACATACACCATGATGAGATTCTCAATACCTAAAAGACCATTTTCTTGAGATTGGTAGTGATATTGACAAATGAGACATTTTACAACATTTGCAAGATCTGCATAATAAACAAAAACTTTGCAAATGACCAATGCATCACAGTAAGTCACGTATGGACAGAAGAGTTAAATATAGACCAAAGGATTTTTTTAAACATACCGATTTGTTGACATACAGTCCACATACAACACAATTCATATGTAAAGCATATAAGTCAATGGCATTTAGTATATTTAAATTTGTTCAAGCATCACTAAATCAATTTTAGAATATTTTCAACACTCTCAAAAGAACCCCTTATCACTGAGTCATCATACCCAAACCCCTGTCCCCAGAAGCCCTGGGCAACCACTAATGTTATTTTTTGTCAGTATAGATATGCATACTCAGGACATTTCACAGAGAAGAATCATAAAATATGTGAACTTTTATGAATTGCTTCTTTCACTTAATATAATGTTTTCAGGGTTCATCCATATTGTGGCATGAATCAGGGCTTCACTTCTTTAATAGCCAATATTCTATCAGATTGATAATTGACATTCTATTTATCCATTCATAAGTTGATGGACATTGGGTTGTTTCTACTTTTTTGTTGTCATAACAAATATTGCTATGGACATTCGTGTGTTAAGATTTTATGTACACACGTTTTCATTTCTCTTGGCTATATACCAGAATCACTGGATGTTATTGTATCTTTATTTAGCCTTTTGAAGAATTGCTGGACTCTATCCCAAAGCAGCTGCACTATTTTAAAATCCTACCAGCGCAATTTCTTAACATCCTCACCAGAATTTTTGTATATGGTGTGAGGTAGGGGTACAACTAAACTCTTTTGTATGTAAAAACCTCATTTTCTCAGCATCATTTGTTGAAAAGCCCACTTTTCCCCTTATTGAACTATCTTGATATCCTTGTCAAAAATCAACTGACCACGAATGGATGAACTTCTAGACTCTTAAATCTACAACAACTATATTTGGCAAAGGAAAAAAGTAATTCATTGGAGAAAGAATAGCTTTTCCAACAGATGATGCTAGAATTACTGGATAGTCATATACAAAAAGAAAAATCTTCAATCCATTCTTCATAATATAAATAAAAATACCTCAAGATGGGTCAAAATCTAACTGTAAAATCTAAAACTACAAAAAATTCCAGAAAATGGGAGATAACAGGATAACAGTTTGAGGTTCTAGAGAATGAAAAAGATAATGCAGAGAGTGAAAAAGACAAAAGTATATAAATAAGTTTGAAGACAATGAGGAGAGAAGGTGAAGAAGTTGAAACCTGATGGTTTCTATTATATTTATAGAGTAGGATATGAAGTCTTTTGCTGAGGGTAGGGTAAGATGATACAGGAGGTAAGGATTTGAAGAAACACAACGAAAATGACAATTGGGAGTAGAAACTCAAAGTACCGTAGATACAGACATGTGTCACTTCCTTATAAGATTGAGAAAAATGCCTTGCACATAGATGAATTCAATGAATGGGTTTAAAATTTAATTAAATTTTGGATAATTAAAAAACATATGTCAGGAAATTTAGTTATAATATATTAGCTTTTAATATGTAAATTTTATGTAACCAATATAATATAATACACTGTGATGTGATTTCCCAAGGAGAATAAATAATTTTTTATTTAATTTCTATAGAATTAGATTAAAAAATTCAGATTAAGGGGTTGGCAATTTGATGAAGTGACAGCAATTGAATTTTATATGTGAAATACAGCATAAAAGCTTTGTAAAGTCACAAACACTGGAATGTTTAAAATTTCTCTAGGCATTTTTTAAAGCATTTTTTAAAAGTTTATTCATTTTTGAGAGACAGATAGAAACAGAACATGGGTAGGAGAGAGGCCAAGAGGGAAGGAGACACAGAATCTGAAGCAGGCTCCAAGCTACAAGCCATCACCACAGAGCCGGATGTGAGATTCGAACTCACGAACCGCGAGATCATAACCTGAGCTGAAATCGGACACTTAATCGACTGAGCCACTCAGGCGGCCCTCTCTAGGCATTTAATAAATAATAATTTTTTAAATATATATACAATCTAAGAAATAAAAAAAAATTTAACATTAGAACGCAAAATGGAGGAATAATAAGTAATTAGTCAAGTTTCTATCTAAACTATATCACCAAGAGTAACTG
The DNA here is from genome assembly GCA_030068075.1 of Paguma larvata. NCBI lineage: Eukaryota > Metazoa > Chordata > Mammalia > Carnivora > Viverridae > Paguma > Paguma larvata. Next base: position 66,099,117 of record CM057837.1, read on the forward strand.
TCAAATCATTTCTAAAATAAAAGCAAAAGGGAAAAAAAGGACTAAAATTGTTAATCAATGGTAAAGGTTGTATCTAATAGAGTTAGAATGAAGACTTTACTAAATGTACTCTGAAAATTAATAAACTAACATCGAAGGGAAACTAGGTAAGGATTACATAGGAACTCTGTACTATCTTTGAAACTTTTCTGTAAATCTAAACTTATTCAAGTAATGAATTTTTAAAACCTAACAATGAAATAACAGTTTTATATTTTTTACTTTTTATTTTAAAATATTTTATACTCACAGAAAAATCACAGAAATAATACAGAGAATTCCTACATACCTTTTACATAGCTTCCCCTAATATTAGCATGTTATATAATAATAATTATCAATATTACGGAATTGCTGTTGTAGTTTGAAATACTTACCTCACCTATCATAAAGAATCTTCTCTGTGTCATAAAGGAGTATTTGTATTACAAAATTTCTTTGACATGGTCTGCTGTACTCCTCTCAGGTGATAATTAAAAAACATTTCTATTTATAAGCAGAGTAAAAAATATAGTGTTTTCACCTATCAATTATATTCTTCAACTTTCTAGAATGTATTCCTAGTTTGGAAATGAGTATGCTTCAAGTGGATGAGTACTATTTATTCAATTATATATTTATATAAATCTATACAACATTTTAACATTTTTGAAAATTACAGCTTTCTAGAAATTCTTTTGAATATTACTTATATAATTTGTAGAAAGAAATCTACAATTTTCAAAAATGCTACAGGATGAGCTAAATGGGGGTTTGAAGACCAAAATTTGTAACAGGACCCACATATATAATATTATTATGATTTTCATCTAATAGTCTCAATATCCAAGGTATAAAATAGTGATGGATGGTAAGTTAGACTGGTCTAGAATTGGTGGATAGGCATTGTGAAATAAAAGGACACAAAAATTGAGAGAAAATTTTAAGTATTATCTAAGTGCAATAGAATGGCAGATTTGAAGGCAGGAAACTTAGAGGTATAAGGGTAGGAGAATTTCATGTAATCAAAGAACTGAAATAAGAGAAGAAAAGTCAGGGGAAGATGACAAAAGATGAGAAATTTAGTCAGACATTAGAATGTCAAAATTTTAGATTTCATACACAGAACTGGAAGAGATAATGGTACACATCATGTACAGCATGTAAACATGATAGAGTGTGGCTAAAAAAAAATCAAGTTCAACGAACTTTGAAATTAGGATTACTATTATTGGGTTACAACAATGAAGTCAGAACACTACCAGTTACATTATTCCTTACCTTCTAGCTTGAGAATCCTTGATAAATACCTATATAAGTCACAATTAAATTCACTTAAACATCTTTAGAGTATAAAGATATAAAAAAAATATTAAAATGTGCATTTTACCCTACTTCTGTTGGATTCAAATAAACACAAAATTTAAAAAAAAAACTACCAAAAAAGAAATGTTAAATTGTCTTGAGAAAGGTACAATAGAGCAGGAATGTTGTTTTGTAACATTTTATTCCTGGTTTTTCAAATAATGCCTACTACTATTACCTTGAACTGAACGTAATAAGAATGAGCTATTCATAAAAGTTTTACTTCTTACTTCTTTCAAAAAGTGATTTGAAATATGTTGAAATTTAAGAAACATATTCTAAATGCTCAAAAGAAATATTAAACATTCAATAAATGCCTACTAACTCAGTATGGAAGGATCTGAAGTACATGTACAAAATCATACTGAGATTTAATATAAAGTCACTGTTTTGAGGAGAGCAAGAAAAAACAATGACTGAAAGATTATAACTGATGTGAAAATGTGAATGGAATTTTTTTTATTTAAAATTTTTTTTAATGTTTATTTTTGAGAGACATAGAGACAGAATGTGAGCAGGGGAAGGGCAGAGAGAGAGGAAGGCACAGAATCCAAAGCAGGCTCCAGGCCCTGATGTCTGACTCAGCACAGAGCCCGACGTGGGGCTTGAACTCACAGACCGTGAGATCATGACCTGAGCCGAAGTCGGCGGCTTAACCAAATGAGCCACCCAGGCGCCCTGAATGGAATTTTTATTAAAATAAAAACACTGATTATCATAAATGTCTTATTTATTAGACAGATTTAAGGATCTGAATAACAGCAACATTATCATAGAGGCACGAAATAATGAAAACTATAGTAAAAATATAGGCATCTATTACTTCAAGAATTAGAATTCTTCATATGGTTCACTTTTCTTTTAAAGTGACTTATTTTGAGAAAATCAAGAGTCAAAGCTTTACTGACTGGGCCACCCAAGGCGTCCCTCATTTGGTTCACTTTTAGAGCTGTAAACAATAATATGGACTTCCAGAAGTCAAATGGTACCAAAAGTTACAAGTTATTAATAGACACACAAAGGGGCACCTGGGTGGCTCAGTCAGTTAGGAGGTAACTTCAGCTCAGGTCATGGTCTTCTGCTTCGTGGGTTCAAGCCCTGCATCAAGATCTGTGCTGACAGCTCAGAACCTGGAGGTTGCTTCAGATTCTATGTCTGCCTCTCTCTCTGCTCCTCCCCTGCTCGTACTCTGTCTCTCTCAAAAACAAATAAACATTAAAAAAAAAATAGACACACGAAAAGTCTATTATTCAGAGAAACCAATACTGTGTAAGATAGACAAAAGAACAAAATTTCAGGGATGCTTGGGTGGCTCAGTTGGTTAAGCTCTTGATTTTGGCACAAGTCATGATTTCATAGTTTGTGGGATTGAGCCCTGTGTCAGGCTCTATACTGACAGCACAGAGCCTGCTTGGAATCCTCTACCTCTGTCCCTCCCCCATTTGTGCTCTTTCTCTCAAAATATATAAACTTAAAAAAAAAATAGAATATTTCAATTCCAGGATAACTCACTATTCATTTCTTGGAAATAACTGGCATTTAGCTGGAAATTCCCTGGTAGCCAAGACATGTGCATAATTAAAACATGTAATTGAATGTATAAATTCTCTCTTGCAAAAAGTCATCTCTTTCATACATTGATTATCAATGGATAGGCTAGCATTGTGGCTAAACCTCCCAGGATTTCCTGAATATAAGTAAAAATAAATATCCATCGTTTCAAAATACATATGTTAGAAATCTAAATAATTTCAGAAAGTTGAGGGGAATCGACTTTATCTTTTGGTGTGGGTAGGGCAGCAAACTTTGGATTATAATTTTTCCAATATGCAAACATGGCTGATTTTACATTTTTTTCCAAACCCCAAATTTGCAACTGCTAATACATACATTTCACTGTGAATTTATTTTTCATCATCATATATTATTTGAAAAGGAAACATTATGATTAAAAATGTGCTAGATGATGAGTAATGCTACCCTGAAACTAACAGTTTAACTCAGCTTCACAATAAAAATTGCAAGAATATTTGGAAATACCTAAAAATTACTCTACATGATTTTTTTGTAAATATTAATAAAAGATTCTCAAAACTAAATAATTCTTCTGTTTTCTACCCTAAACACACATAACCCAAACTCACTTGTAACCATGATTTATTTGACCAATTGTTTATCAGAAGAAATTGTAGAATACAGTTCAAAAGATGTTGCTCAGATTTTGGAGTGCTAATCTAAACATTGTGAAATGCAAGTGCATTAAAAGTAACAAGTAAAGAAGTTGGTCAAGCCTATGAATACTTAAGCTAGTTCTGGCTTTCAAAGAAATAATACTAATTGATATCTAGTAATCTATACCACACTCAGAATTTTTGTTCCATGATGTTCAGTCATTTTTAGATTGTGATTAAAAATTGAGCTGACTTTATACAACTCATTTAGTGTTAGGTAGTCTCAAATTCTTTAAGTTTTTCTATTTGTAGATTTGTTTTAATAGCTTTATAGAGGTTTAGATGATGCAAAATTATTTGCACAAATTTAAGATATAAAATAATAAAAGTTTTGACCCAGGTATATACCCAATGTACAGTTATTCAATTTTTTCTTTTTGGATCTGGTGACATTATCTCAGAAATCTGTCCACTTAATTTCATCGGTAATGTTTTATAGTTTTAAGAATACAAGTCTTCTATATTTTTTTGGCAGATTTATCCCTATTTTATATTATTGATGTTATAGTAAACACTGCTTTTTGTTAAATTTCAAATTTTTTATTGCCAGAGAAAAATCTACTCAATTGAAAATACTGGTCTTAAATCCTGTAAATGTGTAAACTCAATTATTAGTACTAGGATCTTTTTGTAGATTCTACAGGGTAATGACATAGATGATCATATCATTGATGAATAATGACAGATTTACCTCTGCTTTTCTAATCTACATGCTTTTCTTTTTATTGCCTAATGGCTGTGGCTAGAACCTCCACTACAATGTTAAATAGAAGTGGTGAAAGCAGACATTCTTGTATTGTTCCTAATCTTAATGGGAAAGCATTCAGTCTGTCAACAACAAATATAATGTTACACTGGTTCTTCGTAGATGCTATCTGTCATGCTGAGGATTCACCAATATTCCCAAATTGCAGAATGATTTTATGAGAAATCGATGTTAGATTTTATCAATAGTTTTTCTGAATCTATAGATATGATCATACGACTTTTCTTTTATCATTATATCAGGTAGGAGGATATATCCAGTGTTTGTTAGTCCATTTGTTGGAGGCTGCCTCAAATACCTTTAGTTTTGAAAAATGAAAAATACACTTTGATTCACTGAAGGTAGTCAAGTATGCAAATATATAGCTCGTAATTATTAGATAAGGACCTTTTTCTAACTCTTCATCTATTAATAAATTAGCAGGCCCGTGGACAAAATGACAAAACTCAGTTTAAATGGTCACCAATGTCCTATAGCAAAATATGGTATTATATTCCAATAAATGGCATAACAAGCAGTAATAACATTTCAGGCAAAAATTTGAAGCAGACAAGTGAATTCTGGCAGAGCTACAAAGAAAGTGTAAATACGAAGCCCACTTAAATCAACAGTAGTTATCATGTAGGTGCATCTGATGTGTGATATTAAGAAATAAAGAATGCGTAGCCTGATTTTGATGTCAGTAGTGTTCACGAAAAAGTAAGTTAAGAAATATTAAATTTAGGGGCACCTGGTTGGCTCAGTTGGTGGAGCATACAACTCCTGATCTTGATTTTTACTTAAATAGGTTTCTGTGATCCCTTGGCCACATTCTTTGTCAACCAATTAATATGAATACATAACTTTGTTTTTTGTCTGTTTAGAGAGACATTATTTTATTTACATTTATATGTATATACATATAAAAAGCTATCTATATAGTTATACAAAATACATATACATATATACACACACATTAATATTGGATTAACACTGAATTCACAATCAACGGCACTATAACTTGTGCCTGAACAAAACATACCTAACAGTATTTTTTTTCTCTAAGGCACATCACAGCCTTCTAGCACCTAGGAACACTAGACTGCATTTCTACTATGTGTAGTGGCCTTTTTAAACAATGAAATCACAAAAAAGACCTAAAATGAAAAAAGAAAATACACCACGCAAAGGCTACTTGTTTATAAGTACAGTGAAACAAGAAGGTGAAGTGTCACCTCAGATGGTGATGTGCATATATCACGTGACTCATATTTTTTTCCTGCTCTGTTTAAATCTGTGAATGACTGCAAAAGTCCCCTTAGTACTGATTTGCAAATAAATCTTTTAAATTTTTAGATTTGTAAATAAATTTTTACTGAGTAGATGAGCCTGCAAATGTAGAATCTACAAATAACGAGGATCAATTGTACAGACAATGGGATCTCCTGTGGCCTTTATCAGTGGTTTTAAATAAGCAGTTCTTAATCATTTTTGAAGTCTTAGATTTTTTTTTTTTTGAGAAAATGATCAGAGTTAAGAATCCTCCCAAAAAAAACACATTAAAAATTATAATTTTAGGGGCACCTGGGTGGCTCAGATGGTTGAGCATACGACTCTTGATTTCAGCTCAGGTCATGATCCCAGGACTGTGGGATCAAGTCCCACTTCAGGTGCTGAATCAGCTCAGAGCCTGCTTAATTTAAGACTCTCTCTCTCTCTGGGGCACCTGGTTGGCTCAGTTGGTTAGGCATCCAATTATTTTTTTAATGTTTATTTATTTTTGAGAGAGAGAGAGAGAGAGTGTGTGTGTGTGTGTGTGTGTGTGTGTGCACAAGTGGGGGAAGGGCAGGAAGAGAAGGGGACACAGAATCTGAAGCAGGCTCCAGGTTCTAAGTTGTCAGAGCCCAACGCGGGGCTCAAATCCATGTACTGTGATATCATGACCTGAGCTGACATCAGTGTAGAGCCTGCTTGGGAATCTCTGTCTCCCTCTCTGTCACATGTTCTCTCTCAAAAATAAATAAACCAAAAAAAAAAAAAAAAAAAAAATCTCCCTCTCCCTCTCCCTCTGCTCCTCTCCACGCATGTGTACTCTTTCTTGAAAATAATAAAAAATAAAATAAAAATTGTAATTTTAGTGGATGTATGGACCTCCTATAAGTCCATAAAAAGACCTCCATTCCAACCCATAACCCATGAACCACAGTTTAAAATTACCAGTTTTAACGGCTATAGGAAAAATTTTAAAGCATCTGTTGATAACTATTTTAGATTTCAACTAATGCTTAAGTCTTCATATTTACAAATAGCCATTGCTGTACCTATCGGCTTACATTTTCTGAATGCGTAGTAAAACAATGATTACAGCTCACCAGCTAGATATAATATAGTGTCACAGAGCATAAAATGCATTTGGAGTTTTCACTCTTTCAAAGCAAATTCTCCTTGCCTTTCTTGCAGAGTTACTATTTTTAAAAATTTATAGAACGTAACCAGAAAAGCAATACATAAACTAATTTGGAGAGTTCTTCATGCTTCTTAAAACACTACAATCTTGGGGGCATGAACATATAAAGTGTGAAGTTTCATAGCACATTGATATTTATATCAACTTTATAAATTTATTTGGTTCTCTATATGTGAAATATCTAAAAATGTTGGTAATCCAGTATCCCTTTACTCTCAAAGAAAAAGTCTGACTGCCAAAAACACTTTTATTTAAAATTTTTCTATTTTTTCAAAAACAATTTTATCTCTGTTTTACAACTGACACATTAACTTGGTAAATGTTTGTAAAGTACTAACAAGAAAGCAAGTGGTATTTTTAAAAAAGGAAAAAACAACAGAGAAAACAGTATCAGCAATTACTTCAGCATTAACCAATAACAGTTAGTTAATCGACAAAGGAAATTACAGCCTTTCAATAATTATACATTAGGGTATGAAGGATACTAAGTGAAATGTTCTATATGAAAAATTTCAAAAGGTACTGGATATTTAGAACGAAGATTAAAAAATAACTGCATTTGAAGAACAGAGGGTTCAGACATTGAGAATACTTCTTAATGGCTAAAATAATTGTTAGTACAAGTTGAGAAGTTGCTTCCTGATAAAAGGATAGGAAATTGGGCAGAAATTTGAGCACGGGAATAAATTATTCAAGTAAATTCTGGAGGAAATAAGAAAGAAAGATGACTAAAGAAAAAAGAATTGAAAAGAAGGTTGAGGGCCCAACTTAGTCTGGAAAACTGTTATTTTGCCTCTGTATGAACGGCATGAATTTATGCAAGTCTGTACCCATCACTTATTCTGTTATCATCTTGATTTCTTCCGGCATGATATGCAATTTGGAATAACTATAATTCAGAGTATCATAAGTAACTAGTCAATCTTTATGTAGCTAAATTTTTTTCATAATTAACCATGTTAGACAGTTCTAGCTATACTTCAGGAAATGTGGCTGTATTTATAAACAGATCTGTAGAGATGTCGTAAGTATCTGTTGATATATCTGTAATGTGTTTGTTGATGATAGCTAATGCAAAACAAAAATACCTTTATCTTCCTCATATAGCCAAACATAGGATAAAGAATTCCTAAGTCTGAGAATAGAATGTTTAGTCTGTTTCTTGTCTCCTATATGAAAAATATATAATGCAAATAATAGATACATTTAAGTGAATGTGAGGGGGGTTTAATATAAAATTATATTAATAAAGAAGTAATCCGTATGCTTTTAAATCATATTCTCTCTATATATAAACCTGAAGAAATGCACAATAGTTTTTCATGAGATACAAATGTTAATGTTAAATCAACTGTTCTATATATCACTTAGAAATCTATGTTAATACTGAATGAAGGAATTTCTGTTAAATGTTCCATGAGGTTAACTTACATTACGAGTTACTCCTTAAAACACAGGATTAATAATACCAAAGTATTACATAAGTACTGTCAGTTGAAATCAATCAATATTTATAGATATGAGGCAATTCCCCAGCAAGTATAGAGATATATTCTAATTTTGCATCTGTCACAATCATGAGATAAATTAGTTATTAAGTTTCTTTTATTATTAATAAATGGTAAATTAAGTCCAGTTTTTTAGTTTGCATTATAATTCTAACTACTAAGAAAAATGTTAACTTAAAAGATTCTAGAAGTATTTAAAAAAATTTTTTAATGTTTATTTATTTTTGAGAGACATAGAGACAGAGCATGAGCAGGGGAAGGGCAGGGAGAGAGGGAGACACAGAATCTGAAGCAGGCTCCAGGCTTTGAGCCGTCAGCACAGAGCCAGACGCGGGGCTTGAACTCACAGACGTGAGATCATGACCTGAGCTGAAGTTGGCCGCTTTACTGACTGAGTCACCCAGGCGCTCCTAGAAGTATCTTTAATCTCTGGGCATTAAGTAGATTCTCTTAATGAATAATTTATTTTATTATCAAAGGTGATTACACTTTTATTTTTCATTATATTATGAAATATATGTACAGATTTATACAAAATTTTATCCATATAAATAGAATTTCACGCCAAGATATCCCAATTTCACCTATACTCTTTAAGTTTAACATTTAGGGGTGGAGAGAAAAATACTCAGAGTCATAGATCATAAACATGCAAAAGTGATAGGAATTTATTTTATCTGCTTATGCCAAATTCTAGTTATTAGCACTATTATTTTCTAGTTATGTTATCCACCTAGGTAAGGTTTAAAGCCAAACTAGAGTTCTGCTACTTACTGTGTAGCCCTGCATATCCTATAAATAGGAATTGAGAAACCATCAAGGGTCTGATATTTAATCTTACTTACTTTAACAAATAAGCCAATGTCTGCCTGTCTCTTTCTCTTTTTTCCCTACACACACATGTGCACACACATGCACATAGGAAGTGACAGGAGGACATGAGACCTCTGGCTCAGAGACAAAGACAATTTATTGCTTATGGCAAATACAGCAGCCAGAGCAATAACTTAGTGCTATTTCCCTGAGTTCCAATCCTCATAGGCCAATGCACTGAGGGCTAGGTATTACTGACACATGCAACAGAGAACAGCACAGGAGAGTAATCTCAAAACTAAGAAACTCTGATCTATGGGTTTCTGTTCCATTCCAGAAAGAAAGATTACTCATTAGTATATAAGCATATCTCCTACAGGAAGTGAAAGGTGAGGTCTTTTATTTTTAATTTTGGGATGTCTTCAAGGCATATTACTAGTTTAACTACCCAGGAATTTCTCCTTATAGAAAACACTGGTATTGTAAATGCCTTTGCTTAAAAGGCTGAAACTGTGTAGGCATGAAGAATCCATGAACTATCTCTCAACACTCAGTTTCCCATCTCTAAATGGGGATAACAACAGATACAATGAAGTTATATTGAAGTATTATAAGAATTTTTAAAGTTTATTTATTTGTTTTTAAGGTTTATTTTTGAGAGAGAGAAAGACAGCTCATAGGCAGGGGAGGGGCAGAGAGAGAGGGAGACACAGAATCTGAAGCAGGCTCCAGGCTCTGAGCTGTCAGCACAGAGCCTGATGAACAGCTCTGACCCATGAACTGTGAGATCATGACCAGAGCCGAAGTTGGATGCTCAACTGAGTGAGCCACCCACGGCCCCTGTTTTTTTTTGTTTTTTTTTTTTTTTTGAGTGAGTGGAGGAGGGACAGAGAGAGAGGGAGAGAGAGAGGATCTCAAGCAGGATCTGCACTGTCACAAACCTTGAGGTCATGACCTGAGATGAAATCAAGAATAGATGCTTAATTAACCAACTGAGCAACCCAGGCACCCCTGATGTATTATAAAGCTTAGATATAAGGTGCCTAAAAAAGTGACCAGCATAGAGAGTAAGCATTTGAGACAGAAAGACTTGAAATAGTTTGCTAAAGTTATACTGAACAGTAAGGTTCTTGATTCACTTGATACAAAATGAAAAAATGGAAAAACCCTAATATTTATAACAAGATACAAGATACAAACCATCCTGTGAAATGAGTATTTTATAAAATAACCCACTAATATCTACCATGCAAACAAAGGGAGAAGATACCTCCATTCATACTAATCAATCTCTTTTAGTGATTTTCAAGCAGTGGTCTGTGATGCATTAATGGACGATGATAAATGTAACCGGACTCAGTCATCATTTCTGTATCTAATAGAACAGGATAAAAACAAAGTGCCCTGCAAGGTATTAACGGTAAAGATTATTTAATGAAAATTCTTAATTAAATATATCCACATAGGCATCCTTACAAGTGACGACAGCTGGATATCTTAGTGTGGACTGGCAGACATATGTATTTAGTTATATAAGATAAATAAGTAGCACTATAACCACGAACGGGGAATTTACAAATAGTGCCTAATATTACCAACAAATAAATGCTTAAGAAAATAAAACTGAGGAAATCTAAGTTTTAAATAATGAAAATTAGGCTATAGACCGATTGTCCAATTTGAACTGAAGACAAGATAAAAGAAACTAAATTGCAAAAGAAAAAAAATTAGATGGTCCTGACTGAGAGCAGTTAAATATCCTACTGAAAAATTTGAATAACATTAAAAAGCATTCTAAAGACAATATGCTTTTCTGTTCAGCTTCTGAAAATTCTATCTTAAAACCTTCTCCAACTCCCACACCTTACATTTCTAGCAAACGATAGATAGACAGACAGATAGATAGATAGATAGATAGATAGATAGATAGATAGGTAGATAGATAGGTATGATAGGTGGGCAGGTAGGTAGGTAGGTGAATGAATGAATGAATGAATGAATAAAAGCCGGGGCACCTGGGTGGCTCAGTAGGTTAAGCATCTAACACTGGATTTCCACTCAAGTCATGACCCCAAGACTGTGAGATTGAGCCTTGCCTGCTTGGGATTCTCTGTCCCTCAATCGCTCTCTGCCCCTCCCCAACTTGTGCTCTCTCTGCCTCTCTCAAAATAAATAAATAAACACTAAAAAAAAAAAAAAAAAAAAGAAAAGAAAAGCCATATTAAACAACCATTACCACGAAGGGTCTTTTAACAAAACAAATGAAGCCTAGTTCGTAGACATTATCATTAACTCTTGATTGCACAGGACTAAGTACATACTTCATATTTTATCTAATATGTTTTTCTTCCTTCCTTTAGGTCATTTTGTTATTCCTTCAGGTGACACAGTTTTTAAAAAGCTGACTTATACATACTTTGTTAATAATTCTAAGAAGCAAAATGATGGAAAAGCAACTACCTTAACTAATAGGTAGTTTAACTTGTAAGAATAAATTTAGTCAGGAAAGCTGAGCTTCAACACGTAGTTTTACTTATCACAGTGTCTAGCCATGTGAGCTTGGCCAAATAACAAACTCTTAAGATATGCATATAAAATTAGAAAAGATTTGACCACAGTACAACCAAATCCACGGAATGAGTAAAGACTTGTAATGAAGTTTTAGTGATTTACTACAGTCCTCTGCTTGGATTTAATGCACTACAAGTGCATATGGCTTAAATAATCATAATCACACACAGTGGAAGCAGTGAGTGAAAAGTGAGAAGCAGTAAGATTATCTCACAACTCAAATTTAATTTAAGTGCTAATAGAACTTTCCCTTTGAATCCAATATGGGTTTGTTACTTAGATAATAAAACAATATAATTAGAAATAAAGAGATGCCATGAAATTTTGGAACTATCATGAGCCTTACTCATTATAAAAGACTACAATAATCAGTGACTAGATGAAGAAGTTGAAGCGCTTACCCAAGATCACTCACCTACCTGATGACAGAGCATGGAGACCTTCTACCTTGTGAGCTCCCACCATGCTTGTCACTTGTTAGACTGCTTCTGTCATTTAGGTTTATAAAGTTTTCATTAAGACTATACAAAAAGATGTCTTTGTCTAAATAACCACAGAAGAGTTGAAGTAAACTTCATATTTTTACATTACCAGAATTCTAGAGGTAATATTAATTCAAAACAATAAATGTTTTTAATAATAATAACATAATCATAATATTCAAGGACTTCATGGATAATTATCAAAGAATGTTAAAATTGAAGGAACTGTAATGGGGAAATTTTTACTATTTATAAAGGAATTGTGTAGGAGTCAAAGACATACCATTTTCCCAGCAAGAGAAATCACACAAACACTGAAATACTTCTGTGAGAGTGAAAGAGTCTGTGCATGTAATTCATTTTAGGGCAGCACAGGGTTTGCTATACTGATAAGAAGATAAAAATTACGATTTTGCCTCTGGCAGGAACTTATTCCAGATGCTCAAGGGAATGACGAGTTCACTTTTTCCTATTCCCATATGAAACTTCTACTCAACAGTAGTAATCAGCAGAGAGACTAAAGCCAGAGATTTAGTTGCCTGTATTATAATCCATACACCAATTTGTTGAATACATATTTTTTTTTTAATGTTTATTTATTTTTGAGACAGAGAGAGCATGAGTGGGGGAGGGGCAGAGAGAGAGGGAGACACAGAGTGTGAAGCAGGCTCCAGGCTCTGAGCCGTTAGCACAGAGCCTGACACCGGGCTCGAACTCACAGACCGCGAGATCATGACCTGAGCCCAAGTCGGATGCTCAACCGACTGAGCCACCCAGGCACCCCTGAATACATATTTTTAAGCGCTGTTTTAAAGTGATGCTTTTTTAAAAAAAGAAACCCTTTTTTAATGCAAGAGAATTGAGAGCATTTTTAAAACTTTATTTCTGTTCTTGCCTTTTTTTTTTTTTAATTCAGAAAAGCACTCTTCAATCCCTAAGGAACTCTTATATACAAAACCAAATAAACTGAACATTTCAAAAACAAGATTGCTTTTTTTTTACATTATGAAATACTTTTAACTTTACATGTGAATAATTTTAGTGGGTTTTTTTTTCTACTTTAAGAGTTTTTTTTTTTTTAAGGGAAAACAAAATATAAAAGGTATTACTTCATGAGGTGTCTGGGTGACTTAATTGAGTGTCTGACTTTGGCTCAGGTCATGATCTCACAGTTTGTGAGTTTAAGCCTCGCATCAGGCTCTCTGCTGTCAGTGGGGACCTCACTTCAGATCTCCTGTCCCTCTTCCTCTCCTGGCCCTTCCCTTGTTCATGCTCTCTGTTTCAAAAATAAAAAAAAAAAAAATATGACTTCAAGTCAGATTGATTAGAAACTAAACATCAGTATAAATTTAGACTAGTTTGCATTAACTATAAGCTAACTAATCAACTACAGTGGATGAGGCCTACCCATGTTATAATTACACTATAACTATAAAGCACTTATCAATATCATTAGTGGCATACAATTCTAAATGTAACAATTTAAAATTGACAAATTGATAAACTGGCAATAAACTATCAATACAAAATTTAATCTAACAGACCTAAATCTAATGGCTCAAAAATTAAACTAAAATGTTATATTTAATACTTATATCTCCGTGCCAAAAAATAACCTTATAAGATATAACTATTATACACATTATTTAATGGGATTAAGTTTAGTATTCATGAAACTATAAATCACTGTTTTTAATCATTTTTGTGATCTGCAATATGGCACGAAAATAAGGAAAATAAACATGAGCTTTTGATACATTAGATAACAGAAAATTTTAAAGGCAATGAAACTTATTGAAATGTTTTTCTCAAAGGATTTAATAAAAAACAAACTGCACATTATATAGAGTAGAAGACGTTTTATGGAATAGCAAACCAACTCAAAGCAAACAAGAAAAATGAACAAATTTCACACTGTCATATTAATAGCTATGATAATTACACCTAAAAGACATACTTCAGATTAAAAGTTACAAACAGATCAAAAATAAAAGAATAGAAAAAGACATATATTTCACTTTTATGAAAGACCTATTTTACAAAGTGATTTTGCCAACTGAAACAGCAGTTTAATCTCCTTTAGGGGAAGGGAATTTAGAGAAGGTACCAAGGAGTGATGACATTTCTGCTAAGTACATGCTTTACATTTTTAAAATCTTTAAAAATTTGAAAATACACATATAGCAACAATTAACCACAACAGTGCAAGCCCGGGCATGCTGCTCTTGCATTGCATATTTCTGCACTAAGAAAGTTCAAAAATGAACAACTGTCAAAATAATTTTCAGTACAATGACAGCCAAATAAATACACAAACTTCAAAAATAGTTATTTGTATTATGTAAGCAACTACATAAGAGTCAACACATGGAGGATTTTGGATTGACGTCGTCCAAACATAAAAAACTTTGAAGGGACGCCTGGTTGGCTCAGTCGTTTAAGTGTCTGACTCTTGATCTCGGCTCAGGTCATGATCTCACGGTTTGTGAGATTGAGCCCTGCATCAGGCTCTGCGCTGGACTGACGCGAAGAGCTTGGCTGGAATTCTCTCGCTCCCCCACTGCTTCTCCCCCTCTCACCCGTGTAAAACCAAACAAAACAAAAACAAAAAACTTTGAAGAAGCTATAAGTATATAGTGAAAGAAAACGAAACAGAGACAAGAAACAAGGGTAATGATTACAATGTATACAATATACCATGGTAAGTATAAGAAATTTTGGTGAAATCATAGTAAAAATGAATTTAAAGGTGAAAGGAACACATCCAGACATCACTGAATATACTTGTGGTAGTACACATCGAGGAGAAGAAATATAACTCTAAGTAGGAAACTAACTTTTGATGTCACAAGGCTATATATGGCACAAGAAAATGAGGACAAGTGTTCATAAATAAGGGCAGGCCTAAAATCTGTCTTGCTCTAAATTTCTGACATGAAGGGAAATGGCGTATGTCTGAATTAACTCTGTTATACAATGCAAAGGGTGTGATAAATAGGACTTGCTGAATGACCAAAAGTTAACCTTAATCAACTAAGAAATATTTGTTAGGGGTGTAACTGGGTGATTCAATAGGTTAAGCGTCGGACTCTTGGTTTTTGGCTCGGGTTATGATCTCATGGTTCATGAACTTAAGCCCCACATCAGGCTCTGTGTACCTGCTTGGAATTCTCTCCCTCTGCCTCTCCACCCCTCCCTGTCTCTCTCTCAGATAAATTTAAAAAAAATAAATTAAAAAAAATATTTGTTAAGGAAGAAGTTTGTGGTATTTTTTTAAAGTATTCAAAAGGCACTATACAGTGTTCTATATATTGTACTATTACCAGCATATTTTGCAAATTGACAATAACTAAAGATTGATTAAACAAACTGCTCCTGTATAAATCTATCAGCCAATATTTTTTCAAAAGTCATGTATTTATTTAAATTGATAATACACAGCATGTTATAAAAATGATTAAAACAGTAAGAAAGCACTTTGAGTAGAAAATAATTCTCCTGAAAATAGCACTTCCTCAGTTTTTGAACACTGGTTGCCAGTTTTCATATATTCTTACTGAATTTCAATTTCTATTCATGTTTATTTCTTGACTCTATTATGATCCCCTAATCTGCCAATCTGTACGCCCAGATGATATACACACAACACTACATATTCTAAATGTTCCAGAACAGTCCAAACCTCTATTCACTTTATCAAAGCATACAGTACTATCCCCTCATTTTCATAAAACATCTACTGCTTACGGACTTTAAATAGTAACATTAAGAGTTCCCAAACTAGGGGCATTTCCTATAAATGGAATCATAATACATGACTTTTGTGTCTGGCTTCTTTCACTTAGCATAATGTTTTCAAGGTTTGTCCAAGTTGTAGCATGGACCAGTATTTTATTCTTTTTTATTGCCAAACAATCTCTGTACTATTTTTGCAACTTCCCTAAGATTAACTCTAAAATTAGTTCAAAATTTAAAAAGATATCCGTATATCTGACCCCAAATATCGCTTTAAGAAATGTAATTTACAGGGGCGCCTGGGTGGCTCAGTCGGTTAAGCGTCCGACTTCGGCTCAGGTCATGATCTCATGGTTTGTGAGTTCAAGCCCCGCATCTGGCTCTGTGCTAACAGCTCGGACTGTCAGTATATGGGAATATAGGGAAACAAGTGAGTTTTTCTCAAATAAAAATATAAACAATGCAAAATGTATATACATGATGAAACACTGAAAACATTTCCTTAGACTTTTAACCAGTATTCTATACCTTTTCCTTCCCCTCACACTCACCCAAAAAAACACTTTTTCTGGTCAACAGAGTTGAATCCTAAAATTATGCTAAATGAATATAAATTAGTAGGTATTTTCAAAATCAAATTAAAAGACAATTTATACTAGTAGAGTACATTAATATCAGCTCAAATATTTAAAATTCTCTCATTTGTAGGAGAAAAATGGCCCTTCAAAATGGAAAAGAGTTTCACTGATGAGTTTTAAAACAACAACGAAATAAAGAGCAGAACATAGAAGACAAATATTGGACTCTGGCTTCTGTCAATATAGAAGTATCATAAAGGGAAGAGTAAGCCAGCATTGATATAAGAAAGAAACCTCCACTTTAATAAATCATTTTTTTTCAGGAAAAGGAGAAGTCTGCAAAATCTGTGAAAGTGATTTATCTTCAGGTGAATAAAATGAACAGCAATTGATCTTGTACCTAGGGAGTGATTTTTCTTCCACCAGTTACAAATATATCTCTGTTAAATATCACTAGAATGGGTTGGGTGGCCTCATGTTTTGAATAATTTATTTGTACATTTAAGATTTAGGATGTACCCTCAAGTTTTACACTGAACGCCACTGTTTCAGTTGGGTGATTAACTTACCCATTATTTAGTCATTTGTACATCTGTAAAATGAATCCAGCTTTAGAGAAGAGCATATGAGTGACGCTAAAAGTAGATTTGAAGGAAAGAGGAGTGTCAATGGTAAGAAAGTGATGTTTAAGGTTGAGACATATTAAATGGGCACAAATTGGTCAAACGAAGGAAAGTAATTTTATAAGCAGAGGAAATTTTATGTTTATGCCAATGAGATAGGCTGACCACCAAAAGTTTCAATTCATCTAAGTGTAGACTTCTGAAGAAATCATGAGGTTATCTAGATTAGTCTATAAAGTAGATCATTTTGAAAACAAAGCTATTTTATTTACATTTTTTATCCTGGAATTCTGTGAAGTCAAGAAATAGAAAAAAGGAAAAATAGTTTACAAATTTTCATGCGATTAGTTTTGTAGTCTTTCAAGCCCTTGCTGTGTGTATGTTTGGGGTTATTCTGTCATGGAGAGAGAGAGAATTAGCTTAGGGGCGCCTGGGTGACACAGTTGATTAAGCGTCTGACATTGGCGTAGATCATGATCTCATGGTCTGTGAGTTCGAGCCCTGTGTCGGGCTCTGTGCTGACAGCTCTGAGCTTAGAGCCCACTTCAGATTCTGTATCTCCCTCTCTCCCTCTGTTCCTCCCCTGCTTGCACTCTCTCCCTCTCTCTCTCTCTCTCTCAAAAATAAGTATACATTAAAAAATTTTTTTTAAAAATTAGCTTACATATAAGATGCAAAGGATGTGAATAAATAGGACTTATTCAATGACCAAATAATAATTTCACATTCACAAGAAGCTGCAAAAATAGTACAGAGAGCTCCCATGTCACCTTCTCCCAACTTGCCCTAATAACATTATATGACCACAGCCCATTTTCAAATCCAGGAACCTGACATTGGTACAATACTCAATTACTAAACCCATTCAGATTTCACTAGATTTTATATGCACTCTTGCTTATGTGTGTTTATAGTCCATGAAATCCTATCAGCTATATAGATTTGTGAACTCACTATCACAATCAAGATACAGAACTGTTCCATCACCACAAAGATCCCTCATACAACAACTTTATATTCACACTAACCTCCTTTCCCCTTCATCCCTAGTCTCTGGCAATCATTGTTCTGTTTTCCAAAACTATATATATATTTAAAAAACTACATATATTTTAAACAATATATATGTATATTGTTTAAACAAACATATATTGTATACAAACATATATTGTATACAAACATATATTGTATGTAAACAAAATATATGTATATTTTAAAAAACTACTATATATTTAAAACATTAAATGTTTAAAAAACATTATATAATTGAAATTGAAATCATATAGAATGCAACCTTTTCAGCATTTTTTTTTTACTTAGTGATGCTCTTAATATCCATGCAAATTATTTCTGTATCAACACTTTATTCCTTTTTAAAGCTGAGTAGTATTTTATCATATAGATACATCTTTTTTTTTAAAGCTGAGTAGTATTCTGTTGTATAGATATATCAGTTTGTTTATCCATTTACCTGTCAAAAGTTATTTGCATTGTTTCTAATTTGGAGCAATTACATATAAAGCTGATATAAATATTTGTGTAGCAAGTTTTTTGTGTGAACATAAGTTTTCATTTCCCTCTGATAAACACTCAAGATTTCTGAGTCATATGGAATGTATGTTTAGTTTTATAAGAAGTGCCAAACTGTTTCCCAGAGTGACTATGTCACTTTACATTCCCACCAGCAACGTATGAGAGATTCAGTCATTCTACATTCTCACCTGCATGTCTTATCGTCAGCATTTTTCATTTATAGCTATTCAAATATATATGCAAAGATTTCTTACAGTTTTTTAAAATATTTTTCTTTATTTATTTTGAGAGTAAGAGAAAGACAATGAGAGGTAGAGGGGCAGAGAGAGAGGAGAGAGAGAATCTCAAGCAGGCTCCATACTGTCAGTGTTGAGCCCAATGCAGGGCTTGAACTCAGGAACCGTGAGATCAAGACCTGAGCCGAAACCAAGAGTTGGATGCTTAACTAACTGAGTCACCCAGGCATCCCTTGTAGTTTTAACTTGTACTTTTCGGATGGCTAAAGATATTAAAAACATTTTATATGCTTACCTGCCATGTTATATATCCTCTTATCATTTAACATTTTAAAATAATTAATCTGAAGAGGGAATATGCAATAGTATCTCTAAATGTGCAGTTAGGGAGCTCTTCTGGATAATAGTATGACAACAGGGATAAGTATACAAAAAGTTAATGAATCAAAAGGGGAGACAAACATAAGTATAGAAAAAATAATCTAATTTATTTAGAAAATATCATTACAAGGATGATTTGAATAAAGTTATTTATTACAGTAATCCAGGAGAGGCATTTAAAAGTCATTAGGATATGCGTCAAATGCTGTCAATGCCCCTCTCATATCCTTTGGACCTAACCACTTGCCCTTGCTCCAGAAAACAGTTAGTATCTTCCTCTCTATGCCTGAGGGCTTTTCTCTTGAACTGGTGACAGCTGAGCACGAGGTGGGTGAACAATTCTCCGGACTGCGCTCCACAGCCATTAACAGGAAATACACTCACACTTTCTGTCAGTTAATTCTGAAGGCAATTTTGACACTGGTTTTCCTCAAAATTTCCGCACAGAATAAAGCTCCAGCAACCTATCATGGTATCTGGCTTAATTATTTTTTATTAGTTGCACTGTCTTCCTGCTACCCCTGCCAGTGTTTCCTACATCTCTCATATAGATCTTTTGTTCTAAAAGACCCTACAGACCCTGTGTCCAAAGTTCTGTTGCTGGAAAAACCTATAAATACCAAACAACTCACCACAACAAAATAAGTCTTCTTTAAAAATAAATACCTAAAACAAAAAGGTAGTGACAATAAAATGTATAAGCTTTCCTTTTACTATTTACTCCTTCTTATTAGTTAGTCCTATTATTCCAAGGTCCCCTTCAACTAAGTTAACATTACTTTCCTATGCATATTGAAAACATGTTTTCTAACATGCACATTATATCAAAATCCAAAAGTAAGAAATTACAGATAACTATACATTACATTTTTAACCTTTAAAATGTAATAATTTCAACTTTCAGACTCATTTTAACATGATTATAGAGACCAAAAACAAAAACAAAAAAATCAAACATATCGAGGGTTAACTGTAAAGCTTCAGAAATCAGTACAGCATGATATTGGAGAAAGAATAAACATATAGATCAATAGAACAGAATACAGAGTACAGAAATACAACCACATAATTGATTTGAGAAAAAGCACAAAGGCAATTAAAACAATTTTTAAAAAACTTCAGGAAAGGGTATGGACCAGAATGACTGGGTATCTATATGCTAAAGTGGGAGAAAAAGAGGAACCTTGTTCCATATCTCATCTTACACACACAAAAAATTAACTCAATAAGGATCAGAGACATAAATATAAAAAGTGTAACTATACAATTTTTATTAGAAAATACAGAAGAAAATCTTTCTGACCCTGGGTTAGGCAAAGAGTTCTTAACTATTGCATAAAAGTATAATTAATAAAAACCAAACTGAAAAATTGTTAAGAACATTGAATGACACTATTTAGAAAATTAAAAGGTAAGAACACATGGGAGAAAGAATTTGCAAATCATGTATCTAATGAAACACTTGTATTCAGAATACATAAAGAACTCTCAGAACTCAAGAATAATGAATATAACACAGTGTTAACACTAAAACTTATACACAAATGTTTATAGGAGCTATATTCAGTCACCGAAACTGAAAACATTTCAAATATTCCTCTACTGATGAATATACAACCTGCGGCACATCTATATGATGGAACACTAGTTAGCTGTATAAGAAACAAACTACTGATACACAACAAATGGATGAATCTCAGATGCACTTATGCCAAGTGAAGGAAGCCAGACTCGAAAGCTATACACTGTATGACTCCATTTATACGTGTTAGGAACTCAGGTGAGCTAGAGACAGCTGAGCTGCCAGATTCTGTAGTAGTCAATTTAGACAAGACAAAATGTATCACTTATTGCGATACAACAAGAGGCTAAACAGGAAGTGCCAGCTCTCCACTCTTCCATTTTCCCTCAAGGACGAGCACAGATGTGGGAGTTGTCTCTTTGTCCGGGAAGACCCCAATAAAAGGCTCCTGCGGTTTCATGATGCTGGGTCCCAGGAAAGGTAGAGAGGGAAGAGCTAGGAGAGGAAGTCTTGAGTACAGAGTCAGCAAAGTGTCTTCAAAGTCCCCCTCACTTCTCCAATAAGAAGATGTTGACAGAGGCAAGCCTCACTGAAAGTCCCAGATAAAAAGGCCTCCAAATGAAGATGCATGGGCTAGAAATGCAGATATATGCAAGAACATAGCTGGCCAGGGAAAATGAGTCCTTGACTGAAACTGTCTTCAGAAACTGCAATGCACTGGCTTTGCACCAAGCTTTTCCATTAAAACCAGCTAGGTAAAACCTTTGTAAATGCCTATAATTGGGCCTGAAAAAAATCACACAAAGGTTTCTGGCCAGGAGCTGGATTCTTCAATATGAAACACTGAAAAAAGCAGAACCATAGGGACGAAAACATATGAGATATGGGATTTGATTTTACTCTGTTTAAAATCTAACAAAAAAAAGTCTGTTACTAAATTCATGGATGAAGGCAGAAGACACG
This sequence comes from Paguma larvata, assembly GCA_030068075.1. Classification (NCBI taxonomy): domain Eukaryota; kingdom Metazoa; phylum Chordata; class Mammalia; order Carnivora; family Viverridae; genus Paguma; species Paguma larvata. The sequence goes on from CM057837.1 coordinate 66,120,888, forward strand.
AGACTCCTGGGTCAAACACAAAAGACATTACTACTCATGGCAAAGCATAAGAACATAAGCATATTGGCACCAATTACCTTACCCCTAAGTCCTACGGGGGTGAGACGGTGTGGTTCAGATAGACGTTGTATGTGCAGTAGGTCTGCACTGGTGACGAACATCAAGCTTGGGGAATCCACCAATTTTATAGCAAACAATAATGAAGTCTGTTACCTCATATCTTAAGTCCGCCAGCTGTATCAACAATGCTCAGAAATCTTCCAGGAAAAAGAGCAGTTAGAGCCTTAGTCTTGGAACACCAACCAAGGAGCAATATCTCTACCAACAAAAACAGAGTAGGGATTGCTAGGGAGCTGAGGTGGGGGAAAGGTTGACTACAAAGGGGCATGAAGAAACTCTGTGGTGATGAAACTATTCTATACCTTATTTCTGGTAGTGGTTACATGACTGTGTGCATGTACCATAATGTTATGGAACTGTGCATTAAAAAGGTCAATTTAACTGTATGTAAAAAATACTGAAAAAAGTAAATATAAAAAATACTTAAAAAGCAAAAGATACTTAGTAACTTGTGTTAACATCTCCAAGCAGCCCTTTATGTATGTCTACTTTTAATTGCCAACTGCTTAATATTTCCAACATTTACCTAAAGTTAATAATACTTTTAGATATACTTAAACCACCTATTCAAACTTACTGAATCAAGACAGAGTTTCTAAATCTCTTCTTTTACAATTCTTGAGAAAGAAATAGCTTAAATTTGCAAAACAAAATAAATAAAGTAGTAATATAGTTTACTGTCGCCTTTCAACTTTTTAAATCAAGATATCCAAAATACAGGAACATTTGGCAAGCTTCCCTTCATCCTTCCTACCACCAATATTAACTGACAAACAGAATAAATTTGAAAATCATTAAATTGCCATTGTTCATGTTTCTCCTATTGACCAATGATCTAAACATTCATTTTAGTTAAGAAGGTTTTTAATAGAATGTAACATCTGTTTTATGTTACATGAGAGACAGCAAAATTCTTCCTCTCTGACTGGATTATTAATGTTCATGCTTTCTATGGAGTTATTCTCTTCATTCAGCAACCCCGTGCTAGCTCTCTAAAGTGCAACATACCCCCTGATGTAATACATTTTCCTGCTAACGGCACAATACCGTGGATATCATAACTTTAATGTGACATGCTGGTATTTCTTTTTTAAACCACAAATGCGTTTCTTATTCTCAATCACAAATTTAAATTTCCTGTATATTCCCAGCCCACCAGGCATTTTTGTTTTAAAACAGCTGAATAAAAATAGATGATTTCTATTTTTTGATTTGTCATCTCATTTTTTATAGACCTTTCTCCAACTCTTAGAACGTAAAAGTGAAAAGGTATTTGTTTTTATGCTTTTAGTATTAAATCAACTTAAGCTTCAGAAAAACTTTAAACTGGTCAATGACACATGTAAAATTATTTAAAATAATATGTTTGCATTAAATCCATAACAAATATCTTTCACAGAGGCATTGTTCCAGTGTTCAATCGTAAAATTATTTTAACTTGAATGTTTTTATTTTCATTTTTAAAAGTTCTCAAAATTTGGTATTTATTCCTCATCTTATATCTGATATTTACACCAAGATTTACTGGAGTCTATCTTACATTTCATTGATTAAAATGAAGGAAAAATAATAGACCAAATGGAGTTATTATTGTATTTACAGTACCATTAGCTTTTCTTGTTTTCCAATATTTTGTTCACTATGAATAGATTCTGACAAAATTGAGGCAAACCACATCACTACTGATGATTCTCAATTAGTTCTTCAGTTCATTTCCCTTGCCTAACTCTAAGAAAACTACATATGGTTTAAACCACTGGTATTTTTTACTTTCTGCCAATACACAAATCATGCTTTTTTGTGTGTGTTGAAAACATTCCCATGAATAATTATAATAGTCTCCAAAGAGACCAGATGGTAATAAACTCTAGAGCAGATCTGGAAGCTAACCATAAATTTACCTTTTCATAGTCTCCCCACCATAATACAGTTCTTTGTGCTATGTCATTAAAAAAAATACTGGTGATAGAAACAATATGAGTATACTCTGTACTTAAATAAAAAGATATACAATCATGTTAGGGTCTTTCATAACTATATATCCCTCATCTTATATTGTTATCATCAACAATTTTTAAGAGAGCATCAGCTTGGTAGAGTTATGATATTACTAAACACATTATAATGATATTTACATTAGCAAACTACTATTAAAGTAAAACTCAAGAAATATGATCCAGCTAACAGCAACAAATGATTTGAAGTTAAAGAAATAGAAATATATATATAAGCTAATGTTAATATAGAATTGTCATTGATTTTTATTTTGTTATTCTTCTGGGAAACATAATTAAATTACTCTGGCCATGCTATTTCAATTGAAATGAAATGTCTTGTATAATTAGTTATCACTCCAGTTATTTAAGAATACAATGTTTGTGAGAAATAAAAACCAATAGTGGTTTGCAAAACTAGAAGTATGATTCAAAAATTTTAAAACACATTATGGTACATAGAATTAAATTTTAGACACTTGATGCATCTGTAAAAAATAAAAGTTAGCCACAGAGCCAAAAGTTAGTTAGTTTGTACTTGTTGATTTAAGCTACACTACTAATGTACAATATAAACTGTATTTTCCACATTCACTGTAATATATAATCTGTAATGTTTCTGGTATTAAATTATTCTTATAGCTCAAAACAATAAATACATAAAATTACATAGAGAAAACAAAAAGAAATAAAACAAAAGGCAAGAACAATAAAGTTTATTTTTTTTGTTATTTTTGTTTTAGTTTTTGTTTTTAATAATTTATTGTCAACTTGGTTTCCATACAATACCCAGTGCTCAACCCAACAAGTGCCCTCCTCTGTGGAACAATAAAGTTTAAACAGGAAATATAAGTGGGAGGGGGTGGGCAGAGATTGCAGACAACAGGGATAAAAATAATAATAGCTGTCCAAAAGGAATTTTATCTTTTGTTTGCTACTGTTAATGAGGTTTACAGTCTGTATATATAATCTATTAACTTCAATGTCTTAATTCTTTATTTTAAATCCAACTAATTCATTGATTCTCTGTTTATAACTTTTCATTTCATTCCACTGGCGTTGTTCACCATAGAATCAACAAAGATTATATTAATTTATTTCCCCATTTTATCTGTAAAATATAATGCTGGCATTGGAATTGAGAGAGATAATTCTATCATGTTAAAGAATCCTAGATCTAGTATCATCAACAGATGCTATTTTAGCATCTCAAGAATCCATTTCTCCTATATTTATTGATATATGACCAAAATAATAGATTTTGTTTTACTGAACCATCCTTGCATTCCCAGAATTAGCCCTACTTCCCAAATGGGTCACTATTATCAATGTAGTACTAGATTCTATTTCCAAATATTTTGAGATTTTTACAAGAGTCACAAACAGAGTTAATCCACACTTTTAATTTTATGCTCACTTATTTCTTTTTCTTTCTGCTATTCATTTATTTAATAATTCAAATTACTTAGAATTTTCTCAGAATTATCTGTCCCACATAGGTCTGGTGTATCAATGAAACCAACTAGGACTATAACTCATGTGGAGAGAAAGTTCTTTTATAACCTGCTCTATTTTCTTGTATGGGCATATTCCATTCAGATTTTTCATCTCTTTTTTGAGTGAGTTTTGGCAATTAATTTCTCTTGAACAATAGTTCACTCCATCCAAGCACCTCATTTCATCCATAGAAATGTAAATGTAAACTTTTTCAAACTTTATTTTTCACATATCATTGATAAAGAACATTCTGAATAATATTGTGAATGTGTAAGGATGTATCAAATGTTTTTTTCATTTAGTTCTAGTAGAAATAATAATTGGTAAAATTTTTATGTGGATAAAGTTAGCAATTTCTAAAATATGTTCCACACCTATGCTCTCTGAGGCGCCAATTCTATTTCTAAGAATTGATGATAAAACTATACTAACACAAATGGAAATGACATGTATATTACCGTACTCACTGAAGCAGCTTAGTAAGCCATCTAAATGTCCAAACATAGGGGATTCATTAAACAAATGATAATGCTGTCACAGAATAGGCCATTATAGCCACTAAAAAGAATTAGCCAGATCTGTTTTGTACTGATCTGGAACAACCTCTAATACATAGTAAGAAAAAAAATACAAGATATAAAACTATGTAGATAGCATAATATATGCATAAAACACACATTAATAGAAACACACACAGTTGTAAAGGAAGAGAATATTTTTGGAAGCATATACAAAAACTTGTTATAGGAATCATATATTATAAAATAACTGGGCGAGTAGAGTATGGCCAAAGGAAAAAAGCCTCTACTTTCATCTATACACTCATTTAAAATTTTGGATTTTGTGCCTACTAGCTATCTGTTGCTGCCAAACATAGTGGAAATATAATCTTACATAGCTTTTATGGCTCAGGATTTTGAGAGTGGTTTAGCAGAACAGGGCTGGCTCAATGTATCTCATTAGGCTGCAGTGAATAAATTGGCCAAAATTCCAATCATCTGAAAATTTGATTAAGGTTGGCTCTTACATAGGACTAGCATTTGGTGCTGGTTGGAGGTGGGAAAGCTTTAGCTCCTCCCTATGTGGGCCTTTCCATAGGCTGATTGTTGTGTCCCCATAACATGGTGGTTGACTTTACGGGCATTCCAAAAGAAAATAATGCAAAAGTAAAAATGCCCTTCATGATCTAACCTCAGAAATAGCACGCCATCATGGCTACACTTTCTATCTGTTAGAAGCAAGTCACTAAATCTGGCCCATATTCAAGAGCAGGGAAATTAGGCTCCACCTTCTAAATGAAGGAATGTTGGAAAAATGTGTGAACATACTTTTAAATAACCAAAATGTATATATCACATTTTGGAAAATACAAATACTTTTATGAAATTAAATCAAAAGATTCGCTTAATTTTCTTGAAGACAATTTTTTATTATTAATTAAAAAGATGACGGAGAGGACTGAGAATTTTAACTTTTAAGAAATGATAACACACGTTTCAATCCAAGATGAACATATGTTGACATCTAAAATTCAACCCATAATATGTGCTTCTGAGAAGTCACAGTAGGCAGAGCGGCAATTTAATAAATATATAGCTAAAAATAACTTTCGAAGTCTCTGTAAATATGAATACAGGTCTATCTTGAAACTGGTTTTGTCCAGTGCAATTTATCAATATACACCACCTACTTCATATAAATATTTTGTGAAAATACTGAGGAATTAAATCACATTATCTTTGATGATGATAACACTGAAATCTAATAACATCAACATCTATCATGACAAAGTTTTTATGTGCTACTACTTTACCTATTAGCACCTACTCTTTATACTCTTATTTTATACTTTGCCCATACTGCTCCAAAGGTACAAAGGTATTTTATAGTGAACAATGAGCAAAGTGAAGCACAGGAAGGCTATGTAAACTTGCCCAAAGTCACATATAGCAAATAAGAAGTCTGTCACCAGAGTCAAGAAATACATTGTACTTAGTCCATTTTCTTTTATTTGGAATACTATTTTTACATTATTTTCCCTAAGATTGTGTTTCGATGTCTCTGTAAACTATATGCCACAAATTAAATCTACTTAAAAAAAAAAGCAACATGTTTTCTCTGCCAAACAAATATAAAATTGTAGAATTACACAAACACACACACACTGACTCAGATACAACTGGAAGAAAACAAAAAAGTGATTATTGTCATTTTTTCCTTTCTTTACTTTTCAGTGTTCTAACATGTTATAAATTTAACAATTAAAACCAGTTAAAAATTTAAGGAATCCTACATATATGACAGTGTAAGGGTAAAATGTAAATCTCCCACAACCTCTCTATTTTTTTTTTTTGTTACAACTTCTGAGATGCCAGGTTTTATTTCCTGTAAAAGAACCCAATAGCTTCCTACTACACAGCTTTTCTAAAATATATAAGCCCCGTCAAATCAGAAGCTTTGTACATGTCCCAAGTTCCATACATTACTCATAGCCAATACAGCTACAAAATTAAGATTCATCTCTTAGGGACCTAAAGGAGATGGTTAAGAATTGACAGTTTAAGCTTTAAAAAAAACTGCAACACTAACTACATTATTAGTGACCATGATCTTTTACATTTAGTAAAAGCTTCCTTAGGGTAGGATTAAATCTATAAGTTTTGGGAAGCGAAAATTACCCATTATAAATAATTTAAAGAAGTGCTCTACATATTTAAAGTTAAAATTTTTCATCACTTAAGGCACATGACACATTTATATAAATGCTTCAAAGAAATATCACTTTTCAGTTCCTCAGTATTTTTAGATAACTCACACATTTCAAATATTAGTTTCCTATGTTAGTTATGTTAATCTACCTAAAGAATATTTCATTTGATTTTTAATATAGAATAGGTGACAACTACTATGCAAAGCACAAACCCCCAGTGGTCAATAGATATGAGTAACCACTGTTTTTAACAGAACTGAAAAGTAATCTGATCTAATTAATAAAACATATTGTAATTCTTCATATCTGCATAAATGGTATGCCATATTCATAAATGACTAAACTACCATTGTTTTTATAAAACCAAATCTAAGTTTCTCTTATTTTATCAGACCTCTAATTCCAAAATTCTCAATATGTTCAGTTTCTATTACATGTTGTTAAATCACTTCTAAATACAGAAATAGTAACTGGCAAGGTTTTTTTGAACTTAACTCCACACCATCTACAACCCACCTTCTACTCCTACTAAGAACACAGTTTCTCAATGGTCAGCTAATACCCACCCATCCAACCAATCTTCTTTTCCCTTATTTCAAGTCGGCTGCATAGATGCTAATTTTCATGTAGAGACTACTGAAGAAAGAAGAAAATTCTGGTCCATAATGGAATGAAAAACAATTACTACCAGGTAAAACCTATGAAAATGGGCCAAAAATTATAGCACTAGATACATACTGTAAATGTTTTTTTATGGGAGGGATTCAAAAAGAAGCAAAAAATGTGATAGGGTTCATTAGGCCAATTCTTTGTCTCACAATGTACTGTATACACACGTGCATATATTTATCTTCAGGTTCAAACATACCCTGAGTTTAATTTCAAAACCAGAGGTAAGTATCTCAGCCTACTTTACCTTGGCAATTATTTCAAATCTATTAACAGATGATCGGGTCTTTCATTTCACAATAGTATAAAGATTAAACAGGTAAATATTTAAGTAAGTTTAAAAATCAATGTGAATACATTCTCTTGAACATGCCAATGATGGAATGAGACTCTTAACTGCTAAGGAGTAAGACTAGAAAACAGGAAGTCACTGACTCTAAATAGAATTCAACAATGCCTCTGAGGGGGAAAAGGAGAGACAAGAAAAGGGAGACAGCGGTTTTGAGTATTTGGTCACCTCTGTGCAGCAATGCATACGGTAGTGGATAGGAAGCCAACATTTTATCTCACCTTCTCACCATTAAAGATGAATGCAAGGTGAATACTAGAACTTGGAAAAGAAATATCACAGACTCTGAATTAGACAATTCATTATGATAGATTATAAAATTTGATATTGTACTACAATACCCAGTCTATATCAATGAAGAATGAAGAGCAATTTCCCAACATTTAAGACAAACCCTAAATATTTTAAAAGATGCACAATTCATTCACCAAGATTTTTATCAATAAGCTATTACATTCAAAAGCCTAATCAAAAACACAGCTACAAAACAAAGCTCTGCTGTAAGGCCTTTTTAAAATATATACTTAGAATTGATTCCTCAGTGAAATCACAGGAAAGTTTTGCAATTTTCCTATACATTTTGTCATGGATACTATAAAGTGAATTCCATGGCTTAGTGATTGCCTTAAGTGAGTATATCTTAGAAATGTTTTTAAATTTCTATTTTATGTAGCACAGAATGTGTTAAGCAAAATTCAAACCTTTGGCTTAAACCTCAGAAATTAGCTAATTTGTCCACTGTTCTCGGTAACAAAATAAATCAGGACATTATTTTCCTAGGTATGGTGAATATCTTATGATAGCACATGTTCAAAAGAACATAAAAATCTTTTTTTGTTTTTGAGCATTTGGACTTTTTGTATTTAAAATTTGAAACAGTAAGACATAGTGCAAATTGTAATTACGAGGCAGAATTTTTTTTCCTACTGAGGTATAACTGACATATAACACTATTATTAGTTTTAACTATATAACATATAGATTTGAAATTTGTGTATATTGGGAAATGATCATCACAGTAAGTCTAGTTGACATCTATCAGTTTACATAGTTACAAAATTTTTTCTTGTTATTAGAACTTTTAACATCTACCCTCTTAGTGATTTCGAATATGTAGTACAGTATCATTACCTATAGTACCAAGCGTGTGTTACATCCCCATGACTATTTATGATTGGAAGTCTGTACTTTTGATCCCCTCTATCCATTTCCCCTACCCAGCCTCTGGCAACTACCAATCTGTTCTCTATTATCTATGAGCCTGGTTTTGTATATGTGTATGTGTATGTTTTAGACTCTACATGTGAGATCGTATTATTTGTCTTTCTCCAACTGACTTACTTCACTTAGCATAATGCCCTGAAGGCCCATCAACGTTGTCACAAAGCAATATATCATTCTTTTTTTATGGCTGAATAATATTCCATTCTGTGTGCACGTGTGTGTGCATGCCCATATACAACAGGTCTAATTTATCCATTCATCTGTCAGTGGATGCTTAGGTTGTTCACACATCTTAGCTATTATAAATAATGCTGCAACCAACATGAAGGTTCTATGTAACCTTTCAAAGGAGTGTTTTCATCTTCTTTGGATAAATATCCAGAAGTGGAACATAGAGTTAGTTCTATTTTTGATTTTTTGGGGAATCTCCATACGGCTTTTCATAGGTGGCACTATTTTATATTTCTACCAACAGTGCACGACAGTTCCCTTTTCTCTACATCCTCACCAACATGTTATTTCTAGTCTTTTTGATAATAGCCACTCTTAACAGGTGGAAGGTGATATGTGAAATGGTTTTGATTTGCATTTCCCTGACGATTAGTGGTATTAAGCACCTTTTCATGTATTTATTGGACATTTATATGTCAACTTTGGAAAAATGTCTCCTTCAATATTCTGCCCTTTTTAAATCAAATTGGGTTTTTTTGTTGTTGTTGTTTTGTTTTTATTTTTGCTACAGAGTTGTATGGGTTATTTATGTGTTCTGGATATTAACCCCTAATCAGATATATGATTTGCAAATATTTTTTGTAGATTGCTTTTCATTTTAATAACTACCTTTGCTGTGCAAAAGTTTTTTAGCTTGATACAGTCCCACTTGTTCATTTTTGCTTTTATTGCTCGTGGTGTCAGATTCAAAAAATCATTATCAAGACCAAAGTCAAGGAGCTTACTGCCTATATTTCCTTCCAAGAGTTTTGTGGTTACAAATCTTATGTATGTCTTTAATACATTTGAGTTGATTTTTGTGTATGGTATGAGATAGTCATCAAGTTTTATTCTTTTCATGTGCCTTTCAAGTTTTCCCAGCACCATTAATTGAAGACACTGTCCTTTCCCCATTGTATATTGGCTTCTTTGTTGTAAACTAACTGACGATATATGCATAAATTTTTTCTGGGCTCTTATCCTGTTTCATTTATCTATGTGTCTGTTTTTATGTCAGCACCATATTGTTTTGATTACCGTAGCTTTGTAATATCAGTTTGAAATCAGGGAGTGTGGTGACTCCAACTTCATTTTTCTTTTTCAAGATTGCTTTGGGTACCTAGAGTCCCTGTGATTCTATACAAATTTCAGATGATTTATTCTATTTCTGTTAAAAAATGCCATTGAGATTTTGATAGGGATTGCACAGATCCCTTTAGGTGGTTTGGACATTTTAATAATATTCATTTTTCCAATCCATTATCATAGAATATCTTTCGTTTGTGTCTTTTTCAATTTTTTTCATTAATGTCTTCCAGTTTTCAATATATAAGTCTTTCACCTCCTTGGTTAAGTTTATTCCTAAGTATTTTATTCTTTTTTTTTTAATTTTTTTAACGTTTATTTATTTTGGAGAGAGAGGGAGAGAAAGACAGGCAAGGGCAAAGAGATGGGGATAGTGGATCCGAAGTGGGCTCTAAGCTGACAGCAATCAGCCTGATGCAGGGCTCAAACTCACAAACCATGAGATCATGACCTGAGCCGAACTCATGACATGACGCTTAGCTGACTGAGCCACCCAGGTGCCCCAGTATTTTATTCTTTTTGATGCAATTGTAAATGAGATTGTTTCTTAACTTCTCTTGTTGATTGTTCACTATTAGTGTATAGAAATGCAACAGTTATTCTATACTGATTTTGTGTTCTATAAACATCTCAAATACCAACTTATAAAAAGGTATTCATGAGAGCCCCACATTTTACTTTACCATATCTATTAATTAGATATGAGTCTAACAAATCAGAAATGATGTAACACACATTTTTTTGATATCATTGAAATGACTGCTTTTACAAAGGAAAGTAAGATTTTACAACTCCATGATGTAACACACCATAATTAAACACAACTAAAGCAATAATAAAACAACAGCTAAACTTTTTTGATCATCGACTTTGTGACAGGCACTATTCTAACTAATCTATGATATTACCACATTTAACTCCCTTAAACTACAAAGTTGGTATTGTTATGAGTTATCATCTCATTTTACTTGTGAAGAAACTGTTAGTCATAGAGTTTAAGATCACTCAGGATGTAAGTGGAAGAACCAGGACTGGAATCCAGGTCTTTGCTTCCAAAGTCTATACTCCTTATTGCTTTGTTTATACTACCTGTCAAAATGTACAATGCATGGCATTCAAAGAAAAGAAAATCAATAAAGAGATTAAAGGAAATATACACGTTTATACAAAAAGCTATGTTTTGACCTGTCAAAAAATTAAATTAATACAAATCATATAGTCAAACGGTAAAGAAAAATTACATCTTTTTCATACAGGGTTATGTCTATTAATTCACTAAATCACTCAAAATATGTTCAATGAATGTCTTCTAAGTGATAGAGATTGTTGGAAATGCTGAGAGTAAAACAAGAGAGAACAAAACTGACAAAGTGCCTGACATCATAATGCTTGTATTCCAACAATAAGATGAAACTGGAAATAAATTATGTAATCAATTCAACAGCTATTCTTTTTTTTTTAATGTTTATTTATGTGAGAGTGACAGACAGAGAGAGAGAGAGAGAGAGAGAGAGGGAAAGGGAATTGCGAAATCTGAAACAGGTTCCAGGCTCCGAGCTATCAGCACAGTCTGATGCGCAGCTCGAACTTGACAACAGCAAGATCATGACCTGAGCTGAAGTCAGATGCTTAACCAACTGAGCCACCCAGGTGCCCCTTAACAACCATTTAAGTTGTAAAAATACCAGGATTAGAATAATTCTTCCCTAACACAGAGCACATACCTTCAGAAGCCTATTAAAATTCTCCAAAGAGTTTTCAAATTCTTGATACTGTAATAGCTTATAAAAAAGGGATAAACAAAAAAAGCAAGAGAAAACAAACACAATTCTCAGGGAATATGAATAAATATCTAGAAACTCAAAGGAAGGTATTAGCTAAAAAAGTAACAGAATTAGTAAAGGAATCAGTAAAGGAATGTTGTGTCTGAGTATAAAATAACTTTATCTCTTCCTATACCAGCAATAATTACCTTGAAAGCATGGTAAAAAGGAGATGTCATTTTAAAATTGTAGGAATAACAAGAATAAGAATGATATCACGCTACATGATATTTTACAACGAATATGAACATATGAGGATCTTCTTAAAAAAATTATAAAACTCTATTGGGTAATTAAAAAAACATTTGACTTACTAGAGATACATAATTCTAATGTCATTCAACTAGGTCAAAACAAAACATAAAAATATCTGTAACCTCCAAATTAATTTATAACTTGTACAAAATTCCCATCAAACCCAAATTAATTTATAACTTGTACAAAATTCCCATCAAAATATTTATATATTTTTTAAATATATAAATAAAATTGTTCTGAGGAAAGAAGAATAGAAAATAAATTTTGTGGAAAAGATAATGTACAACTACCTGGACTAAATATTTTGACAATAATTTAAAGATTTCTGAATCAGAGAGATACGGGTTTCTAATTTTTCCCTGGGGGGGGGGGGGGACACGGGGAGGCGGGGCTGAAGATAAAGAGGAGGATGAAGTGACCAAGATAACTGTATTAGAAATAGGTTTCCAAATTCCTCTCTCAGTGTTAACTTTACCCCAAGCCCCATGATCCTGGTAACCAGAGCCAGTTAAAGAAATCCTCTGTCCCTTTGTGTTCCTGAAACAGTTTACTACAAGGAATCATTCTTCCTCATATGACTAGAAAAGACTCATAGATAACTCCCTTGTTTACCTTATGACAAGGCTAGACACAGATGCTCTAATTCCCATTCTTTGCTCAAAAATGATACCTGAACTGTTTATACCCAATGATCAATCTCAACAAAATATGTTACCTTGACTTAACCAAAGATTAGTTAAAAAGCTTCTCTACTTCCCTGAGACCCCTGAACTTTGACCCACCCCCAGTCTTAACCAGCATACAACCTAATAGTCCCTCCTGAGAACAGGCTGATCTCAAAGTAAAACATTCTCTGTACTATCCAATCACTCCACCTCTACCCACCTACCTCTATTCATTCCACGTCCACAAACAGGTTCCTTCTGGCCATATTCCCTCTTCCTTCTATAAGAAAAACCTTTTCTGCCTACCTTTCTTTTTTATTTATTTTTTAATGTTTATTTATTTTTGAGAGATAGAGACAGAGCGGGAGCTGGGGAGGGGAAGAGAGAGAGGAAGACACAGCATCCGAAGGAGTGTAGGTTCCGAGCTCTCCACAGAGCCCAAAGTGGGGCTGAACCATGGAACTAGAAATCACGACCTGAACCGAAGACAGATGCTTAACTAACTGAGCCACCCAGGCACCCCTTTTTCTACCTGACTTTTAAGACACTTACAGATCTCATGATGTTAGCATTTTCCTCACTGCAATAGTTCCTAGTCCCCTATTGCAAAGGTACCTTTCTCCTTCTTGCCCTCGTGAATAAATTTTTCCTTTACAGGATTCTGGATTTGTTTTTTATTTAGCAAAAGGCTCTAATTCTGATTTAGCACTAGCAGGGTCTGACTTTATTTTTCGGTTCAAATAAATGAATACATTATCCATAAGCAGGGCAGGGGCAGAGAGAGAGGGAGACACAGAATCTGAAGCTGTCAGCACAGAGTCTGAAGCAAGGCTCGAACTCACCAACCATGAGATCATAATCTGAGCAGAAGCCAAGCACTTAACCAACTGAGCACCCAGGTGCCACTTCTAATTCTGATTTAGATAATAAAGTGTAAAAATAAGCATAATCTAGGATCGACTTGACTAGAGGTGTAAGTGTTCATGATCGGAAGGTCAAATAAATAATACAAAAGGGAACAGAGATTTATTCATTTGCCCATTTTATGGTAAATATTAATTATGTTATTCTAGTAATGAATAAATGGGAAAAAAACAAGATGATTGATAATTTGCATGCTGTTAAAGAGGAAGATGAAATTAATAACAGAATATCCAAACAAATGTACAGAGTTAGTTGGGTTAAGCTGTATAAAGAGATATATACACTCCTATAAGAACTTTTAACATGGAGAAATTAAAAGTCAGAAGAAGTGTTTATTTCTGGAAATGACAGGTAAATAGAGAAGGGATGAAGAAAAAAAAGGTATGGTAAAAAGCATTTTAGGCAGAGGAAAGTAGACATGGGAAGGTGAAGACTAACAAATATCTAACTCTAAGAGTAAACAGAACAAACAGGTTCACAGGACTTGATAAAAAGTGGTGGCTGCAGTAAGTCTTGATTCATTGGCATCCAGAAGCATCAAGGCATCTTTATATACTTCTGGTGGCCTAAGCCATAGGAGAAAAAGAGGCTGATTGGAATAAAAAACTTGTTTTGACAACATGCTCTGTCCCTTCTGTGATGTCTACTTAGCTTAAATACAGACACAAAAACCAAAGAAAATGTGAGGAAAATTACTGAAATCATACTGTGAAATTGAGAGTGTGGTATGGAATATGAACATTTATGAAACTGACTTAGGTGCAATAATTAGAGATTATTATCACATGATTTCAAAAAATGTTCTTTTACAAAGGGATTTACTATTAATTTCCTTAAATAAAAACTTATTTAGAGTATTTATATTTAAAACTAACATAATATTAATTTAAACTACATCTTTATTTAAGTACCGCGCTCAGATACCAAGAGACTAACTTATTTCTTTTCTTTTACATTCAATTAACTATCAATTAACAATCCTTATATTGATGCTAATCAACCAACAAATCTTCCAACAACTGTAGACAAAGAATTTCCAAGTCACTAACCAAAACAATTGAGCTAACCAAGTAAAACATTCAGGAGCTTAGAACAAGATTAAATTTTATTCAACTTCTTAATCCTCATAAGAACAAATCCACTAACCAGTTTTAGGCCTCATTGCTTTATTTTCTATTTTTGAAAGAATTTGTTGTGAGATAAATAGGTGTGAAGGAAGGAATATCTGGTATATTATATTGCTTTAAACACATTCTCATCAAATTGCTGGAATTAAGGCTTAAGTTTAATTCAATTAATGGAAAATGCCCACCATATACATTTTTCAGAATGTAATAATGACTACAGTTTATTCAGTTCCCATTATGCACAAGTACTGAGGTAGGTATATTTTTCATATTATATAATTTAATTCTAACAACACACTATATTAAGTATCATGAAAGAAAAAATTGTGGAAGATCTTGAAACGGATCAAAAATATTGCAGATATTAGTGGAAGGCTATGCGTTTTTTTAGAACATAGCCTTCTAGATTATCTGATTCTATGGGGTTTATACATTTTATCACCTTTGAGCTATTTTATAAGTATATAAATTATACGTTACTTACAGTAATAATTCTTGTCTCCAAGTCAGTAAATAAAATCTGACTCTACAGAGAGAGTTGAAACCTGCCACCACAACAAAAAGTCAGTTTTATAATACTTGTAATTTGATTTCATAGATCGCACAAGTCTCTGGACTTTGAATTTTCTTTTAAATCATTATACTTATCTGTTCACTCATTAATCATGAGTTAAAATTGTTGACATGTGTTCCTTTTCCATGAGAGTCATGATTTTACCCTTTTAAAAATTTAGGCTGAAAAATTACTATGATTATTCTCATTTTTCAAAAAAAAAAAAAAAGAAACTAAAACTTGAAGAAGTTAGCTGACTTGCCCAAGTTTTTGCTTGCCCAGCTTTGGTTAACTCCACAGCACATCCTCTATACCCCAAATCACTATGCCTTGCTAAAATTTAGACTGTTTGGTTTTTTACTTCATTATCTCAAGTATCTCACCATCAAAAGTACCAAAGAACACAGAAATACTCGAGAAAAGCTGTTCTTTAAAAAAGATGGCAGTTAACATTTCCACTAGATAATTTAATTGGCAAAGACCATACTGATTGTCCAACCAACTAAACAAATGAGACTTTTTTGTTCCCAGAGAGCTCTGACTTTATTTTTCGGTTCAAATAAATGAATACATTATCCATAAGACATTTATTTTAATAAATGAACTCTAATTCCAAAATAGAATGAAAAGGAATGAAACCAAGGCAAGAGTTTTATCCCCTGGATGAAATTAGATATTGCCATTTGTAGTATTTCTTACTGAAGCTCTCTTTGTTTTGCTCTTAGGCAGCAGCAGAAACACAATCTCAAATTGTACCCATGTTTAACGTTATACCATGGAACAATGCACCACATTAAAGGTTATAAGGTATATAGTGGTAAAAGAATCTTAATAGAAGGTATAATTAAGGAATAAAAAAAATCTGAAAAAAAAAAGGAAGAAAGGAAGAAGAAAGAAGAAAGGGAAGGACTGAGTGGGTAAGGAGGAGAGGGAAGGAAGAAGATATACACATTTTCCTTCACATTAAAAAACCTGACATCTTTTCTGGTGGTGACCATCTCCCCAAGAGAGCATGCCCCTCACAAAGGACATCCTGCACCCATCCCTGGAAGAAAAGAGGAAGCACAAGAAGCAGTGACAGCTGCAGAGCCCCAACTCCTACTTCATGGACATGAAATGACCAGGATGCTACAAAATCAACACCATCTTTAACCATGCACAAATTGTAGTTTTGTGTGTTGGCTGCTCCCCTCTCCTCTGCCAGCCTACAGGAGGAAAAGCAAGGCTAACAGAAGGATGCTCCTGCAGACCAAAGCAGTACTAAAAGCACCCTGAATCAAGATGAGTGGGAAACTATCCCAAGAAACAGATTTTTGCTAAATAAAAAAAATTTCTAAAAATTAAAAACAAATAAACAACCTCACATAACTTAGAAAAATGTAACAAACCCATTAAAAATACCATTTTGGAAAACAAAACACTGCTTTCTTCACCTTACTTTAGCTACTAAAGTCTCTCACAGAGAGGTTTCCAACAACAAAAGGTGTTAATTCACATTTAATTTTTTTTCAACTGCAAGGAGAAATCATACTTTGAATAGTCAAACTTTACTTTGTAAGACCCAAATTACTTAAAATTATTCATTAATCTTAAAATTGGCACCAACAAAAACCTCCTTTTTAATGACATAAGGTTTGACAAGCCTCTGTGTTGCGTCACCATCTGCCACATCCTGCTCTGATATTTATAAATAGAGTTGTGCTATTGACGGTTCTACAACTGTTCCAGGTGTGAGACATTACAATAGAGAATTCTCTTTGATCACTGCAATGTCATTTCTCCTTTTTGAATGCAAGCCGTCTGGACTGTTCTCAGATTCCCAGAGACATGTCTAAAAAAGCCTTTTAATCTCTAACTGGGTTTTTTCAGGTGAAATTGGTCACAAGAAAAAGAGATAATCAGAAATATATATTAATACAAAAAACAACACAGATTACTGCTTTTTTTAAAAAAAGAAAAGAAATATGAAGCTCTTGATTTTCATCACTTTTAATTTCTAATCCTAGGGGACTCAGTTGGAAATGCTACATGGTTCTTGAAATACCAGCTTTACAATTTCTGGTTCGACATGTTTCTGTTCATTCAAATCTAATTCTTGAAACTTAAAAAAAATGTTTTTAGGAACCCAATTTACATAGTTTGGGCTTTAAAACGTAATTCTGAAAACTGGTTCATTACATGACATTTACATCAAAAGAAAAAAAAAAAAGCACTCCTCCTCTCTTCTCCAGGTAAAATCATGTATAAAAATATAAACATCCTGATACTTAGTTCTCTCGAAATTTAATTAAAAACAAAAACTTGGTTAAAATTTCATTAGTAGCTAAGTAAAAATATGGAGGCTTATCTAACTGGGAAAGAGAGGAGAAACTGGAAAACCAAAAAGGTGATGATCAGAGAACCAGGTCAGGACTTAAAAGAGAGAAGTAGGATGTAAGAACTCAAGAAGAGACCAAGTTAAATGTTTAATGTTTATGTGAAGAAAAAAATTCAGATCTATTACTGATGGTTTTATATCTATTATCAAGGAACAACATCTGTAACTAGAGGTGTCATCTCTACTAATTAAAGACAAATGGAGACAGGGATAAGGAACATATACAAATTTAGTGCTTTCCATGAAATGATTTAGAGTACAGCAAAGAAAGAAGTATCTCATCCCAAAGATCGTTGCTTTAAATGAGAGAAAAATATGCTTTATTTATAAAGATGGCAGGTTCTAAAGTAATAGAAAAACAGTTACTCTTTATGACTGAATAGAGTCATAAAAATTTACATAGCCTCAACATTTTGGGAGATAATAGAGTGAAGTAATAATTTAGTATGTTAAAAAGAACACCACAAGCCCCAAATGAAGTCACTTATATTAAGAGCCCCACATGAACAAATCAAGACAATACCTAACCTAACGGCAGTTTCAGTACCCCCAATAATGTAACCTTTAACCAGTCAACATCGAATTTTCTGGTCAGCACTAGGAAATGTACTGATAGACTCTTCATTCCCCTTAGGAGGGCGACATTCTTTCCTAATAGTTTCTTTTTTTCCAATCCTTTTCTGCCTTTAAAAACTGATCCTGGGGCACCTGGGTGGCTCAGCTGGTTAAACCTCCGACTTCAGCTCAGGTCATGATCTCACAGTTTGGGAGTTGAAGCCTTGCATCTGGCTCTCTGCTGTCAGCACAGAGCCTGCTACAGATCTTCCGTCCCCCCCCTCTCTCCCTGCCTCTCCCCATTCACGTTCCGTTTCTCAAAAATAACAGTAAAAAAATTAAAAAATTAAATAAAAACTGTTCCTTTCCTGCAGCTTAACAGAGCTCTCCTCTACTTGTGAGATGGGATGCTGCCTGATTCATAAATCATTTAAAAAAGTCAATTAGAGCTTCAAATTTACGTGCTGAGTTTTGTTGTTCAACAATTCTAATGATGATCTACTTATTGTCCAGTTAACAAAGGATCAGAAGACACTTAAAATATTTGATTAGATGACCAGAACTATGACAAACTTTTAATGACTACAGAACATTAGAAAACTCAGTAAATTAATTTGCAAGAAAAATGAAAAACAAGTGAACTTTTATAACTTAAAACAACATAGAATTACCTCGTAATACCTCATATAATGGGTCATCAGGCTTCTGAAAAATTTAATAATTCAGAAAAAAAGTATAAACGTCCAAGGATCAAAAAGGTATCTAACCACCAAGGAAAACTGCTATCTCTAAGAAGCAGTTGGTTTACTCAGAACTACATTTAAAATGATGGACACTTGATTTTCCCTGACAACCTCCTATTCTTCCAGAATTGAAGTGACTATAAGAAGTAGAAAGGGTATGTGAAAGCACTCAAAACGTCACACATATAGACAAGTCAAAACTAAGTCTCTAAGGAAGAGAGAAAAATCTCCAGTAAGGAGAGAAATCAGAAGTTCCAGCTAAAACACCTGGCTTCTAATTCTGCTTTACTTAGTTACTTATAGCTTTTTGTCTATCTTGTTTAATCAGAATTCTTCCTTATCACTAAAATGAAGACTATATCATCTTGCCTGTCTCCTAAGCTGTTGGTGAGGATCTAAGTTTTGAAACAGTACACAATAGCATAAAATGAAGATTGCAAAGAGGTAATGTAAGTAAGTTAACTAGGCCAGACTTAAGAAAACCATGAGCTCCAGTGTGGGAATAGAAAACAATAGGCCACTGGTCTTAAGGTAGAGTAACCAAGTTTTTAGAATGCTAATCCAAGAATGAAATTTCCAGACAAAAAAAAATTTTTTTTAATATGATAAATAACTGTGGAACAAACTGGTAGACAGCTCGAACTCATTCTACAGAAACATCAAAACTAATAAACAAACAAACAATAACAACAACCATCAAGCAGACCAGCATATGTATGATGGAAATCCAAGGAGAAAGAGAGAGGCAAAGAAAAAGTATTTAAAAATAGGATGGCCTAAAACTTCCCAATTTTGATGAAATACATGAATTTACACATCCAGAAGCCCAATGAACTCCAAGAAATATAAATTCAAAGAAATCCATACTAAGACTTGACTAAATCATCAAAGACAAAGAAAGAATCTTAAAAACAGAAAGAGAAGTGAATAAGATTAAAAGCTGACCTCATCAGTAACCATGGAGGCCAGAAAGCAGTGAGATGACATTTAAAATGCTAAAAGAAATGTCAACCATCAGTTCTATAGCCAACAAAACTATCCTTTAAGAATAAAGGAGAAATTGACACACTCCCAGATAAACAAAGCTAAAGGAGTTTGTTAATAGTAGACTTGTCCTGCAAGAAATGCTAAAAGGAGTCCTTGAAACTGAAATGAAAGGACACTAGATAGTAACCTGAAGACATTACTAAAGATAAAGAACACTAGTAAAGGTAACTGTTTAGTTACCTATAAAAGCCAGTATTACCACACTTGTGGTTTGCAACTCCTCTTTGATTCCTGCAGGAATTAAAAAGCAAATGAATAAAATAATAATTATAAATCCATATTAATGGGCAATGCATAAAGATGTAATTACTGACAAAAACAATATAAAGGGGGAGGATGGAAAGGCAAAGGAAAGGACTGTTTGTATGCCATTCAAACTAAGTTGATACTAATTAAACTAGGTCGTTATAAGTTTAGTATGTTAATTGTAATCCCCAAAGTAATCACTAAGAAATATTAAAACACATACACAAAAGGAAATAAGAAAATCAAAATGGTACACCACCAAAAACAAAAAACATAGTAATGAGTACTTGACATGGACTGAAACGTGTCCTCCCCAAATTCATATGTTGAAGCCCTAAGCCCCAGAATTTAAGAATGCAAATGTATTTAGAGAAAGGGCATTTAAAGTGATAATAAAGTTAACATGTGGCCCTTATGGTGGATCCTAATCCAATTTGATCATTGTCCTTATAAAATTAGATACAAACAAATAGACACCATATGACAATTCTGTGAAAAGGTAGCAAAAGGAGAGAGGACTCAGAAGAAATCAAAGCTGATGACATGCTGATCTTGGACTTCTCGCCTCCACAACTCAGAAAAAATAAATTTCTCTTGGATAACCACTCAGTCTTGGTACTATTATGGCAGCCTGAGCAAACCAATACAGTACCTATTTGAAAGAGCATATTATTCTGTATTATTTACTTTTCTGTTACCTGAGTGGAAACAATAGGAGCAATTAACAGTGGCAATCAGTAAAAATTAAAGGTAGGACTAATCAAATAATATATGTGAGAAAATACAATAATTATTATGTTTCTTTTGTTAAAATAAATTCAGCAACTTATTTTATCTTTTTTTAACTCTTTATTGGAATTTAAATTTTATAGGCCATATTTTATATTCTTAATATATAAATGTAAGATTTTTTTAAAAGAAGAGTAAAAAAAAGTGGGATTAAACAAATATTACCAGTATTTAGAAAAAATAACAATCACATGTATCTTTTTGTCCCATGAAATAGAATAGTTTTTCTCTTTTTGTCTCCTTTCCAATAACATTTCTCTGAACTGAGTAGAACCATTAGGACAGCCTTCTTTTTAGTGTGGTAAAACTGAATATCGTTAAATGTAACCTTCATTTTGACCACTCTGGTTGTATCAAGTCCATATTCTTGATGTCAGTCCTGTGATGATATCAAGCTAAATACCCTCTCAATAAGCATGGAATACTTAGGATTGTAATTATTAGTAATGGCAGGTATTTAGGTATGCAAGAAATTGTTTCAAACTCCACAAAATATCCATCTATTTTGAATCTAAATGCTTGTTTTGGTATTCCAACTGTTCGTCAATCATGCCTTTTGCACTGATAGATTAATTATATGTGCTTTCCATGTGTAAAATAAACATCATTTCAGAAGCACACTGGTAATTTCAATTTATGCTGGCAAAGTTGCATTCCAAATGAGTTACAGTTTTAGTAAAGAAATTGAGGAGGTCTTACTTAACATGGCTATACTTTTGTGGTGACTTTTTTCCCCACCTTGAGTTAGGAAGCAGTTATCTTACACAAAAATGAGACATTTGTTTGTTGTATAAGTTTTTTCTAGTCTCCTTATGGCTTCTTCAAATATCATCAAACATTTTTGGAGAAATGGCATAAAAATTTCTGTTTTAGTATAATCTTTTTCTCCGTTCTCATCCTCAATGTATTGCCAAATTAGACAAGGACATTCTTCCTGTCTCACACTTTAAAAATATTTTACTGCAGGATATCTTTTCTAAGCCCAACAACAATTATAGCCATTCTTTAGGCACATGTCCAAGGAGCCTATCTCCTTCCATTTCTTTAAAGTCAAAAATCACATTAAGTGCACCTGTACATACTGAGAACATTGAAAAGTACCCTAAAATGTTCACTATGAAAGCATGAATATCACAGGTAGCAAATCACATCACTTTTTAGCAGTGTTGTATACAAGAGGTGCAAACACACTCTGCAGATAAGATCTTTTATTTTCATTTAAAAAAAGTTTACACTAAATGAAATTGTCCAAATTTAAGTTTGCACTGTCTGTCAAATACACAGATGAGTAAAGTCTAGAATTATATTTGGAGATCTCAACGATATTCTTTATGTTGCCTAAAATCTCCAAGAACATGATTTAACAGATTTAAAAAATCAAAGTATCTAAGAACTAAATGGAACGTTTTCTTGTTGACATGATTTGCCACATCAATTGATATATGTAAGTGTGGTTGTTGGTCATATCTATCAAAATCAACTCTACATTGATTGTAAAGTGTTAACCTTTAGTTAACTAAACACTTTTAGTTCTTCTTTCATAGAATTTTTCATCTTTGCAAATAATTGCTCCCTTTCAATGTTTCTGCATATTTTTCCATAGCTACCATGTAAGGTATTAAACCACAGAACAGGAAGAAATCCACCTAAACCTAGTATTGCATGGGGAAATTACCTTGAAGCACTAGCAGCCTCTATGTACATAAACACAACAGCTTTGCCAGAGAGCAAAGAACGAAAAGGGCCTACCAACTAAATTAAGATGTTGACATTACAAACTTACTGATTTAAAACAAAAAGCAAGAAGCAAGGGGAAAAGCTGGGGTAAGTTAACACTCACGGTGTAACACCTTAGGATGCAATCCAGTTATACAGGACCTCAACTAGCTGAATGTTCAAATACCCTGTCTATTCATCTTAACAGCCTCTCCTGATGATGATGGAGTACTTAGGAGAACAAGGTCACAGTTCACAAGGGGGAACCACACACAGTAGTGCTTAGAATCACACATATACATTCC
Source organism: Paguma larvata (assembly GCA_030068075.1). NCBI lineage: Eukaryota > Metazoa > Chordata > Mammalia > Carnivora > Viverridae > Paguma > Paguma larvata. The sequence continues at coordinate 66,143,875 of CM057837.1, forward strand.
ACTTGCTCTCTGAGACCAACACGAGAGCAAAGATGCTAAAGCTTGAAAAATGCCTGCTGAATAGGCAAGGTTTTATTTCCTGAGTTGGGGGCAGGGGGATGGGTGCAGAATAAGAACATACAAGTGTCACTAATAAGTGATCAATGTGAGGGTGACATGACTATTAGCCCAATGGTACATGATCATGATATGGTTTTTTCATCCCTTTCTATAAGAAATACTCTTATGTGTTACAACACAGTTCTTCTTAGTCTATCCTTAGCAGTCTTACAGGTTAAAACTCACTTCCTATTTATATATAACATGTGAGACTTGCCTATTTCCCAAACTACTTGATTATTTACTATCTATACTTAAAAAAAAATCCCATGACTCTTCTCTCAATCTTACAAGATATCAGTTTATTATTCATGAATTCCATCTACCCTGTTTTTCTTATTTCAATGGAAGAACTGAATATTTTCAAAATATATATAAAACACATAGACACAGAAAATACATATTTCACATGGTATATACCACCAAAAATATGTAGAATTAAGTGGTCTATGAATACTTAGATGATCACTGAATTCTTACCGTATCATATATTTTATCCTATTTTAGATCTACAGTTCACAGAATCTGGCAGACATTGTTAGCATAGGTCTACGGGACTTATACCTACTGTCCAATACTTGCTTCTTTAATAATGTAGAATGATAGAAAAAATGGAAATCTATAATCCAGTTGTTTTGTGGGTGAAGGAGAACTCAAATGGAAAGAAAAGTCCCAGACCAACCAATCAAACACATTAACACAAAACAAAACCCAGTACTTTTCCCTGGTGGGCTATCCCTATCAACTCCTTTCTAGTGTATTTGCCTATACTTTTTAGACCACTCTAAACTCAACCTCAATGTCCTCATTCAATAAGACTATATCAGAATTAGATACAACTAAGACCATATCAGGATTGGTCACTCTAAGGTTCTAACTATATTTTCAGATTTTTCTTAAAATTTAGACAAGAGAGCTTAAGTTACCTAGCACAATGCCTAGCACATGGCAGAGGTTCAATAAACATGTGCTTTATGTACAAATGAATCAGTTCCTCCTATTATCGACCTTCGAGGAAAATCTGAGAAATTGTCATTCTAAAGGCAGGTACTTTTAAAGTATTGTTTTTGAAAATTGTATAATTATCCTAGATATAAACTATAATTTGGCAATTGTGTATTTGGATTATCAGTCAGATGGAAAGGAAAAGGACTCTCAAAATATTAAGGGAACTGAAAAGCAAACAAAATCTTCAATTGAGGACTAGATTGAAATTAGTATTTTTAAGTGGATGAGAGCCACAATTCTGGTTGTCTTGTCCTTAATGGGTAAATTTAAGTTTTGTTAAGATAAAGAAAATTCAGAAAAAAGGCATAAAGTTTAATTATATTTAAAAAATAACTAAGAACTTTGGCACAGTAAAATATACCACAAGCAGAACTTAAGTACGAATAACAAATAAATACTTTCAACAGATAAATAATTTCCATAAAATATGAAGTATTTCTATAAATCATTAACACATGAAAAATTAATAAACAGTGAATGGATTCGACAAGTAATTAAGAAGAAATATAAATGAACAATATATTACGGCATATTCAAGCTTACCAATAATCAAATGAACACCAATTAAAATAATTTTTGTTGATTAGATGGACAATGATTGCTAAAATTCTGATTCAAAACCAACAAAACTATTCTGTAGCAATAAAATATAGATTGGAACAATTATGTACAATGACCACAGTCTAGAATCATTTCGAATCTATTGCTTTATAACTTTTAAAATAATTAACCAACCTGTGCCACTTTAATAGAATTCTGGGTAGAGCCACCAGCATGATATTCAACTTTGAATTTTTTCACAAGTTCATCAAACCTACGAGAAAATCACAGTAGAAAAAATAAGCTAGTTGTCACAATGCAAATTTTTCTGATTAGAAGTACATTAAGTCACAATTAGTAAAATATTTTCAATTATATAATTATGTTGAATAAATGAATTAAAATATGTATGGAAACCAAGCTTGCTGAATTTCTGTAGTTACGAAAAATTTTCCACAAATGTACAATTATAAGAATTCAAAATATATAAACTGTCCATAACTAACCATTACACCAAAAAAGGTAAAAATACAAATTCATAAATTATTACTTTAAGCAATGCATATTTTCCCATATTAAATGTGGATCTCTAGAATCCTTACAAATGTAAATTCTAATAAACTTAAAAAGTTCTAGATATCATAAAGACAATTAGTTTAAAATTTAAAGAACTGGGAAACTACACTTTGGGGTATGATTCTAGGCAACTGCTTGGTGACCTAATTTCTGTATCTGCCAAATAAAGGCACAGAGAGAAGAGATCTAAAGCTCCGGTAGTTCATTATTTTGGCATCCGATAAAAGCTACAGAACTTCTCTCCAGGAAAATACATTCATGCACTCACTATACATGAAACTTTCACATACCCAGGCAAAGGACTACGGACACTGATTTGAATAAATCTCAAATTAGATGGCATTTATTAATCTGGATCTCAAATCAATATTCCTTACTACCTATCTCTAGCATGTTAGAGATACCCAAGGGGCATAAGTATGTACTTTAATTCCAAAGGACTAAGAAGCTTTGGAAGGAGATAAGGATGAATACGCATGAGAAAAAAGAGGAAATCAGAAAACATCAAATTATCAAAAAACAAAATATATGCAATATAGACAGCAGTTGTTATAGGAGGTTGGTCAAAAAAGGAGAGATTGGGATATGAACAGAATATTCAAGGAAGGCTTCAGAATTGACAAGTATTTTCAAAACTTTAAAAACTTTAAGTACAGAAGTAGGTCCTTTCACCTAAAATGAAACATTTCACAAAACCTCAAAATACAAAGAAGACAAATATAGAGACGGTTATATTAGGAATAGGAAAAATGGAGTTATATCCACTCCCATACATTCAACTGCTTTGGGATTCCATCTGTAAAACCCTGAGATGTCAATAAACACAATTAGTAAAACTGCCCAGAACTTTGACAGAATTTGTATGCCACTAATAATATCAAAGGAATAATTACAGTAGAGAAGGCAAAATATACAGGGAAGTTCTCTTCTACTTACTTACTTTTTTTTCATGTTTGTTTATTTTTGAGAGAGAGAAAGTGACAGAGCATGAGCAGAGGACAGCAGAGAGGGAGAGGGAGACACAAATCTGAAGCAAGCTGCAGGCTCCACGCTGTCCACACAGAGCCTGACGCAGGGCCCGAATCCGCAAACCATGAGATCATGACCTGAGCTGAAGTCGGACGCTCAACCGACTGAGCCACCCAGGTGGCCCTTTCTGAACTAGATATCAGCTAAGCGTGATGTTAAAGATTAGAGGAAAAAGGGAGAGTGAACGGATAAAGTAAACATACAATGATCGATTGCGAGGCTCATTTGAAGTCCCTCCACTTTCAAAACCCTCCAAAGGTTTTGGATCATATTTGTAATGGGTTGGATTGTGGCCTCCATACAGATAGGTCCCCCCAAAACCAGTGAATGTAACCTTATTTAGGAAAGGAGGCTTTGGAGATACAAGAAAGTTAAGGACCTTGAAATAAGAGCTTCCCTCCTACATTACCCAGGTGGGGCCTAAATTCAGTAATAAGTCTTATAACGGACAAAAGAGAAGACACAAAGGATAAGACCATGTGAAGATGGAAGCAAAGACTAGAGTGATAAGCCATAAGCCGAGGAAGTCAAGGAATGCCAACACCCACCAAAAGCTGGAAGAGGCAAGGGAGGATTCTCTCTTTGGCTCTTCACAGGGAACATAGCCATGCCAACCCCCTTAGTTCAGACTTCTACCCTCCAGAACTGTGAGAGAATTAATTTCAATGTAAGCTCCCTAGTTTGTGGTAGTTATAACAATGCCATCCTTTCTCACTTTCTCAAGAATCTGTCCTTAATTTATAGCCTTCTCTAATTTATCATAAATATCTCCCTTCAAATGACTAATAATGAAATAGCTATAATATTTTGGGGAGAACTAGGTGGGCCTAAATTTATTATAGATATTAAAATCACAATAAACCAACTATGGTTTGAATGAAATGTACATAATGAAAAATGTAAAAGGAAATGTCTGTGTTGGAAGGCATACAACATACTGTTCAATAGCAATCTGACTACAGATGAGAATGTTAGTTGCACCACTCCCTGTGTGATCTTGGCTGCACCTATGAGTCCTTTTGTGTTTCACTTTCCAATGAGGAAAGTAAATAGGAGCTGAGAACACCAACTTCATAAACTTGTAGTGAGCATTGAAAAAACTATAATTTGAATAAAATGTTTAAAACAGTAACTTTAGGCATATAATAAATACTATGTAAGTGTTAGCTATGGAACCTAACCCTAAAACCTCAGAAGGTTCTGAGTACCCATAATTTTAGAAAAACTGAGCAATACTTAAATAGGCTTCTTTGCTTCAGAATATCTCGAGGGCTTTAATATGCTGATATGCACTGGGAAAATTCAAGGGGGGATGTAGTACACACACTTCCTAAACTTGTAATGTAATCCTTTTTCTCCAGAGCATCTAACAAAACTAATGTTTTTTCAACTATAATAGTCTAGAACCATATTGGTCTAATAAGGTCTAATAACTAGCTTCATCTGGCTACAGACATTCAAATTTAAGCTAATAAAGTTAAATAAAATTTAAAATTCAGTTCTTCAGAGGCACCAGGGTAACTCAGTCAGTTGAATATCTGACTCTTGATTTGGGCTCAGGTCATAATCCCAGGGGGTTGGACGGATCCCTGCGTTGGGCTCACACTGAGTGTGGAAACTGCTTAAGACATTCTCTCTCTCTCCCTCTGTCCTGCTTGCACTCTCTCTCTCTCTTAAACAAAAAACTAACTAAATAAATAAAATTCAGTTCTTCAGTCACGCTAGCCATATTTCAAGTGCTCGGCAGACATGTGTGAATAGTGGCTATCAAAGTCATACACAAATAAAGAATATCCCTTTATTATAAAAAAGTACTATTGGAGGTGCTAGGAGAGTTCAGTAACAAAAATAAACAACAGAGTAAACATCAATTCTAGAGCTGAAATGGACCTAAATGAACACCTTCATTTAAGAAATGGGAAATGGGTGGCTCAGATGGCTAGGCGTCAGACTCTTGATTTCCTCTCAGGTCATGATCTCACAATTCAGGAGACCAAGCCCCACAACGGGCTCTGTGCTGACAGCGTCAAACCTGCTTCAGATCCTCTCTTTCCCTCTCTGTCTCCCCTCCCTCACTGTCTCTATCTCAAAAGATAAGAAATAAACTTAAAAAAAGAGAGAGAAATGGGAAAAGTTAGCATAAAGTTTGAGTAGATTGCCAAACAGAGGTCACATATGGCACACTGGTGAGTCAAAATCAGAACTGCAGCATCAAAATTACTTGTTAATTAATTACAAACACACACAAATCAGTGTATATTTTTTATCATTCCAGTCTATGGAATGGTTTTCTATAAAAAACAAAATTTTGCTTATTAATGTTACTTCTGGAATCAGTTCAAGTATAAAAATTATAGGACTTCATATTTCATGATGGATGATGATGCATATGTTTGCATCCTCTTCCAAGTCTTACCAGATGTCAAAAAACATGTTTTATATATATTTATACATATATATGAAAAAATGTATAACAATATCACAAAGCAAGCAAAGAGGCCAAATGCAGACCGCAAATTTAAGAAATAATAAATACTAGCTTTACTGAAAGAAAACATAATAGAATTGACAAAGCAGTGATAGGAGACATAAGAGAGTATTTCCTCTGAACACTCTCCTACCTTACACACAGGAGTAAAATTTGTTTAAGTGCTCCAATTTGTTGTTGAAAGTCCTCCATATCCTGATGATTGTGTAGCTTCCTAGCCTACCTGACAATTTTTTCTCTTTAAAAAAATTTCTGGTAGCAGCTTTATTGAAATACAATTCACATACCATATAATTCACTCATTTAAAGTCTACAGTCCAATCATTTTAAATATATCCATAACTGTGCAACCATCACCACTATCAATTTAAGAATATATTCATTAACTCATCAAGAAACACCCAAACCTTTAGTTATCAAAACCGAATATCCCCATCATCCTTCCACATCCTAGGTAACCACTATTCTATTTTCTATCTCTGTATTTTTGTCTATTCTAGATCTTTCATATAAATGGAATCATATAATAAGTGAATGATTTTGTTGACTGGATTTTTTCACTTAGAATAATGTTATCAGTGTTGATACATGCTGCAGCATCTATTAGCACTTTATTCCTGTTTTTAGCTGAATAACATTGTGTTATACAGATATACCACATTTTGTTTATCCATTCATCTATCCCTGGACACTCAGATTGGTTATTATGAATAATAGCATAATAAACATTCACATACAAGGTTTTGTGTGGACATAATATTTTCATTTCTCTTGGGCATACGCCTAGGAGTGAACTACTGGGTCAGTTTAACTTTTAACTATTAACTTTAAGTTTTTAACTTTTTGAAGAACTGCTGCCCTATTTTCCAGTCGTTCCTAATTTTTTCTCAGAGAAAATGCAGAAAACCTTGCCTGCCCAATTATATGAAAAAGAAGCACCTAAAAAGTAACAGAGTTTCTTTAAATTAGTTTTACCACTTTTGAAATTTTTAAAAATATCAATAGTTGAATGAAAGAACCTGAGTGATAAAAATGGCCTTGGATAAAAAATAAGATGAAGGTAAGAAAGCTGAAAATACCCAGGAAAATACCCAGAAATCAGTAGGAAACATAAGAGATAAAAAGTATGAAAGAAACTAGCGATAATGAAGGGTAAGAAAGAAATACTAGAAAGAAACGTTTTCAAAAGAGAAAAATATATAATCTTCAGATTTGTTCAAATATGAGGCAATTCCATTAGAGAGGGACTAGGATCCATATTTGGACAATACTTTATTCAATTTCAGAATTCTTCATGTTAAGAGAAAACCTTAACTTCTAGAATGAAAAATTACAGATTGCTTGAAAAGGAGTAAGAATCAGAATACACCAGATTTCTTAAAGAATAGAGGATGCTAAAAAAAAAAAAACCCACATTATACTCTATGTTAGAAGAAAAAAAAAGATATTCAAAACAGAATTCGATATCCACTCAGATTATCAACTCATGATAAGGGGAAAATATGATAAGCTTCATATGTAATACTGGCAATTTGGAAAAAAAATTACTAACGAGGAGGTGTGACAATCAAAAAGAAACATAAGAAAGAGGATAGCATGGGTTGTTTAAAAAAATAAAAGAAGAAAAGGTGAGAACTGTATATAACTTTGGAAAAGGAATCCAAAAAGAAATTAAAGGAGGGACCATTACATCTTATTACATGTAAAATTCTCCCTTAAGTAGCAAAAATTTTAATAATAAAGGAATGTATTTTCTCTTCTATGAATCCATCCAATCACACTACAGTACTTGGTTCTACAGAGAATAATAGTTACCTAGTTATTTGGTAATGAAGGTCTTTCGTCTAGCTTTCAATTTTAGCAACTATGCTGAGATAAAACATGTAACATTTAATTACAGTTGCAAACATTTATAACACTTAATAGCATTTACAAAATGTAAAAATATTATATATACATTGACATTTTGAATGGAAGAAGGGAGAGAGGAAAGAAAAAGTTTTCTCATTTCTCTCCTTCAGTTAGAGTCCCTAAGTATCTCAAATGTTAATAATCAAATTTTCAAAAGGGGTTTTGAGTACACTGTTTAAAGTCATAAAATCAATCAGTAGGAAGATTAAAATGTATACAATAGCTCAAAGAAAGCAATAAGGAAAAAGAAAAAAAATAGTATAAGTGTACTATATTCTTCATCTTCCAGAGGAGAGTCAATAAACATGTAAATTTGTTAATTAAAGAATATAATTACATTATATAAATTTATAATGATAAACTAAAAACATTAACTGTTAGTATTTGTAGCTCTATGGAGTGCAGAAGAAGGGAAGTTAAATTGTTGGCCTTTCTGTGTAACTAACATAACCATCATCACAAAAGACAGATATAGACAGATAGGCAGACAGACAGATAATGATATATGTATGCTTAACCATCTCTGGGCTCTTAATTCTGATTCACTGATGTACATTTCTACCCCTGCACAACCTGCATTCTGTCTTAATAACTATTGCCTTACAAGTCTTAATGAAAAGCAAGCACCTTCATCTTGTTCTTCATGAGAGCATTGAATATTCTTGGTCCTTTGTACCTTCATACAAATGTACAACTAGATGTCAGTTTCCAAAAAACAATTTGTAGTGATTCTGACTAGGACCGTATTAAGTATTATGTATATATGAAAGTGATAACTTTTCCAATATTAAACTAATGCCTGATCACAGTGTGCCTCACAATATATTTAGTCTTTAATATTTCTCAATTAGTTTCATAATTTTTGCCATAAGTCTTACACATCTTCTATTTGAATCACTATTTCATATTTTCCAGCATTAATACTATTTTGTAAGTAATATTTGTTTAAACCTAGTTTTTATTTGTTGCTGGTATTCAGAAATATTATTCTTTATATAATAATTTTTATCTACCCAAGTTGCAAACATCTCTAATTAATTCCAATAACTATCTGTTTTTGAAATACATACATAGTTTTTTGAACAATGACAATTTTTTCTCTCTTTTTCTTGCCTTAGTGCAAAGACTAAGGACCTCCAGCACAACATGCACAGATAACAGTGGGTAGTAATGGGTAAACTTAGACTTGTTCCAAATTTTGACCTAATAAATCCTAGTGAAACCCGGTGAATGACTAGAAGCTTTAGAGGGAAGTATTTAATCTTTCACTTTATTTTTACTGTATGTATGCACTGCTTCTACTAAAGAGTTAAATATTTTAAAACACTAGACCTCTATCTACTGATGTTTTCCATATATTTCAAATGCATAATACAAACCAACAGAATTAAATTACACATGTGTATATTATAAACAAAATTACACAATATGCATATGTATGTGTGTATATGTATGTACATATATATGTGTGTGTGTATATATATAGGATCTGGAAAAGTACAACCAAGGAGTTAACAGTGGTTAGCTCCAAAGTAGGAGGAATTATGGATCTTGTATACATTTATTTTGACTTTGTAATAAGCATAATAAACTGCTTTGCAATGAAGACACTTTTTAATCTACTTCATTTTATAATGGAAGAACATAACAATTTTCTATACAAGTATCTAAAAAGAACTACATATAGAGCAAAGCAGAATAAAACACAGAGCAGAAAAGTGAGTGATTCTGAATGAAAGAGGCAGGAAAAATTTAACACTTGAACTGGATTTGACAGATAAGGGAGAAAAAATATTCATGACTGAGGGTAAAACAAAAATATGACATATTCAGAGAAACAATTTAAACACAGACCTAAAATATAGGTCAAATCAAAGTAGTAAAAACTGACAAACATAACTCTCTGCTAGGCTAATAAATTTAGACATTATTCAGTAGGCAAGTAGAAACTACTAAAATCTGTTTGCTAACAGTGTGAAAACAGAATTGTTTTTTGTTTGGTTGTTTGTTTGTTTCAATGAAGTCAGCACTGTTTGGAAGACAGCGTAGAATAAAGACAGGCAGATTGCCGCTTTTCAAATAGTTCATACCAAAGATCAGATGTTGAGCTAAGCCGCTAGAGAGAAATTATTAAACCAAAGAGGCATTTCTGAAGTTGAAGACATAACACGTCATAAACAGCTGGAAGCAGAAGATGTGGTCGAGGGATGACAATTCTGAGATTTGTAGTTTGGATGACCAAGTGGATGATGTTACGAAGGGAAATACAAGAGAGAAGAAAAATTGTAAGGAGCAAAGTAAACTCCTATATAGTAACAAACCAAGAAACATTTCTATTTAAAGAAATGATTGTAAAGAGGCAAGATTTGTTTCTTTTTATCTCTTGCAGGGATTGGACACCTAAGTTACAACCAGATTTTCTCTATATACTTTTCTAGCTGACACAAAATTTTGTCAGTAAGTGGTCTACTTTGTGTCAAAACTATCTATCGATGTAGCCAATGGAAAATGTCTAGAAAAGATGAAGGACTATGCATCTTTAATGAGTGAAACCATAAATTCAGGCTGAAACATTAATGAACTTCAAACTATGATTATAACTTGATAGGAAAAGAATCTAATCAATTATGTGAAAATATGAAGTGTTTCCTACGCTGTTTATGGATGAAGTTGTTTAAGAGCTTCACATTTTATAGGAAACTTCAACATATTTCTATTATATGATTTTTTCTACAGGGAGTAAAGTGTGGTAATTTTAGTATGTGATAGATTCATTCTTACTCCTTTTGGTTAAGTTTCTTTGTCTGAATGGAGTGGGTATATCAAACACTTCAATCAAATGACTGACAGAAGTGAAAGAACAATAGCTAATCCATTTTCCTACTAGCAGTCTATTTGTGAAACACAAGTTAATAAAATACACAGCTTTCACAATGTTTAAAAACTTCCAGAGGGAGCGTTACTTTAAAAAAACGCTGGAGAAAAACTGGATTCAGTGCTTATCAAACTTCTAGATGAGAGTTTCCATATAACTGAAGCAAAAGAAGAATAAAAATAAATTTGATAATATAAAAATATTTCTCTATAAAAGAAAAATAAAAAAATTTAAATATAAAGAAATTTTACAATATGAAAAATGGTTATTACATTTACTTTATATAATTTCAAAAAATATTTTATATTTTTTGGAATTATTTTATACATTTTGGTATTAATAAACTAATTCAATTTTTAAAATGTTCTTTTAATATTCTCATAAGCAAGAGAAATAAAAATGTTAAGGCTCAGATAATTGGAAAAATTAACAAAAAAACAAAAGAATGGATGTTCAGAACAATCAGAGATACATTTCACACGTTCATTATTTTTCTTAAGAAATTATTAACAAAAATGACCAAAAGAAAATATATCAACAGGCCGAAAGTATTTTTATATAAGCTTTCTCCTTTTTTATATTTCCTACCATTTACTCATGTGTTTATATCCATTTTATAATGAATGTAATTTTCTCAAAGAAAACTTTTAAATACAAATTAATGTCACTGGAATGTAATTCAGAATTTCTTGTGGACTAACCTTATGGAAAAAAATAAAAAACAATATGCTATATACTCCTAAAGAAGTTTTTGTACTTGTTCTGATAAATGAACAGAATTTAAATTCTAAGCAATACTTTCCACTCACTTCACATATTATTACTTTATAAACAATTGATAATTCCTGATGATTAATATGATAGCTATCTATGTTTTGCTATTTGAGAAGAAAAGTAACCTACAAGGAAGTGGAGAAGCTTTCAAACACTAATGTTTGGTAGGCAAAGCTGTGACTAACCACTAGTCTTCTGATGCTGGGTTTAATATTAAATCTTCTGAGATACAGGACCACCTCAGCGTGGTACTATACACAAGAAAAGATATCAAATGATACGATCATATATGTTGGGGCACTTGGGTGGCTGAGTTGGTTGAATCCGAAGCAGGCTCCAGCATCCAACTCTTGATTCCGGCCTAGGTCATGATCCCAGGGTCATGGGATAGAGTCTCGCTTCTGGCTCTGCACTGAGTGTGGAGCCTGCTTAAGATTCTTTCTTTCTTTCCCTCTCTCTCTCTCTTTCTCTCTGTCTCTCCCTCTTCCCCTCTCACCCATTCATGATGACTCTCTCTCTCTCTCTCCCCAAAAGAAAAAAAATGAAAAGAAATGATCACATATGAGAATTTAAAGTCTACTAAAAGATAGCACTGACTTTCTATAACAATAAAAATAATATTGAAGATCATAAGGGTGTTAGTAGCAGCAGAAAACAGCTTCCAAATGTAGAAAGCTGGGCAGTGACTAAATGACTAACTTAAACACAAGTAAAGTAACAATCTGTGCACTAGAATAAACTCCCTTTAGCACTGATATCAAGGTACAACTATTAATAGAAATAATAGAAATAAAGTAGGATGGTAATTATATACAGATTCACCTTTTCAGAAACAGTAATTGTATTAAGTACAACATGAGCAGAAAAGTTATGGGATGGTCAGTAAATGAAAATTTTAATGGACAGAATTAATTGATGCTATACCTGAAAAGAGAGCAGCTAGATTTTGCTGCTTATTATTACAGTGTACTGATCGCTTCCTAAGACTTCCAACTAGTTTCCACTTTGTAAAGTGAGGAACAAACAGTAATTGATGTTCCAATGCATTTTAAGAGGTAGATTAATAATAGTATAAACACATGCAAAGTCTCACGCAATATATACAATGCAGTAAGTTTGCTCTGCTTAGGAAATCTAGCACTCACGACTAAAGAATACCCAGTACACAAGAGTAAAGAAAACCAGAGGTGTGAAGGGTGAGGAGGACAATCTTTGTTAGAAGTTGATAATAAAACAATGTATATTTACTATACCTTAGAAAAACAATCCCAGGACTCTTAATACCATTGACTATGATCCATACATTAAAATCTAATGAGGGGTGCCTGGGTGGCTCATTTGGTTAAGTGTCCGACTCAGGTTAAGCTCAGGTCATGATCTCGCCATTCCTGAGTTCGAACCCCCCATAGGGCTCTGTGCTGACAACTCAGAGCCTGGAGCCTGCTTCGGATTCTGTGTCTCCCTGTCTCTCTGCCCCTCCCCCACTTGCGCTCTCTCTTTCTCTCGAAAAATAAACATTAAAAAAAAATCTAATGAAAAAGACTTACTCCCGTAATCTGAGGATCAAAATGCTACAGTTCCATTTGAAAGATTCAAAGAAAGCTTCAAAATCTAGGGTATTTTGAATCCCTATCTTCATTGAGTTTTTAAGTTAAGAAACTTCTTTCAAATAACTTCTTTTTTTCTAAGCCTAAATAAATAACCCAGGCAATACTGCAAATTGGCACGACAAATGGCAAAATTATATAAATGTGAGAAACTTAATAGGAAATTTTTAAAATATAAACTTTTTATTTTCTGACATTCCTGAAAGCAGTGACTTATTTTATTACTAAGCTATGATATTCTCGATGTTATATAGCATTAATTCCTGACAAGTCTGACAACCTATGTTTAGTCTGAACAGGTCATAGTGAGTCTAGCAAATAAGGGTACCAAAGCATTGTTCATAATTTCTGACTTAAAAATGATTGACCTAATATTTCAAAAATATACTTGTTATAGAAAACTTTTCAATATTTACTATAAATATTAACTTTCAGAAGGATATACTATCCCAAATATATTTTAAAAACTCTTAAAACTTACTAATGAGAAAAAAATCCAATAAAATATTAGGCAAAATATTAATAGAAACATTTCCAAAGAAAAGATACAGATGGCAAATAAGCATAGATTTTAATATCACTAGTCATTAAAGACAATCCAACTTAAAACCATAAGGAAGTACATCTGTTAGAAAGACTTAAGAATAAAAACTGGCGGGGCGCCTGGGTGGCTCAGTCGGTTGAGTGTCCGACTTCAGGCTCAGGTCACGATCTCGTGGTAGGTGAGTTCGAGCCCCGCATCGGGCTCTGTGCTGACAGCTCAGAGCCTGGAGCCTGCTTCACATTCTGTGTCTCCCTCTCTCTCTGCCCTCCCCCACTCATGCTCTGTCTCTCTCTGTCTCAAAAATAAATAAACATTTAAAAAAATTAAAAAAAAAAAGAATAAAAACTGGCAATATACTAAGTGCTGATGAGGATGTGGAGCAAATGAAACTTTCACAAATTGCTGATGGAAATAAAAAATGATACACTCTCTTTAGAGAACAATTTGGAAATTTCTTAGGAGATTAAACATACAGTTACCAGACAACTCAAACACAGGACTGTTTAGAACAGCCTTATTTATAAGCATCAAACACTAAAACAACCCAAATGCCCATCGAGCAGTGAAAGGGTAAACAAATTGTGGTATATCCATGCAAGGCATGCTGATCAAGCACTGAAAACAAATAATACATTCAAGAACATGGATGAATCTCAAAACTATTATGCTATGTGCAAGAAGCCAGACATAAGATGGCTGCATACAATATGATTCCATTTATTTGACATTTTGGATATGGCAAATCTATAGGGAATTTAAATAAGAATATACTATCTAGATGTAGTCACTTCGGCAGCACATACACTAGAATATACTATCTTGAAAAAAAGAACAAGGAAATTCCAAAAGACTCTCTCTTTCTGCAAGTATGTATGTGCATATATACATCTCTACCTACCTACTCAGAAAGACATACACATGGACACTCACAGATATATGTGAAACACATTTGAAACTCAAACCAAGCCTATGAAACAAGTAAGATTTATGCAAATATCCCAATTTTCTAAGACTCAGATTTAGACTTCTAGACCTTGCTTTTTAAACTTTTGGAAATAATTTCAAACTATGGAAAGACTAAAGAATAATACAGAGAATATCTATATACCTTTTACCAAGATTCATCAATTTTTAACATTTTTCTCTTTTTCTCTATAGATAGATTAGTTTTTACAAATCATTTGAGAAGATTGTATATAATAATGCACTTTTCTTATTTATAATATCTCAGTGAAAACTTCCTAAGAAGTTGAAGTAAAATCTGTGAAATTATTTGATTTTATGAGTTCATATGGATATCTCCAATTCCAATCCAATCCAATCCAAAGCCATGGTCTTCTCCCATTCTTCGTTATCTTTTTCCCATTATGTATCTCTCTTCTCCAGTTAGATCCTTTGCTCTGAGGTCCAGGACAGAATTTAGTACCTATACTGGACAAGCGCCTTAAAGGGCAAAAAACAGAAATCGAGGGGCACCAGGGAGGCTAAGTTGGTTCAGCGTCCATCTTCGGCTCAGGTCATGGTCTCACAGTTTGTGGGTTCAAGCCCTGCATCAGGCTATGTGCTGACAGCTCGGAGCTTGGAGCCTGCTTCGGATTCTGCATCTCCTTCTCTCTCTGTCCCTCCCCAACTCACACTCTGTGTTTTTCTCTCTCAAAAATAAACATTAAAAGAAATTTTTTTTAAAGAGGAATCTAACTGAAAAGGATTGGGGACGGTGCATTGGTAAGAGGGCCTGCTTGATGCTGCTCTATGTCCAATGCAACAATGGGTCTGGAACCTGTGCCTGGGTTTTTTCTTCTCAGGAGTGATTGTGTCTGTTTTTGAACTACCTTCTCCACATCTCTCTCTTCTTTGTCACAGTCTCTTAAGCATCCCCTCCCCAATCCCTGCTCTCCGAAAGGATACACATATAGAAGCAGTAAGAGCTCTACTGGCATATGATGTTTCTTCCTCTACATATAAGAAATGTGATTTCTAGTATATTCTATCTCTCATCAATTATGAAGGTACAGGTTATGTGTGATTCTATTTGTATCCCTTGTTTTAAGGATGAAGAAATTCAGATTCAGGGCACCTGGGTGGCTCAGTCGGTTAAACATCTGACTTCGGCTCAGGTCGCGATCTCACGGTTCGTGGGTTCAAGCCCCGTGTTGGGCTCTGTGCTGACACCTCAGAATCTGGAGCCTGCTTCAGATTCTGTGTCTCCCTCTCTCACTATGCCCCTCCCCCGTTAGTGTTCTATATCTCTCTCTCTCTCAAAAATGAATAAAAACATTTAAAAAATTAAAAGAAAAAAGAAATTCAGATTCATTATCCCCCAAGTCCAGTTTAATTTACTTTTGATGGCTCACAATTGCTAAGTGGCACATGTAGGACTGGGAGATCTATCCAATATAATTAAGAAAATATTATAATCATATACAATAAAAATAAGAATATTTAGAATAAAATTCCTTATGGCCCAAGACTGAATGAATTGCTTTTTAATTAAGGTGGCTGTGGCTTAATTATTTTTTCCTTTTTAAAAAAATGTTTACTTATTTATTTTGTGAAAGAAAGAATCGCTAGCAGGCTCTGCGCTGTCAGCCCAGAACCCAAGCAGGGCTCATTCTCATCTACAGTGAGATCATGACCTTAGCCAAAATTAAGAATTGGACACCTAACCAACTGAGTCACTCAAGTGCCCATGGCTTAATTATTTTTAAGATGCATCCAGAAGTTGCATTCCATATAGCCAGAAAAATGAAAGGAAATGAGAATGATGATGAAGGAAAAAGGAGAGGAGAAATTAAACAGAAATAGCTCTTTAAATTTTAATGTGCAATTTTTTTCTAGCTATCTAATATGAAGCAAATACTACGCAAAATGAGAAAGACTTCATGACTATACTCTGTAACTTGTACCAGTCATCCTTATATGGAAAAAGCTGTCCTTATAAATAAGATATGGTTAGAATTATGAACAGGAAAATGTCCACAAAAGCACCCTTTACAACTTCTAGTTCTAACTTTAGTGTAACTGCTTCCCACTTTCATAGTAACTAAAGCCTTTACCCTCTCCTGAGGGAAAAAGAGAGAAGTCAGTATACATCAGGAGATAAAGAAGATCTCACATTGTCTTAGTATCACCATAGCATAGAAACAAACATCAACAGTTTTGAACATTTCCTGGAAAAGGAAAATAAAACAAGTAAAATCTTGAAGGCAAACTTAAAAAGTTTAACTTCCTTAAGAAAGCATTTGTAACTGCCAAGTAGGGTTTTTGATGAAGTTCTTTCCTAAACTTCTCATCTAAACAAATAATAAATGAAAAAAAATCAGTAATTCTAAACAGATTATACTTATTAAAACCAAATGTTAATAGAATAATGCAGGGAGGGAAATCCATAGGCAAATTGTAAGATTCAAAGCTTTGAAATCTTTTACCACAAATGTTTAGTAAGGTTGAAAAAAATTTGCTTAAATGTCAGTTTGATAAAAGCCAAAGGAACATTTCTCACATGTGTTTATATTTAACCACATTTTTAAAAGATGGAAGAGTAACAGTCATTCAGAACTAAGGTTAAGCTATTAGTTCATATGAATTGTAATTTAAAGGTATTTCTCCAACCTCTAATTTATTTTCTTTGATAAGAAAACACTTTTAAGCATGTGTTGCTTAGATAAACCTTTATTCAATTCTAAAAAGTTTAAAGGTTTCTTTTCATTTATAACTCTGAAAGTTTTTTTGGATTAAGATAATAAAATATACTTTTGAAAGCACTTTATATATAAGTATAGGTTATTACAATAAAATGAAGTATCCCTAAATTCAGATGCATGATATGTGTATTTGGTTTCTACCCATTATAAAAACACAACAAAATTTCACTAAATCAACTTACAAGTTCCATTAAATAATAAACTGTTTGACATTTAGTTAAAAAAAAAAAAAAAGCCATAAGAGAAAAAGAGACATAGTGAGGGACAGTGGTTATCTAAATGAAACATGTAGCCTTCTGGTAAACCTATAGTGCATCCATATGTCCACAGGCAGTTCCAAAATACAAATTATACTTTTCACTCCTGCACTGGTTTGGTTCATCTGTTATTTCTATCACAGAATCCATGGTTTATAAGGGGGCCTTAGTTTCTCTGATCATAGCAAAATTCTAGAAACATATGTAACAGACACAAAGGGAAAGTATTCAAGCAATAATTAATCATTTTTTCTATACGAAACTTAAAAAAAATATCGCTCATCAGAAACACTCAAACACTTAAATCTCATCAAAACAGAACATATGGAACTTCTAATTCTGAATAGCATATAGCAGGTCACAGCCAGCATTCAGACTGACAACAACCTGAAAAGTCATATAAATTATAAATCATTAAAGGCACCAAAGAACTATAGAAGGAACAGGATCAAATGAATATATTTCCAAGGAGGTGAGGACTGTTCAGAGGGTAGACTAGAACTGGCAGATGATTGTCCGACCTGTCTGAATTTGTAGTCAGTAGCATGGGGCTAGAGAGACAAAATCTGACATTTCGGGGACCTCAAACACACAGCTGGTTTGTCCCAAAACACATTTGCTGAATTCTGAAACTGAATGGTAAGCTAAGAAGGTTAACCAAAATCACTTGAAAAGCAGAAAGATCTCTCAGTCTGGCAGGGCTTAAAAAACAAAGACAGTAAGAGAAAAGGAACTAAAAACATAACAGGCAAAAAAATGAAATCCCTAGGAGGAATGGAGAATAAAATCTAAAGATAACACAGACACTTTTTCCCTGGGGACTGGGAGAGGACATCTATCTATACTGCTTATATCTAAAAGCTGAAAATTCAGACTGTGGGCTCAACAGAACACTGGGATGGGGGTGGAGAGCAAGGCAGTAAAAAAAGATAGGGATTTCAGACACTATTAGCACTGAAGTGATAAAATTGGAAATTGAGGACCTAAAATAAAAGGTCAGCTTCCCATTTGAGCTATCTGCCAAACACTGAAGTAGATCAGGCTGAAGGATAACGAAGTTGGAAATCTCCGAGAACACTTCTGGTGCTATGTTTCAGAACTGATGAGACAAAGATCCAAAGGCCTCAATTAAAAGTCCAAGAGGGTCATGCTCTAGAAACAGAGGTAAACAAGGTAGACTGAACCTATCAAAACTGAAAATCAACTTTGACCTAGTTTAATCCTTGATTTTATTAAGGCAATCAACTCTCCTAATCACTCCATATCAGTCCCATAGAGGAAAGGGCACACACTCCAGTAACTGATACAATCTAAAGGATCTACATTTCTTACATAAATAATAGACAACTAATAGTTATGCAAAGAGACAAAATACTTTGACTAAAAACAAAAAAGAAACAGCAAGAAGAAAGTTTTAGAAATAATACAGATCCTGGAAATAAAGGGACCTCAAAATAATTATGACTAACATTTTCAAGGAAATAAGGAAAGAACTTGATAAAACTAGATAAAACTTGATAAACTAGATAAAAGAATGGAGAATTACAACAGAGTTAAAAATATAAAGAAAACAATAACATCTAGAGCTTAATTTGATATGAGTTTAAAAATTCACTGAATAAGTTTAACATTTAAGGCAATCCCTATGAAATGCCAACAGCATTTTTCACAGAACTAGAACAAACAATCTTAAAATGTG
The DNA here is from genome assembly GCA_030068075.1 of Paguma larvata. Classification (NCBI taxonomy): domain Eukaryota; kingdom Metazoa; phylum Chordata; class Mammalia; order Carnivora; family Viverridae; genus Paguma; species Paguma larvata. The sequence goes on from CM057837.1 coordinate 66,162,986, forward strand.
TGTGAACCACAAAAGACCCTGAATACCCAAAGTAACCTTGAGAAAGAAAAGCAAATCTGGAGAAAGAAAAGCAATTCTGGACTTCAAGCTATATTACAAAGTTGTACTAATCAAAACTATATGGTATTGGCACAAAAAGAGACACATAGATCAAAGAAACAGAAAACCCAGAAATGGACCCACAACTATATGGTCAATTAATCTTTGACGAAGCAGGAAAGAATATTCAGTGAAAAAAAGACAGTCTCTTCAAAAAATGGTGCTGGGAAACTGTACAGTAACCTGCAAAAGAATGAAGCTGGACCACTTTCTTACACCAAATAGAAAAATAAATTCAAAATGGATGAAAGACTGAAATGTGAGATCTGAAACCATAAAAATTCTGGAGGACAACACAGGCAATACTCTCTTTTGACACTGGCAATTGCAACTTCTTCTAGATATGTCTCTTGAGGCAAGGGAAACAAAAGCAAATATAAACTTTTGGGACTATCAAAATAAAAGATTCTTCACAGCAAAAGAAACAATCAATAAAACTAAAAGACAACCTACTGAATGGGAGAATATATTTGCAAATGACTTATCCAATAAAGGGTTAGTATCCAAAATACATAAAGAACTTATTAAACTTGGGGCGTCTGGGTGGCTCAGTCAGTTGAGTGTCCAACTTTGGCTCAGGTCATGATCTCACAATTCGTGAGTTCGAGCCCCATATAGGGGTCTGTGCTGACAGCTCAGAGCCTGGAGCCTGCTTCAGATTCTGTGTCTCTCTCTCTCTCTGTGCCCCTTCCTTGCTCGTTCTCTCTCTCTATCTCTCTCTCAAAAATAAATAAACATTAAAAAAATTAAAGAACTTATAAAACTCAGCACCCAAGACAACCAACAAAGTTGGCTGAACGTCAGACTCTTGATTTTGACTCAGGTCATATCTCATAGTTCATGGGGTCAAGCCCCCATGTTGGACACTGTGCTGATAGTGTGGAGCCTACTTAGGAAATCTCTCTCTCTCTCTCTCTCTCTCTCTGCTTCTCTCCCACTTGAACTCATGCACACGCTCTCTCTCAAAAATAAACATTAAGGGGTGCCAGGGTGTCTCAGCTGGTTAAGCGTCTGACTTCGGCTCAGGTCATGATCCAATGGTTCGGAAGTTCGAGGCCCGTGTCAGGCTCTGTGCTGACAGCTTGGAGCCTGGAACCTGCTTCACATTCTGTGTCTCCCTCTCTCTGCTCCTCCCCTACTCACACACTCTCTTTCCCAAAAATAAATATTTAAAAAATAATTTTTTTAAACTTTTTTTTAATGTTTATTTATTTTTGAGACAGAGAGAGACAGAGCATGAGTGGGGGAGGGGCAGAGAGAGAGGGAGACACAGAATCCGAAATAGGCACAGGTCTGTGCTGACAGCTCAGAGCCCGACGCAGGGCTCGAACTCACAGACCGCGAGATCATGACCTGAGCCGAAGTCAGACGCTCAACTGACTGAGCCACCCAGGTGCCCCACAAAAAATAATATTAATAAACATTAAAAAAGAAAAACTCAACACCCAAAAAGCAATTAATCTAATTAAAAAATGGGCAGAAGACATGAACAGAGATTTCTCCAAAGAATATAAACAGATGACCAACAGACACATGAAAAGATGCTCATTATCACTTACCATCAGGAAAATGCAAATCAAAACTACAATGAGATATTACCTCACACCTGTCAGGATGGCTAAAATCAAAAACGCAAGAAATAACAGGTGTTGGCAAGGATGTGGAGAAAAGGAACCCTCTTGCACTGATGGTGGGAATGTAAACTGGTACAGCTACTCTGGAAAACAGTATGGAATTTCCTCAAAAAGTTAAAAATAGAACTACCATATGATCCAGAAATCGCAGTACCCAAAGAATACAAAGACATTAATTCCAAATGAGACATGCACCCCTATATTTATAGCAGCATTATCTACAACAGCCAACTCATGGCGACAGCCCAAGGGTCCACTGATTGATGAATAGATAAAGAAGATGTGGTATGTAAGAACATACATGTATTTATACATATATATTCAATGAATATTCAATGGAATATTGAGACTTTTTTAAAAATTTTTAACGTTTTTATTTATTTTTGAGAGACATAGAGACAGAGTGTGAGCAGGGGAAGGGCAGACAGAGAGGGAGACACAGAATCCGAAGCAGTCTCCAGGCTCCAAGCCATCAGCACAGAGCTCGATGCAGGGCTCGAACTCACAGACCATGAGATCATGACCTGAGCTGAAGTCGACCGCCTAACCAACTGAGCCACCCAGGCGCCCCTATTGAGTCTTAAAAAAGAATGAAATCTTGACATTTGCAATGACATGAATGGAGCTACAGAGTATAATGCTAAGCAAATAAATCAGAGAAAGACAAATACTCTATGATTTCACTCATATATGGAATGTAAGAAACAAAACAAATCAGCAAAGGGGAAAAAGAGAAACAAACCAAGAAACAAACTCTTAGTTATAGAGAACAAACTGATGGTTACCACAGAAGGGTGGGTAAGGGGAATGGATGAAATAGGTGATGGGGAGTAAGGAATGCACTCGTCATGATGAGCACTGGGTGATGGATGGAATTGTTGAATCAGTATATTGTAGACCTGAAACTAATATAACACTGCATGATAACTTAAGTTAAAATAAAAACTTTAACAAGAAAGAATTCATGAATAAGTTTATATTTAAACTATTCTCTTTGAATCTTCCTCCTACTTAGCCACAGGCATGTTATCAGTCACGGAAGGATGTGGCACAACTGGGAAAACAAAGCCCCAGTTCTCCGGCTAGAGAACCAAGGAGGAGAACTCCAGGGAACCACAAAGTACTAGGGCTCTTGAAACATCTGGAAAAAACAAAAGATTAATAAAAGAAATAGATGATATAAAGAAAACTAAGGAAAAATTTCAGTAATTGAAAATTTAAAGCTCACTAGATGGGCTCAATAGCAAAATGAAGAAGAAAGAATTAAGATGCAGTATACTTGAAGACAAATCAATAAAAATATTCGTTTGAAAACAGAGAGAAAAAATTATTTTTAAAAAATGGGCAAAGACTCAGACATCTATGAGATATTACTAAAACATCTAACATTTATGTCAGCAGAGTACCAGATGAAGAGAAAAAATATGGTGTAGAAGAAAATAAAAAAAAAAATTTGATTAAAGACACACTGCTATAGGATCAAGAAGTTCAGAAAGCCCAAACAGTATAAACTCACGGAAATCCATGCCCAGACAAATGAGAAGAATCCAGAGAATGGAACTGGGTGGAATATCAATAAGAGGAAAAGGACCAACAGAGAAAAAGGGAAGCAACCCACCTATTAAGGGGGTAGAGGGGAAAGAGTCAGGAGAGAATAAGATATCTAGAAGGAAGGAATATCTGGCATAGACAAATTCCTTACTAAAGGACAATAAAGGCAAATTTGATATTCATATGATCAAAAAAAGGATTTCATATTGCAAATCATCAGGGTAGGCAGTATTCCTTATTGGTTTAAAGCAAAGACTCTGGTGTTAGACAGACCTGGCTTTAATTTCATGTTCATCTAATTATCTGACATAGCACAAGTAACTTAAATTCTCTGAAATTAGGTTTCCTCATTTGTAAAACATAGTATTAAAGACCATATCTGTTTTTGCATTCTATCATATTTAATATAGAACCTAACGGATACTAGGTACATACATGCCTAAAAAAATTGATAAACAAAAGAATGGTTGGCTGGACAGAACTATGGAAGGATTAAATGACAATCTTCTTATTGATGCTGTTGCTATCGGATTTTTAAGAAAGTACACACTACCAATCTGTACACATTTTAACAAAATTAACTTTTTCTTGAGCATTTTTTAAAAACTTTTGAGGAGCACCTGGGTGGCTCAGTCGGTTGAGCACCGACTTCGGCTCAGGTCATGAACTCTCCGTTCCCTAGTTTGAGCTCCGTGTCAGGCTCTGTGCTGACAGCTCGGAGCCTGGAGTCTGCTTTGGATTCTGTGTCTCCCTCTCTCTCTGCCCCTCCCCAGCTTGTTCTCTGTCTCAAAAATAAACATTTAAAAAAAATTAAAAAATTAAAACAAAAAAAAACACTTTTGATTCAACTTTTCAAATTGATTTGAATTTTACCTCTCAGATACCTACTGGACACTAAATAAAAAATTAAGACAAAAGAACATTTAAAAAAACAAGAATGCAGAAAATTATTAGAGAAAAATTTAAACTGTAAGACACAGATTTTAGATAAATAAGTAGACATGTTATCTAGTGAGAAAAAACAAAATCAAATCATTTCTGAACTGAGATTAAATTAAGGTGCTCTGAGTTGCTCCTCCTAAAATAGGCTCAGGATGAAAAAAAAAGTGTCTGTGTGTCCATGTGTGTCTGTGTGTGCATGCGAGGTGTACTATTCACTCTTTCATGTCATTTAATAACTCCTTATCTTTCTTTCAATTAATATAAAACATTACCACTTTGTTGTGAGGATTGTATCAGTGTCTTAAACATAGTAAACTCGTAATAAATGATATCGGGGTGCCTGGGTGGCTCAGTGGGTTAAGCCTCCAACTCTTGATTTCGGCTCAGGTCATGGTCTCATGGTTCGTGAGAATAAGCCCCACATCGGGCTCCAAGCTGATAGCGCAGAGCCTGCGTAGGATTCTCTACTGCCTCTCTCTCTGCCCCTCCCCCATCTGTTCATTCTCTCCTTCCCTCTCTCTCTCTCTCTCACAATAAATAAACTTAAAAAATAAGTGATATCAACTATCTGCCTAACTGTGGAGGAATAACTTAATGATTTTGCCAAGAATGTGCAATTTGGCTATCACCTAAAAAAAAACAAACAAATAATTGACATCTTTACAATTTTAAATTCAAAACTTCTCAACATCCTGGAAAACATACGATGCAAAACAGTCTCAATTCTTACTTTATTAAATAATAAAAAATAAAATCTATTGCATAACCAAATGTTACAGCTATACAAAACCAATACTAACTACATAACAATGTTGACTCAAAAGCACATATAGTACACAATATTATTTTTTACATTACTGTTAATGCAATTCTCAATTTGATATTACTTTTTAAAAGTAAGGTTTTGAAAACTTATCAGTATAGAAGTTTTACTTATGCATGCCTTTGCAGCAAAAGACATTAAAACCAATATGAAAAGTGTTTAGATACTAAGGAGATGTTTTCTTTCATCTTCGAATACTACAAACAGAGATTCCAATAAAGAAAACCACAAGTTTGCTGAAGTTTAAAACATCTGGGGAATATCTTAAGATACTCATTCTTAAGAGCTCTATGTTAAAGAACAGCCTGAAGGGTGGATGATAAATCTGCTCTAAAAGTGGAAGTGTGTTTTTAATCCCACTGAATATAAACAGACTCTTTAAAAAAAAACAAAAAGAAAAAGGGAACTATAATCTGAAAGCAAAGTTCCAAAAGACAAAAATGCTCCATAAAAGGAAACTTTAAAAAATAAACAAAAGAGCTCAATTATAAAATAAAAAGAACTTAATTATTAAATAGTCATGAGAATATAATGATTTTAGGATATTAGCAACCAGAAAGTAACTGTCAATAAGCCTTCATAATTGCTAACTGAAGAATACTGGGCGATGGATTCAGATTACAAACATTCTTTTGCAAAAGATGTTTTTCCAGCTCTAAGTTCTCATATGATAATAATAAACTCTCAGAAAGCTAATGTAAGAAATAAATGGGAAAATTTATATTTTAAAAAAATAAAGATATATGTTTCTTTTACATCAATTTAATAAAAACTTTGTATTTGCCAAATACACAACATAGAATGTATCAAGACATGATATATGAGATCCTAAAACTCGTATTTTTTTTAAAGTAAGCTCTACACCCAACATGGGACTTGAACTTGCGACCCCAAGATCAAGAGTTGTATGTTCTTTTTTTTTTTTTAATTTTTTTTTAACGTTTATTTATTTTTAAGAGACATAGAGACAGAGCGTGAGCAGGGGAAGGGCAGAGAGAGAGGGAGACACAGAATCTGAAGAAGCAGGCTCCAGGCTCTGAGCGGTCAGCACAGAGCCCGACGCGGGGCTCGAACTCACAGACCGTGAGATCGTGACCTGAGCCGAAGTCGGCCGCTTAACCAACTGAGCCACCCAGGCGCCCCAAGAGTTGTATGTTCTACCGACTGAACCAGCCAGGCTCCCCTAAAACTCATAATTTTTTACACAATTTACAATAAAACTGCCCATTGAACTTAGTAATTTGAAGACAGTACTCATACTATTTTTAAAACAACCACCAACACTGGACACACAATGTGGAATATATCCTTTTCAGTACATACTGAATTTCAAAAGTAAAGTCTTAGAACATCTGCTAATTTGGAAGCAAAAGCAAACAAAAGCAAGGTGAAATGGCAAAGCCCCGGGTTTCACAGTTATTTAGCTACTACAGAAGAGTGTATCCTGTGTACCCCACAGGATATACCGATAAATAATTTATAGGTAAATCTGTTTCCCAACTTCAAAGTCTGTAATTTAAATATATATTATGTTAATAATAAACCACCAAATTTGAACATTTTTAGTATTTTCTAAATGCAAGAACTCGAAAATAAAGGATAATTAATCTAATGCAGAACTGATTTCTAATTAGACATATGATTATTCTTTCTGGACAAGAGGGGAAGTCAGAAAGCTTTCTTTATAAAAGGCCAGGTAGTAAATATTTTAAAGAAAGAAAAACTCAAGAATACTTTTTAGGTGGTTGGAAAACAAAAGAGATTAACAAATTTCCAAAAGGGATTTTGTTGATAAAATTAAAAATATAATTGAGTAGTGTTTTGTTTTTTGCTTATTAGTTTGTTTTGTAATTCAAGTCTACTAATAAAAAGAATATAATTCTTTGGGGGAGAATAACATGTCATTTAATTGGTGTTCAAAGTTACTGTTTCCTATCACCAAAAATGACTGCAAATGTTCATCTGTTAACATCGATCTATTACGAGATTTTATATATTTCAACTTTGAAGAAGTCTTTTCATATTAAATAGATTCTGGCAAATACTGATATCAATCCACAAGCATATGATTTTAATTGAATACATTCATCACATAGAAGGCATTTATAAAATTCTATCATAGGAGTCTCTTGATATTTGCCTTTTAGCATGTCACTACCTTATAGATTAATCATTTCCAACTCAAAATTAGATGGAGAGTCGTCAAGTGTATTGTTAGAGGATTTAAAATAAGGAAGCATCATTTGCACTGCCATCAACGTCTGAAAAATACTCCTGGAACTATTGTTTCAGCCTGAAAAATATACCTGCTATAAATAGTGTAAGAATAGAGATATTACTCGTTTTAACTTCTAACAGAATGAGACATACATAAAGTAGCTTGACATTAGTCACAATTCAAACTAACGTAGTTGCAGTCAAATGACTACCATGGTAATAAGTTTCAAATGTAAGTACTACATAGTTCTCACAATTAATAAACAATATCAGTATCATTAAGAAACAATATAAAGACTGAAACAAAAGGTAGTTTTCAAAGCCATTCCATGTGCTACAAAATTAGTTAATGGAGCTTCTTATCTAGAAAACTTTGAATCTAGACTGTTAACTCAAAATAATTGCAGTAATCAAATGTCTGGGCAAATCGAATAGTTCGAATTTCTGACAAAAACTTATGGAACTATCTCTTCATGAGATCAAACGAAGTTCACTGTGAATACTACTAGTTCAAAAATAAATGACAGATTCAAATATTTTACACAATTTTGTGATTACAATAATTCAATGAATAACTATAGGCTTTAAAAACCTTACATTTTCATGAAACATAAGTCTTAAATATGGAGAACAAATAGAGGGTTACTGGAGGGGGTGTGGGAGAGGGGGTGGGCTAAATGGGTAAGGGGCATGAAGGAATCTACTCTTGAAATCACTGTTGTACTATATGCTAACTAACTTGGATGTAAATTTAAAAAATAAAAAAATATATAGTATTAGGGAAAAAAACCCTTACATTTTCACAAACTTTGTAAATCTTTTAACTTTTTTTTTGTTCCATACATATATTATTTCATAGGTAACACATCTTAACAGATTATACTTCAGACTATACTGAAATAGTAGTACCTTAATTTTTTTGAAAATATTCTTGCCTACAATTGTTTGATATAGACTTTTCATGAAGGTTAATTAATTATCCAGTCACTTAAAACTCAGTATCACCTCTTTGAATTAAAAAAACAACAGAACACTGTCAGTAAATATCTGACTCAGCAAAAACTAAGGAAAACCACTCAAAATCATTATCTTCTTTAATTGACTATTGATGTTGCTAGCAATGTCCTCAATTGTTAAAGCAACTATTGCCACCAAAAAACGGTTAGTCTTAAATTTATTTTCTCTAAACACATTTCTTTGGCTACTACAATAAAATACAGTTTAATTCATTCAATATTGGTAAATGGCTCTCATTGCTTGGCTAAATTATATACTCCCAAACCTTACTTTGGGTGCAACTTCATTTTGAGTTTTTGTGTGTACATGTGAAAAAATTCTGCTGTGATAAGCTATTTTACTTTAAATTTTCTAACCTGTATAAAAATTGCTTTCCTTGAGTTTGGAACACTGTAAGTACTTAGCCTGGTGATGGCAATGAATACTGTAGTCTTTTAATAGAGCTTAATAAACCCAATGTCTTACCATCTAATTTAATAAAGTACTCCACAGTTCACTATACTGTAAAAAATATGAGATTCAAAGTCCTCTTTTCTCTTTTTCTTGTTTTGACAAGGTAGGTATGGACTAGAAATAAAAAGTAAAGTGTTATGCCACAGTAATACATGTAACACTTAAAACACTGTTGAATTATAACTATATCACTGGGATGTTAGTATGCCAAGCAGCAGTGTGAAACAATGAGAATGCCACATCAAATCTTTGCTGTAACTATTCATCCCTGCCATAGTGATGGGAAAGCAGCTGTAGACAATACATAAATGAGTGAGCATGAGTATCTTCTAATAAACTTTAATTATGGACAGTGAAATTTAAATTTCATATAACTTTCACATCATAAAATATTCTTCTTTTTGCCAATCATTAAAAAATATAAAAACCATTCTTAGCTTACAGACCACACAAAAACAAGTGGTGGGACAGATATGGCCCATCCCTGCTTTAAAGAAGTCACTTATTCTCTTGGGCTCAGCTCTCTCTCTTCTGTGACATGTAAATAATATAATGTTGTACCCAACTACCACAGAGGGAAGTGAAAAGGATCATCAAAGATAATACGTGAACGGCTCCTGAAACTATAAAACAAATAAATGAGTATCAACTAATTCTATTTTGCATTCACAAAATACTGACTGTACAACATTCAGTGTACTATGCAGGCAGTCAATCCAATTCCACAAAGATAAAAAACAAACACTAAGCATTTACCTCCAAAATACATAAGCACTTCAGAAAGTCACTATGGACACACAAAACAAACACTTTACCCACAAACTCTTTTCATAAATGTTTTATTTGAGCAACCAGTCTTATTTGGGACTTCCTGCATACAGTCTATCTCTTTTTAATAGCTTCATAGTTTTCCATTGTATAGGTACAACTTAATCTCTAGAATAAACATTTAGGTTTTTGCTAATTTTGTTTGCTTTTACAGGTAATATAAAAATAAACATTCTTACACATATCTAATTCATAGATCAATGGGCATTTAAGACTTAAGATTTTGATAAATAATATTGATTTGATAAATATTGATAAGATTTAATAAATTCAATAAAATTCTTCCTTCAAAAAGGTTGTGGTAATGTATACTCCCACCTCATTATGAAACTGCCTATTCCCTATAATCCTTGCATATAAGAATTATCATAACAGGTTTATTTTAATTCCTCCTATGACTAAGGGTGAACATACTTTCATATGTTTACACACCATTAATATTAACTTTTCTATGGACAGGAACACCATAAAGAGTATCCCTATTAAAATGAAGAAATCTATTCATGAAATGGTATCATGAGGACAGTGAAAAGCCAACTCAGAGAAAGCATTTACCAACTAAAATAAGTCATAACCTGAATATATAGAGAATTTCTATGAACTAATAAAAAATTATTAATAGAAAAGTGGAAAAAAGAACTTATACTTACAATTCACAAAGAAAGTATATCTAAATGGTCAATATACAAATAAAAATATGCTTAACTTTATTAGTAGTCTGGTCAAGGAAATACAATTAAAACTATAATGAGATACCACTAGTCACTCACCAACCAGTGTGGCAAAAACAAATATTTTAAAGACTGAAAATATCAGTGGAACAACTGGAACCTTCAGTCCTGTTGATGGGAATATGAAACTTTGGAAATCTCTTTTGGTAGTATCGAGTAAAGTTTAAGACAAGCACACCCAGTGACCCAATATTTCCATTCCTATTTATAATCCAACAGAAATGTGTGTACATGAACACCAAAAGGTACATACAAAAACGTTCATTACTAGCATCGTTTGTAACAAAACCAAACCCAAAACAACCCGAATACCCATCAACAGTAGAGTATAAAATTAAATTGAGACAAATTTATACAGAGGACTTGGATAGAGAAAAGAAAATGAAGCACTACTACATGCAACAATGTGGATAAATCACACAAACCAAGATGAGCCAGGGAGGCCAGAAACAAAAAATATACACTATATGATTTCATTTATTTAAAGTTCAAAACAGTAAAGCTAATCTCTGGTGTTGTAAGTCAAGATAGTGGATACCTTTGGGGAAGGAGAGGGGCCAAGGGTGCTTCTGGGCTTCTGGCCAAGTTCTATTTCTAGAACTGGTTGGTAGTTAAACAAGTATGTTTACTTTGAGGTAATTCTTTCAGCTGTACACTTATGATTTGTATACTTTTTTTTATGTGTGTTATACTTCAATTCATAAAAAGTTAATAAAAGAAGAATGAATGTTGAGTTTTACAAATGCATTTTTAGCATCTATGAAAATAATCGTACAAAATTTCACCAAAAATCAAATCTGGGTCCAATCAAAAGATTAAAACCACGTAGTAAGTTAAACAGGGAAATTTTAACATAAAGAATTATTAACTATGATAAAAAAAAGAAAGCTCCATATGGTGTTCTAGGGCTGAATCAATAGTACCCAAGGAAGGAAAAATTTATAAAGGACCAGATCTCTCTTGAGAAAGTGTGGTTCAGCCACCAGATAGCAGAGTTCAATGGTTTAGTTGGTTTGGGGTTGCTAAGCAAACAACAGAAACCCTCTGGGAAGTAGTTGGAGAAGTAGGGTAAATTGTATTAAAGATTTCCTAATTCCGAATTATCCTTTCATTTTGGAATAAACCCGACTTGTACTGTCACTTGATATCTGACTGTGTTCAGTTTATATTGCTCCTTTTATCATTTGTGGCTCTTTGTAATTAGAAAAGTATTAAAAATAGATGTTTGTGTATTTATTCTGTAATTACCCACCAAGTAAATGTTGGTCTCTAACCATTTTTCACTTGAAATTTTTCATTCTACAAAAATATGGTAATTTCATCTGCAAAAGGTATTTCCTTTCTTTACCATTTTTATACCTAACATATTTTTATCAGAGTATTATGATCTGACTTTAGTTTTTAAAAATCAACCTGTCTGCTGCGCTGAGAATATCACGAAAGCACCAAGAGTGGAAGGAGAGAAACTAGGTTAAGAGGCCATTATAATAATTCAGGCAAAGGATGATGGTGGCACAAAGCATAGGACAGATGACTATAGCAGTGTAGATGGTAAGAAATGATCAGATTCAGAATATAGTTCAAAGGTGGTTCAGTAAAATGTATGAAGGACTGGATATGTGCTATAAGAAAATGAGAAGTATCAAGAATATCTTTAGGGTTTTTAGTCTAAACAACCAGGGTAGAGTTGCCATCAAGTGAAAGAGAGAAGGCTGTAGGTGAAACAGGCTTGGGGGAGTGATTCCCCAATATTCCAAAACTGCTATGAGTAAGGACACAAAGAATTATGCCATAACAAACACTCTACTTCACCATAAAGAAATGATTCCGTGAGACCCACAAAAAGAATAGACTTCACAAAAGGAACTATCTTCCCACGGCAGAAATTGGCCTACATAGCCTGACTGTTATGTGTAAAATGAATGAAAATGCAGTTTTTCCTAAGGCAGAACCAAAATGCCCAAATTCCCCTCCAGTATATTACACATGATCTTTGTAAGTAAAAAAATAAATTAAAAAAATAAGTATTCTTGGTATAGCGGGCAACACTAAGCTCACAAGAGTTCTGGATAGAGACAAAGAAAGAGAGTGCAGAGAGAGAGAGATAGGCAGACAGACAGATAGATGTTAAATGTTATAAATAAACGTTAAATAAATGTTTAATAAATAAATCAATCTGAGAAAAAGGAAAAAAAAAATCCCATAGTTCATGGTGCTAGTGATATAGTCATTCAGTGGCCAAGGAAGACCTGGCAAGCTCACCTCAGGAAAGACAACTTTCATCAAAAATACAGACTCTAAGATCTTCATATTTTTCAGTATGATAAATTTTTAATTATTCCATGCTACCTCCTTTTATTTCTGCAAGAAAAGTCATGAGGAAAAAAATATTGTGTTGATGAGAAAAATGAAGTATGCAATCACTGTGACATGTATAATGGTAGCTAATATTAGAACTGGTATCTCTCTTACCCCTTGCCAGCTATCCACTCACAAAGAATTTCTAATTTTGTAAAGCTGTAATACTAAATTAAACATGAGGTGGTAACAACAACAACAACAACAACAACAAAACCTATGAAAAATTTAGCACATTATGAAAATTCCAATGACCTGTTCTGCAGAAAAGAAAAATCCATCTTAAAAAGCATATGGAATCTCAAGGGACCTCCAAATAGCCAAAATAATCTTGAAAAAGAAGAACGAAACCAGAGGACTAACACTTACTGATTTGAAAACTTACTACAAAGCTACAATAATCAAAACAGTGTGCATTCGCAAAAAGACAGACATATAGACCAATGGGATAGTAGAGAGAATCCAGAAATAAACCCTCACGTACATGGTTAAATGATTTTTGACAACAATGTGAAGACCATTCAGTGGGAAAACAAGCTTTTTCAACAAATGGTGCTGGGAAAACTGGATATTTACATGTAAAAGAATGAGAGTGGACTCATATCTAACACCATCTAGAAAAAATTAATTCAAAATGGATTAAAAATCTAAATTTTAAAAGCTAAAACTATGAAACGCTTAGAAAAAAACATAAGGCAAAGTTAGCTTTTCGACACTGGATTTGGCAATGATTTCTTGGATATGACACCAAAAACATAGGCAACAACAAAAACAGACAAACTGAACTTCATGAAAATTAAAAACCTTTGTACATCAAAGACAGCATCAACAGAGTAAAAAGGTAACCCACAGAATGGGAAAAGATATTTATGAATCATATATCTAATAAGGAAAAAATATGCAGCATATATAGAAAACTTCTAAAATTCAACAACAAAAAACAAACAGCCTGATTCAAAAAAGGGCAAAGGACTTTAATTAACATGTCTCCAAAGAACATATACAAATGGTCAAGAAGCACATGAATAGATGTTCAACATAACTAATCGTCAGGAAAATGCAAATCAAAATTATGAGCTACTACCTCATACCCATTAGGAACCCTACTATTGAAAAACTAAGTCAGTCAGAGAAAGACTAATACCATATGATTTCACTTATGTGTGGAATTTAAGAAACAAAACAAATGAACAAAAAAAAAAAGAGACAAACCAAAAAACAGACTCTTATATACATAGAACAAACTGATGGTTACCGGGGGGAAATGAGTGGATGGACGGGTAAAATTGATGAAGGAGATTAGGAGTACAGTTATTAAACTGATGAGTACTTATAATAATGTACAGAATTGTTGAATAACTATATTATACACCTGAAAGTAATAAAACACTGTGTGTTAACTATACTGGAATTAAAATATTTAAATAAATTAATTTAAAAAAATAAGCTACCTTCCCACTTGCCTATAACTCATAACCACCTACATGATGCGTTGGTAGAAAATGCTTTCTTTTTGTTATAAGTGACATCAGGATTATTATTTGTTTTTATCAGCTGAAGATAATAATGAGCAAAATGCTTCTATATCCTTGAGTATATATTTTACATATGGGCAATAAAACGTATTACAAAACAGTTTCCATTTTAAGTTTGTTATTTGGCAGAAAATCTCCCACAGTGTTTAACTTATTATTATTATTTGCTACAGACTCTTCCTAAAAGCAAGAGGCAGCCCATTTTCTCCAGATGACTCATTAACAAAAGTCACAGTAGAATGAAGTGTTCCAACTTGAAATACCAACAGCTAAATATAACCTCTTCCACAACATTAGAAAATGCAGTGCCTCTCTTTAGTCTATAAGAGCAATCTTAAAGGGTCACCTTAACAAAACACATTTAGCACTTTAGGTGATCAGCAAGAAGAAAAACCTGGAACAATGTAAAATTTTTTAAAAAGAAAGCATTCAGCAAAAATGGGGTAAACTTTGTAAATCACAAAAAAAAATGAAGTTTTTTCTCCTTCTAAAAGTAAAAACACATTTCTTTCATAAAAGCATTTAATACCTTAGAACATGAATACTGGTCACAAATATTAAAATTTATCTACTGGTCCCTAGTGTAAACTGAAAGGCTTTTTCAGCCATTAAACAAATGAGAATCCTATCATAGATATTTCATTTGAGATTACTCTTTTGACAAAGAATAGTGATATACATTGTAAATCTTATAAAAATATTAAACTTAACTATTTTTTCTAGATATTTATCATGGATATAAGTTAAAAATTTTAAAAAAATCTGAAATCACTAATCAACAGTACTGATTAATTTTTCAATAAAGAAAAAAAAAAACCCTAGCACAAAACCAAGAAAGCACAGTAAGTGAAAAAAAAAAAAAAATGAAGTAAAAAAGGCAGTCTGACAAATCGAAGATAACTCTGAGACAGACAAAGGGAAGAATTGAAGAAAGAAAAATCTGACAGCTTTTGAGTCCTTAGATTTAGTCATCCCTAAGGCCCAACTGTACCCATATTTTTGTGTGAGTGCACCTTAGTGACTTGAGTTACTAAATTCCTTTTTTAGCCTAAGCTAGTGCTAGTTAGGTTTCTTGTCATATGTAGCCAAGAATCCTAAGAGTTTAGAAATATTATTTAAAAACAAGTAAACTACTGATTGTCCATGTATCTACAAAAATATATCAATTTTCAGTGTACTATGACATCATACATTTCATCTTCTCTCCTTTTTCCATAAAGGAGAATATTTTTCCATTTATTTTAGGAGGTGAAAGTCTTTCAAAAATCATCAAGAGAAGATTCACTACAGGAGATCGCTTTAGAGCCAATTTTTTTGAAAAGCACTAATTTAAGAAAGTAAACTGAGAGCAACTTTTCTCAAGTACTCACCTCTTTTAAAAATGTAGTGCTGTTTTCGACAGGAAAAAATAGTTAAAAATGAATAGGTAATAGGAATATTTTATTCTCAGTAGAATTACTGATGATCTTCCTATATTCATTCTATTTTTATGTGTTTTCTGAATTCTTACCAATCAGAAAGAAACTCGCTATTTTGTAATAAGGCTACATTTTAAGTAAATTTAACCTTCATCATGACTCAAAGCACATATTTACTTAGGCTTCATCTTCACATAGTTTTGAGAGGTGAAATGTTTATTCAGTTCAATTCAACAAATATTTATCACATATCTACTATCCACAAAACTTCAGTCTTTATATAGTATAGGTATGTGTGTATTTGAGTGTGTGTGTGAGTATGTCTGAGTTGCAATAAAGTTTATTCTATTTTTATATCTTTTAAGTTGCAATAAAGTTTAATCCAGGCTTTATGCTACAACATGATGGTTCAACTCAAACAGGAAGTATAAACTATTTCATTATGATATTTTCATTTTCTAGGTGACATAATTTTCAAACTACCCATCCTCCCCCCATTCAATTGCAATACAGGGTTTAAAAAAATTACTTTTCATAGACGTTCTTAAATAATTTAAGGCAAAATAACTTCCATGGATATTAAGAAAGAAAAGTGAGGTGACAATGTTACCCAGTTTAGATCCCATTTTCCACTGTATTGAATAGTTGTCAAGGTTCCATACCAAAGGTATGTAAAGCTCAACCTCACTATAATATTTTAATAGTCAATAAATAGGCAAAACAACACAACAAGAATAAGATTTTTTAGGTGAAGAATTCTATAGCCATGTTTTTAAAGTTTACTTCCATATTCTATGGTCACTTGT
Organism: Paguma larvata; assembly: GCA_030068075.1. Classification (NCBI taxonomy): domain Eukaryota; kingdom Metazoa; phylum Chordata; class Mammalia; order Carnivora; family Viverridae; genus Paguma; species Paguma larvata. The sequence goes on from CM057837.1 coordinate 66,179,398, forward strand.
TTTTTAAACCACAATACTGATTTACATGACCCCTAGCAAAGTTTATTTTTTGTTCTGGAGAATGTGAAAACTGAAAGTCTGAAAACTATTTCAACTCAAGAAATTCTACTAGATGGGCAAGTCCTAGAACTTCCACTGTGCCCCCTCTCCCAGGACCCAGGATACAACTGAGCCGTTGGGCATTCAAGTAAGGCTTGATAAATGAAAAGATCCAGTAAATGACAGATATACTATGTCATTAATACTTTTCGCAAAGGCAAACACCTTAGCGTTCATCTTCTGCACTCTAGCAGCTAATCCAGCAGCTTTTTACTTTGGCAAAAAGTTAAGTTGCTATGCATTTATAAAGTGAATAAATCCACATTTCAGAAGGAAGACTCTTGCCAGCACTATAGAAGGTGGAAATGAGAAAGTCCCACAACAGATTCTTCAGGACCTCAGGAAGAAGGAAGAAAACACTTTTAGGGTGTTTTCAAAACTAAATACATGGGGCGCCTGGGTGGCTCAGTTGGCTAAGTGTCTGACTTCGGCTCAGGTCATGATCTTGCGGTTTGTGAGTTCAAGTCCTGCGTCCGGCTCTGTGCTTACAGCTTGGAGGCTGGAGCCTGCTTCAGACTCTGTGTCTTTGTCTCTCTCTCAAAAATAAATAAACATTAAAAAAAAAAAACAAAACCTAAATACACACTACACAGAGACTCACAATATTTGGTGCTTCAACTGAGAATTACTACTGAAAGAAGCTTCTCTTAATTAAGATGGGGATGAGGTGGTTGCATGGGAATCCAATCTCCCATGTGTTGATGGGATTGAAAAGGCAGAAAGAAAGAACCACTGGAGAAGCAGCCAAAGAAAGGGCTACAGGATTCAGTGCAAGAGATGATGACGGCGGCAGTAGACAAGAGAGTAGCAAAGAGGGGTGAGATTTGAGAGACATTTCAGATGGTATATAACAGCTAGCAAACAATCTGCTTGTTTAGGGAATAAGATCAAAGATGACTGAAACCATCTAGTATGACAAAATAAATTGTGATAAAAAGTCAAGAAGCAGGGCACACAATTAAACTGACCCAGGTTTAGCAACTGACAAGGTCAAAAGGGAGAGAGAATTGAAGGCAATGGCAAAATGTAGTTGAAACAACTGACCATGCCACTCAGGCTAAATAAAGAGAATAAAGTAAAAATACACAGGAGCTAAACAGGAAGCTGATATAAAAATTTTTAAAGCAGTCTCGGCAGGGAATAGGTTCAGAATGTGGAAAGAGGGGTGCTCAAGTGGAATGGAGATAAGGGTAGTTATAATAGAGGAGTTTAAGGAAGTGTGATAACTGGTGCTGGAAATATCATCCACATGAGAGCTAAGAAGATAGAAGAAAATAGAGTATTTATAAAACAGGTACCAGAGTTTTCAAAGAATGTGAAGAGGTCTAAAAGATGACACTCAAAAAGCTTCCCAACAACCTTTCCTAAGCAAGATCCAGTGTTTGCTTTATTGACTTAAGAAGTTAATTAAAACACTCTCCTGTTTCCTCTAACTTATCACTGTCTTCCGGAACAAGGCTTCCCTAACTATTTTCTGATATTTTTTCAATGGAAACTTCAATTTGTCATAGCCGGAGAGTACATTCTACAATGAGGTGACTTTCATATATTGTAAAACAAAAATAACAGCAAAAAAAGCCTGATTTGACACTAAACAGCACATTAATAATGTTATAATAGAAGCTATCAATGAATAATTATTCATTCTACAGTTTCTAGTAGCAAAATGACTTAAATGAAAACAAAAAAATGTATATATTTGATACAGTTATGAATGCATACATAAAAATACATGTTTTCTGGGAAACTCCATTGTGTTATCATCATACATCAATGATTACTCTTATTGCTATGTACAGTTTTAAAAGCAACAAAACGATTTCTTATTAAGGTGGTTAAATCCAAAAAAGGAATAACACTGAACCTTACGACCCTTAAAAGCTTAAGGGAATTATTACAATTTATAGCCACTGATAATATTTTAGTACATTTTATATGATCCGACTACAGTGTCTTTTTTCCTAAGTACACTGGAATCACCATGCAATTTTAATCCATATGCTTAAGCCTCTTTCACAGTTTACAGGAACAAAGCAGTTTTGATTCACAAACAATGCCCTGCAGTCAAATACACTCATGAGGTATTAATTTACAACTTCATCTGTGATCAGTTAAACTCCATGTGAAATCTTAAACATCCTTAAAAAGCTCACCACAAATAGTTCAATAAGAGATTTTTTGGTTAACATTACTTTAACAAAAAACATATAAGATTAAATTCTATTGTAAAATAAAACCAAATGCCACTTGCTTTTAAGGATAAACCACTAACAAAACAATCTTTTAAACTGTCACCTTTTGCATCTAAAATATTAATTAAAAATGTAATGCCAGTATCAAAAACATATGCTTCAAAGTTTTGGCAAGACAAGTCACAGATAAAAAGAAAAACCAATTTCATGAAGAAAATGTACGTATTTCAACAAATAAGATGTTTCTTTAATCAGTCCTAAAAGCCAGACTTATTAAAATGTCAGGTCAACCTGATCATAGCAAAACAAAAGATTAAAACTGCCAATTTTACCAAACAGCTAAAATATCAGATCCACATAAGTTATGGACAAAGACAACAATAATGAAAGAACATGATATAAATATCCAATTCATCTTATTTTAGTAAAAACAATAATCACTAACTTCTCAGAAAACTGAAGTTTTAAGCTTTAATATTTATGTAATTTGAACATTAGAATGTTTATTTACTTAGGATTTATTTTAGCTAGATATAAGTAATACTTATTTTCATTGGTTTTTTAAGACAATCAGAGGAATTATTATTACCTCATATAACAAAACATCCAGGGCTACAACAGCTCTGGGATTAATTTACAACTTGATCTCGTTTGAGGCCTGGGTTCTCTCCATGTTTTCCCTGTGCCATCCTTGGTGTGATGGCTTTTGTTCCTTAATGGTTCAAAAACAGCTACCATAGTTCCAAGTATCACTTTACCTAATGTCCCAAGTTCAGAAGAAAGACTGCCCCTTCTTTATGTCTAACGAAAAAAAAAAAAAAAAAAGGAAAACTTTCCCATTAAACTTCTCAAGTGTTGCTACCCACTTGTTACTAAATCTATCAGTGGCATAAAGGGTATGAAATAACCATGATTGGCTTAGATTAATTCAGATTCAGCCCTTGAGGGTAAAGAAGAACTCAGTCTCCCACAAAGCACATTGGTAAGTGGTAAAAACTGAAATTTCAAATTAACTGTATCAAAAGTGAAGAATCAAATCAATGTTATCTTCATACACAGTATACAATAATACATAATAATCATTATTTCCTTTACATGCTTCAAATGAACATTACATATACTAATGTGGCAAATTCTTTTTGTAACCATGAATATCTCAATTCTGATGAGTTCCCCAGTCAGTTAAGTGTCCGACTTTAGCTCAGGCCATGGTCTCATGGCTCATGGGTTTGAGCCCTGCGTTAGGCTCTGTGCTGACAGCTCAGAGCCTAAAGCCAGCTTCAGATTCTATGTCTCCTTCTCTCTCTGCCACTTCTCTACTTGTTCTCTCTCTCAAAAATAAATAAAACATTAAAAAAGAAAGAAAGAAAATCCCTACTGTGAAAGACTGAGGCCAAAAAAAATGAAAATTATAAATGACACTTTGGAGAAAGAAAGACATACGACGGGGGAAAAGCTTGAGAAAAATTTATCTTATTATTAATATCTTCAGAGAGATACCAAGAGATACTGTATCCATGAAACAAGAACAGATGCTACTAAAAAAAAACTATTAAAATAAATAAGCATGCTTTGAAATAAAAATGACAGTAAAAATAACAATTTCTCAAAAAATCAATACAAAATTAGAAAAGATAATTTAGAGGACCAGCCCAAGATGTCCAATAACCAAATAATTAGAGTTCAAAAAATAGGATAGAGAAAAAAGAAAATAGGAAAAAGTCAAATAAATAATTCAAGAAAATTTCTTTGAACTAAGGGGCATGATCCATGTCAAAAGAATTCATCACCAAAGTGTCCAGCAAAATGGATGAAAAGAAATCGCCACAAAGACATTACTAGGACAAAGAGTCTAAAAGCCTTTTGTAGAATAAAACAAATGTTTCAAACAAAGGATCAAGAAAAAGAATGGCATCAGATTTCTCCACAGCAACCGGGAAAGCTAGCAGATAATGGAGCATTACCTTGAAAACACAAACAATGTTGACAATAAAACAAAAATGAAACTAACTGCTGAGACTTAAAATAGCCTCACACACAAAAAAATGTCTGCTTTAATAAATAAATAAATTGGTTTTATAATAGCCAGGACCCTAAGAGAGGAGTATGATCACTCAAATCTGAGCAACTCTAAACATTTCATTTCTACACGGAGAAAAAGAAAAATGGAGTCGTAGTTCAATTCAGGATGCTTCCAACTTTAAGTCTGAAATTTCTGAGAACATCTAATATGTTCATGGAATACTTCCTTGTACTGGAAATCATGTGAAATCAAGGAAAACTAAAATAGTACTTGATTTTCAGTAAAATTAGGAGACACAGTCAGAGGTGTTGCAAATTAATGAGGAAGAGATGGATAATCAATGATGGTATGGGACAAGCACAAGTGTAGACTAGAAGCGTGTCAAAAGTGCTGCCATGCAACAGGAATTAAAGTAAAAGTGACACGAGGGTCCAGTGGTAGAAATCCACTAAAAAAGTCTATGAAATAATACTTTTTGAAGGTGAGGGGACTACCATGAAATGCTTAACTATACCACAAATTTGCCAAGTTAGAAATACGACACAAACCTCCACTATCACTACTACTATTTAACATCATACTGGAATACTAGACAACACCATTAAACAAAATGAAGGAATTAAAGGTATAAATATTGGGAATCAAGAACTAAATCTATTACCACTTAAAACTGTTATTGTTGCACCACTTAGAAAATTTTCAAAGCAATGAACAGAAAACTTACAAACAGTAAGAGAAGGTTGAGTAAGGTACATGGGTAAGAAAAATAATGCAAAAAAGTCAGTAACTTTCATTTATATAAACTAAGACCACTTTAAAAAGACTCTGATTTACAAAACCAATCAAGTAAATACATGTCAGAAATACATGTAAGAAATATATAATACATGTAAGAAAATAAATTTAAAACACTCCTGAAGGCATCAACAGAAGACTTAAAGCAATAAAAGTACAAACCATGCTCTAGCTTAAGAGGACTCAATATTAAGGTATCAGTTTAATTTCTAATTTTAACATAATAACCATATCAAGAGCAACAGGTTTCAGGGGTTTTTTGGTTTTAAGGAAAGAATGAAACAGACGAGATATGATAAAATGTTGATAAATAAGGATGCTCTAAAAAATAATGAAGTGAGAGACAATAGCCCAATTGAGAACAAAACTTTCATAATGTTTCAATAACTAAACTGGCACACAAGAATGAGCCATATCCATGGAACGTGAGAAAAAGTCAAAACGAACCCTAACAAACATGTAAATTGAGGTATGACAGTAACATACAGTTAAAGTGGTATCTCAAAATAATGAGAAAGAGATGGAGTTGTCAATAAACAGTATGGGACAACCAAATAACCGACTATAAAAGATAAAATATGGGGTGCCTGACTGGCTCAGTTGGTAGAGCATGTGACTCTTGAACTCAGGGTTGTTAAGTTTGAGCCCCATGTTAGATAAAGAGATTACTTAAAAAGTAAATATTTTGGGGGCGCCTGGGTAGCTCAGTAGGTTAAGCATCCAACTTCAGCTCAGGTCATGATCTCACGGTTTGTGAGTTCAAGCCCCGCATCAAGCTCTGTCCTGACAACTCAGAGACTGGAGCCTGCTTCGCTCTCTGTGTGTGTGTCTCTCTCTGACCCACCCACTTGTGCACTCTCTCTCTCTCTCTCTCTCTCTCAGAAATAATAAATGAATGAACTTAAAAAATTAAATCTTTAAAATAAAATAAAATAGGATCAATATCCCAAACTGTGTGTGAAGACAAAGTATAGGATGGATCAAATAATTAAGAGTCAAGAAGTCTTAAAATAATAAGTTCCATTATATAATAAAAATAAAATTAGCAAAAGAAAATCCAAATCATAATCATGTAAAAATGTTTGCAACTCCTATCACAAAAGAACTTCCATTCCTAACATATAAAAAGCTCCCAGAAACACTAAAAAGACCAACAATTCCCCTAAAAAGTCAGTGTGGTGCAAAAGATATGAACAGACCTTTCATAGAAAGAGGAAAGCCAAATGGCTTTTAAATAAGAACCTCAACTTCGCTTGTTTAAAAAAAATACAAATTAGACATAGGCTGAAACACCACTATTTAGTAATCAAGTTGGCAAAAAAAAAAAAATTTTTTTTCAGAAGTTTAACAACTCCATTGGTGACTCCAAGTAAACTCCAAGTAAAAGGCACTCATAAAAAAAAAAAGGCAAGAAAGGAGGAAAAAAGAAAAAGGAAGGACAAATTTTTTAAATCTCAATTTTATTCTAAAGAGAAAGACTTTCAATTACATTTTTAAAATCCAACTAATGGCTGTTACAAAAGATACATCTTAAGCATAAGGGCACCTAATGTTCTAAAGTGAAAGAAGGAAAAGCATATACTGGTCAAATGTTAAAGAAAATAAAGTTTAACTGCAATTACTATCAATTAAAATAGAGATATTGCATAATGACTTTTTTTAAGTTCAGTATAATAGGAAGACATGGTAATTCTAAAAATTTGTGCACCTAATAAAATAGTCTCAAATATACTAAGCAAAACTCTAAAAAATTTAGAAAAAAATTGACAAATCTAGCATCCCAGTAGATTTCTACACACCTGTTTTCATTATTGACCAGTTACGAATATAAACAAAAATTATATGCAAGAAACAACAATTAACAAGCTAGATCATGAGAGGATCATATAATGACATAATGAAATATATGGAATTCCTTATCTAATAATTATCACATATTCTCATCAAGTACACATAAATTATAAAAGTATTCGTGTACTGGGACATAAGACAAATTTCCAGAATTTCTAAGCATTTTTTTCATGTTTGTTTATTTTTGAGAGAGGGAGGGAGGGAGGGAGGGAGAGAGAGAGAGAGAGAGAGAGAGAGAGAGAGAGAGAGAGCGCGCGCGCGCGCGCGCGCGCAAGTGAGCATAGTGGGGGAGGGGCGGAAAGAAAGGGAGACAGGATTTGAAGTGGGCTCTGTGCTGATAGCTGAGAGCTCAATGTGGGGCTTGAATCCACAAACCGTGGGATCATGATCTGAGCTGAAGTTGCACGCTCACCCAAATGAGCCACCCAGAAGCCCCTCCAAAATTACTAAAAGCAGCTATCACATGGAACTTGTTCTCTAACTACAAGGTATAATTTTAAAAAGATACCTTTTTTAAAAGGCATTTGAAACTCCTATTTCAAATTTTCAAGCAATTCTCAAATAATTAACAGGCCAAAAAGAAATCTTAAGATAAATTTAAAATATCTGAATAGGGGCGCCTAGCTAGCTCAGTTGGTGGAGTGCAGTGTACAACTCTTGATCTCAGGATTGTGGGATCAAGTCCCATGGTGGGTGTAGAGATTACTTAAAAATAAACTCTTTAAAAAAGTACTTAAAAATGAATAATATTTATAACACTAGCTTTCACAATCTGGATAACAGAACAGAGAAAAGTGTTTTGAGAAAATGTATAGTCTTCATTGCAAATCTCAGAAAAGAAAAACTGCTGTAAATGCGTGAGCTAAATGTTCACATTAAGATATTAGAAGAGGTACAATAGATAAACCCAAAGAAAGTAAAAGGCAAGAAATAACAGCAAAAAATCGATCAAATAGAAAGCAAAGGCGAGATCCATTTAAATACACACACACATGAGGGGCACCTGAGGGGCACCTGGGTGTGTCCTGGGTGGCTCAGTCGGTTAAATATCCGACTTCAGCTCAGGTCATGATCTCACAGTTCGTGGGTTGGAGCCCCACGTTGGGCTCTATGCTGACAGCTCAGAGCCTGGAGCCTGCTTCAGATTCTGAGTTTCCCTCTCTCTCTGCCCCACCCCTGCTCACTCTCTGTCTCTCTCTCAAAAATAAATAAACATTAAAAAATAATGAATAAATAAATAACACACACACACAGGGAACCTGGGTGGCAGTAAGTTAAGCATCCAACTCAATTTTGGCTAAATCATGATCTCCCAGTCATGAGATCGAGCCCCAAGTCTGGCTACACACTGAGTGTGGAGCCTGCTTAGGATTCTCTCTCTCTCTCTCTCTCTCTCTCTCTCTCTCTCTCTCTCTCTCCCCCTCTCTTTCTCTGCCCCTTCCTGCCTCTTTCTAACTCTCTTTCTCAAAATAAATAAACATTAAAAAAAAAAACCACAGACATGTAACCACATAAATTACATAACATAAACAGCATAAATTAAACAGATAAAAGACTCATGACAACAGCAAGCCAGCAAGTGAGCAAATGCGGATCTCAGTCCTACAACTCCAAAAAACTAAATTTAGCCAAAGACTGGAATGAACATGTTAGCATTTATCCTAAAACCCCCTGAGAGAAATGTAATGCTGCCAATATTTTGATTTCAGCCTGTGAAATCTCAAGGAGAGAACCAGAAGAGTTTAGACACACTGTCCCCACTTCTGACCTACAGAACTATGAGACTATAATTGTTCTTTTAAGTTACTAAATGCATGGCGGTTGGTACAGCAACGAAAGAAAACTACTACGCCATCCTTGCCTGACAGTTAAGTGCTGCTCCCCAGTCTTTACTACTCCAGGTTCCTATTATCTCCCTTGCCACCAGAGACTCTAGGTCTGCAAAGGCATCTTCGACTGTCAGCCTCCATCTACAGTAAACAGCCCCTCGAGGCTTCTCTATGATGCTGGTGCTCCCTTTGCTCTGCACTTCCTTACTGCATTACTGACAAAGTGTCTTTCTGATCTTAACACAGCAGATCCATTCTAGCACGCCACTTCTTTGAGCCTTTTGATCCCTTGCTCTACTATCTGCCAGGCAGCCTTGATACCTCTACTTCGTTTAATTCTTATGGGCCATCACTTTTTCCAAGCTTCCAAGAGCCATCACAGCAGCATATTAGAACCAGCTCCAGTGGCCTTTGCCAGGAAGTTAATTGCTGTGTCATTGAAGAATGCTCCCACATCAACAGAGCTTTGGCTTGAATGCTGACCAAAATCAAAGGTTTACAATATTTAGTTTGACCCTGAATCCAAAAAAATCAAAAGCCTTTCCTTCTTAAGTCCTTGATGAGAAAGACCTGTCATTTTCAATCTATCCTTAAGAATACTGTGAAAGCTATAGACTTTCTCAGAATAATGCATATCCATAGGAAAGAAAGAAAGAAAGAAAAAAAAAAAACAATCGCATAGAATTTTGCAAAAGATTCAAGAAAAACATGTAGCCCATATACTCTCCTATTGCAATCTGGATTGTCTAAGAACAGACACTGAGATAGTTTGGGGTGCAAGACACTTATTAAGGATCGACCCCAGTGAAAAAAAGGGGGAAGTAGGTTTACAAAGCAGGAAGTCAAATTACAGTACCTCACAAAGCCTCAAGCAACCTGGCAGGGATCCCTGGAAATATATTACTTGTCAGAGTTGTCTCAGGTGTGAACAAAATGGCTGGGCCTTTTTAACTCCACCTTGATCAGCTGCAGGACAAGAGCCGCCCTGGGAAGGGTGGGGCTTAGGCAAGGAGGCTCTTTGTAGCAGAGGCAAAACTTGAAGAAGCTGATAGATGAAAGCTTTCTGACTACTTTCCTCCCAACAGCCGGGCTGCAAATCCTCCTTAAAGGAAGATCTGGGCTGTACAATTCCATGTCTACCACACTTTTACTTAGGAGCCTGTTTTTCCCATTTTAAAAACCTCCCCTCTCTCATACTTTCTATCCTACTCTTTTCTAATTCTTATTATACCAGTGTGCTTTGTTAAGGCAGAAGCCCAAACATTTGCAGTCAAGTATATGCACTGCAAAGACCTCACAAGAGGTATGCTACAAACCATGGACAGACTGAAGCTGGATATAGATTTAGGCTCTCCTCTGAGCAACAGGACCTCAGTTTATTTTTAAATTGTTAACTAAGGCTGCTAATGAAATAGTTAGATATGAGTAACTAGGGCGCCTGGGTAGCTCAGTCGGTTGAGCGTCTGACTTCAGCTCAGGTTATGACCTCATGGTCTGTGAGTTCGAGCCCCATATCAGGCTCTGTGCTGACAGCTCAGAGCCTGGAGCCTGCTTCGGATTCTGTGTCTCCCTCTTTCTCTGCCCCTCCCCTGCTCCACTCTCTCTATCAAAAGTAAATAAACGTTAAAAAAATTAAAAAAAAAAAAGATACGAGTAACTAACAAAATGATCTAACCAGCAAACCAAGTAGAAGACTTTTCCACCAAACCAAATCAGATTTAAACATGGGATTGATTATAATTTACCCATCACAATAAGCAGTAAAATGTCACTATTTGGGGGCTATAAAATTAAGCATTTATAATACTTTTTAATTACAATCAGAATTAGAAAATAAGGCATATTTTTAATGTTTTCATCATACATTGGATTTAAATACAACCTTCCTTCATACAACATTTCAGTTCATACTGTGAGACAACTGCTTCTTAGGAGTTAGATACAGAAGTCAACAGGACAAAGTTCTGCCTTCAGTGAGCTTCTACATTCTAGTTAGAGGAGTCAGATAATAACAAAGAAACATGGGCACCTGGCTGGCTCAGTCGATTGAGCATCCGACTCTTGATTTTGTCTCAGGTCATGATCTCACAGTTTGTGAGGTTGAGCCCCGCATAGGAATTTATGCTGACAGCATGGATATTTAAAACAAAGAAATAAAATCATTTCATATACGAATAAGTGCTATGAGACATGTCATTTAAACCGAGAACTAAAAGAAGTCCAAAAGAACCATAATGAAGAACATTCTAAAAAGAAGAAATAACATATGCAAAGGTCTCAAGGTAGGAATGAGTAGCTGTTGAAGGAAGTAACAGGACAAAGATCAGTGTCACTGAAACATTTTGAACAAGGGTACTCTTAGAGGATGTAAGAGTTATACTCAAAGTTTCAATGTCAGGATCAATCACCCTTCTTCCTACCTAATCTGTTTACTGCTGTTTATTGTTAGAGAAGTATGAAAGTGCTAGTGACTGAGAGCTGATAAGCAAACACTTTCAGATCTTGCTTGCCATCATCTGTTCTACTCCTCTTATATTATAAAAAGATAAATCTACATTTTCACAGAAATTAAGGAAATATAATTAAAAAATGAAAAAATATCGCACATCCCTTACAAGGAAAATTAACTTTATATGTAACCTTCGGTAATGTAAACGGTATCAGCAATACTTTCCCCTTTACTCAAATTATCTGCATAGATTTTGACAGAGTCACATTAAAAAAAGTAAACATTTACACATCATAAGTATATTCTGAATAATTAAGCTTTCCCTACATGTTAAATCTCTGCAAATAATGTAACACCAATGGATTTGCACTCTCATTGGTTCCTATATAAAAAAAAAAAACAAGTATTTGTTTATTTGTTTGCTGGACTTACCAAAGACAAGGTTACGCTAAATATGACAATACCAAGTGGCTTTGTCATACCAAATAATTACAATTTTGATAAACACTATCAGAATAAATGATATTTTTAAAACAAAACTGCCTTCAAATATACCTGAAAGTATAAAACAAGTATTTTTTTAATCTCTAAACATGAAAACATAAATAGCTCAAGTATGTAATCAGTAGTGTAAGACTTTAAATTTCCAACATGAGAAATGACAATTACTACACATATTAATGCCCTAGATATATTACCTTTAAAATTTTTCAAAACAGAACAAAATAAAAATACACAAGGATCCATTCCATTAGCCACCAGAATGATGTTATGTAGCCTCTGGAAAACTTCACTGGACAGTTGTACAATGTTTCACATTAACAACTGCCAGTGTGGAGGTACCAAGAAAACCCACAACTTGATATCAGGGTGAATATATTCTATGCTGAGAACAATTCTCAATACAGAAGTCCTATTTATAAGTAGGCTAAGTCTCATTTCTTCCTTAACCTAACATAACCAGTCCCTACATATAGTCCTGTCAAATAGAGGATTACAATGTTATCCTCTACTTCCAACTTGATTGTACACATGCCTACTGCGCTTCTTTCTCCAAAATATTACAGTTTTGTCTATGCTAAAAACTGGTAGTGAGAGATAATCTTTCTTCTTGATGATGTTTGCATAAGCGTCATAAGAAAATTTTAGCAGGGACCATATCTGCAATTGCTGCCTTGACACTTGGTTATCACATGGATCCGAAAGGCCTTCACCCCACAGAACTAACTCTGGCTATGATAAGTTTGATCACTATTATCTACACACTGCTTTAAACTTTAAACTCTCAAATGCTTTGTCTTTTAACATAAAGTCAATAGACATCCAACAATGATTCTCAGACTCTCCTGTAAATTCAAAAGAATTTCTACCAATGTTTCTTATTGATTACTTTCAATTGCACAGACTAGCAGTTCTCAAACCATGGTCCATAAATCCCATAGGTCTCTAAATTTCTTGCAGGCAATCCACAGGTTAAAACAGCCCTTTTTCAATGTTATTCTTGTACAACTGTCCAGTGAAGTTTTCCAGAGGCTACATAACATCATTCTGGTGGCTAATAGAATGGATCCTTGAGTATTTTTCTTTTGTTCTGTTTTGAAAATTTTTAAAGGTATATATCCAGGGCATTAATATGTGTGTTTTGAGAGATTAAATCTTTTTTCTCTGAACTTCTACTGTCCTCTTACTAGCTATATGTGCTATAATCTATCTGTGTGAGGAAATAATTTCACTCATGTATTTCAACATATTTACATCATATCTTTCAATCAATATATTGCAACAGATTGAATGAAGAAACAAAGGAGACTCCATCTGCCTTCTATTAAGTCAGACATTAAAGAGATTTACAAAAAAATGTAAAACACACCACTCTTCTTATAATATTTTTAGTTTTGGAAAATATAGATATTTTTCACAAAAATATGTTACTTATGTTAACATATAATGGGTATATTACAATTATCTTTAAATGTATTAATAAGTATTTTCAAATGTCTCTATTTAAATGTTTTCATTTTTTTTGGATTTTTAAGTAAACTCAACATCCAACATGGATTTCGAACTCATGACTGTGAGATCAAGAGTCACTGTGAACTGAGCCAGCCAGGCACCCCTTTTTAAATTTCTGATATGGTAAATATGAAAATATATAACACATTAAGCAATATCTCTGGGGCACAGGCACACTACTTTACACATGTTTTAATCACTGGCTTTGTCTTTGAAATAATTCCTGTTGTTGCATAAGTCAATTTTTCATCATTTGCAATTAAAACAAATTTCCTTTTAATTACCATCAGATTGATACCTCTCTCATTAACATTTCATATTCCTACTGCTTTCTCACAAATACAATATTCTTAAAAATAAATTGCAATTAAAACACAAAGCAAACATAGTACAGAATAATGAACACAATAGCCAACAATAAAATGACAGGGCCACAGCTGTTTATGACATCCTTTGGTCTGATGTGGCTTTATTTTGTTTACAAATTTTTATATGATGAAATCTGGTAAAAAGAACTTTTTATACTTTACATTTATATTTATCAGTTATAAATGAAAGAAACTAGTACAACACAGCTTGTAGCTAACCACATTTAAGTAAGTCAAATAATGATGTACTGTGTTATTTTATAAGGAAAATTAATAGTTCTAGTCCATCACTATCCAGAGTTTCATGTGTATTTCTAGTTATTGAAAATGTGGGTCACCATATATCTCATGTTCAAATAGTTTAAAAACCATTATAGGGGTTTCTTCCTTGAGACTACATACCAGTTAACTTAAATGGATTATAAAAGCTTCATAATTGGTGAAAAAAATTATGATAAATATAAGCAATATTTTCTAATAAAGATAAATGGTAAGTGAAAAATTAATATTACATTTAAAATATATTTCTGAATATTGTACACAGCAATGAAGCACCTTAATTAAAAAACAAATTTAAACAATATTTAATCATTCATCTTTCTCTCTTGCTGCCAACTTCCTTCTATTCCTCAAGTACATGAAGCTGTTTATATTATTTCCCCAAACAACAAAAGCATTTATCATAATTTTGCTATATTTATTGCCTTTTTTAAAGGCAATTTATATTTCCCAACATAGATTTATTACAAAAATCTTGTAAGAATAAAATCTACACATTCAATACAAGTAAAAACTACAAGAAAGTCATGAATAGGACAGTATCTTTCAACTGTCACTTAAGCACTGAAAGTGTTAATCAGAAATTATTTTTTTAATTTTATTAAAAAAAAACTACTACATTTGAAAAATTGACAGATTATACACTAATATAAAACATAGCACTGTTGATAAAACCCAAATTATATCTCACTCATAATCCTGCTCAGAGGTAAATTAACATTTCTAGATCTAGGGGCGCCTGGGTGGCTCAGTCGGTTAAGCGGCCGACTTCGGCTCAGGTCACGATCTCACAGTCTGTGAGTTCGAGCCCCACATCGGGCTCTGTGCTGATGGCTCATCAGAGCCTGGAGCCTGCTTCGGATTCTGTGTCTCCCTCTCTCTCTGCCCTTCCCCTGCTCATGCTCTATCTCTATGTCTCTCAAAAATAAATAAACGTTAAAAAAAAAAAAAAAAACAAAACATTTCTAGATCTAATATGTCCCAGGCACTAGGCTAGGTATTTCACATACATTATCTTATTTCATCATCACAATAACTAGCCCCAATTAGCCAATAATGAAGGGGACTCTGAGAAGTCACATAACTGATAAGTAGCAGGAATGGGATCAAAGTAAAGACAAATTCTAGTGAAATAAAATCAGAAGAATGAAAACAGTTTTAAGACAACTTTCTTAATAAACGATTGTCACTTTACGACCTTCTTTATTCCCAAAACAAGATGGGAACCATCTCTCCAAAATTCTTTTTTTTTTTTTCTGTTAAGAGATTTTCTTTAATATTCTTGATCCATTTATTTCCAGCAGTGCTAATTCTATATCCAACTGCAGAAGTGGGTACGTAGCTCAAGCCAAGCTAAACAGACCTAATGTGATCTAATACCACAACTTTTCTTGAAGCCACTAGAACAAACGCAAAAAAATAAGATGTAAACCTATAGCTGCTGGCAGCTATCCTACGTCCAGAAAAGGAGAGCCTGTTTGCAGAAGGAGCCAAACCAAGATAAACTGAGCGAACAGCTCAAGAGGGTCCAAAAACATTATCTGAGCCACTGGATCAAGCTTCACCTGGAATCGGCCATATCATGATCTTTTAAATTATGTGACCCAATAAATTTCCATTTGCTTAGGTTGGGGGATTTCTGTCACTCGTTCAATGTACCTATCAATAAAAATTTAATGGTATAAATCATCTGCAGAAGTCAAATGATGTATTTAATTATTCTCAATCGAGAATCTAAAAAAATTTTTTAACAGGAATCAAGGAACTATTTTCAGGATTTCACAAGTTTAATGGAGTTGTACACAGCCCTGGAATAAAGCCTGTAAAGCTTAATAAAACACTAAGTTCTTTCTGACTACATCATCTCAATATGAAAACTTCAGTTATCTTGTTTTAATAAGTTCTAA
This sequence comes from Paguma larvata, assembly GCA_030068075.1. Taxonomy (NCBI): domain Eukaryota; kingdom Metazoa; phylum Chordata; class Mammalia; order Carnivora; family Viverridae; genus Paguma; species Paguma larvata. The sequence goes on from CM057837.1 coordinate 66,195,203, forward strand.
ATAGAAATATTTTATATATATAAAACTTTTATTTTTAAATTAGAAGCAAATTGTTACTTTAAAATACAGTTTTATTTGATGGATAAACTCCTTAAAACCAGAAATTTTTCAAAATGATTACTGGAGGAGAAAATATGAAAAACTATCATATTATTTTAAAATAATAATACAATTCACATCGTTAATATATCAGCAATTCTTGATTAGCCCCTTAATTTCTGACTGCCTTTTTAATCTATCTTTCTACCCTGAGGCTATTCAGCCTCCTTCCATATCAAATAAGCAGTCTAGGCTAATGGCACCACCTAGTGTCCTGTATTGGTCACTATCAGACTCACGGTCTTCGATTTCCTTTTTTACTGGTGAAGGAACACAAGCTATTCTCTCAGTGTTGTTCTCATTAATAATTCTTCCTCCAAATCTACATCTTTCTTATTCGTTTGTACATACACATTATCCTAAGCCTCCTCTCATGCCTCTCTCAACAACTGTCCAGTTACTTTAGAAAGAACTCATTAGTGTGGCCTTGATCTCTGCCAGATAATTGGTGCTTAATGTTAGTTATTACAAGCACTTTCTGAAGTTACTACTGTGAGGAAGTATCCCATTCACACGCCAAAGCTCACAGATCACTGGACAGGCAGTATGATTTTAAAACTCATTTTCTTAATTAATACCCCTAAGGCTCATGCTCCTTTTTCTTACTTCTTCATTTTTTACTATGGCCAAAACACTTTTTTTTTCCCAAATAGTAATCATCCAATTCTGGTCCAATATAGTGACATAGGAAGACCCTGAACTCATTTCCTTCGAGGAACATACTCTATTTATAAAATAATTCTTCAGGAAGAAAAAATGAGGGCTGACTGAACAGCTTCTCAACAACCAAAGTCAGAATGGCAAAAGTGAACAGCAAGAGAGATGGAGACACAGTCTCCAGGAACCCCCACACCCAATGCTGCAAACAGCAGTAGGAAGGATGGTAATGAGGGACCAGGAATAGATTCCTCTGTCCTTGGGCACAGAAAAATAAATGAATAGAATAAAATAAAATAAAATAAAAATAAAAAGCCCTGATTTTAAAAAGTAAATATCCGTTTTTTTCACTCTTTCAAAGTTAAGCCAAGCTTTCCTCAAATACCATCATAGTAAAAAATGTTCCTCTTCACACCTGCTAGTTATACTAATATCATTTTGTAGTGTTTTGTATTATGAATTATAATCCTCCAGCTTATCATCAGTTACATCATTTTTAGGGGGAGGGCTCAGACCTAACCACCACTGTTCCTTTTATTTAAGAAAATTCAAATAATGGAATATACCAATGGAACAGAATTATAGCCCAGAAACAGACTCACGCACATATAGAAAACTCAACATATCATAGTGGACTGTTCAAAAAAATGCCAGGATATTTGATTATCCGTATGCAAAGACCATCAGTCTCAAACTCTATCTCTACACAAAAATTGTACTCAATTGAATGAGAGATCAAACTCTGTAGAGCATATATAGAAAAACTCTTTGACATTGGGGTAGGAAGGAATGTCAAAGGCATAAAAGGATAAAAAGCATAAAAGAAAAACATTGATAAGTTTTATTACATCAAATTGTAAAACTTGTATGAAACAAAAGATAACACAAAGTTAAAGACATAGTCACACAGGGGGCATAGACATATGCAACGAACACAATCAAATAATTAGAATCCATAAAATAAAAAGAACTTCTATAAATTAGTTATTTTAAATATTCCAACAGAAAAAAATTTTTTAGCAAAGACATGAGAGGCAATCATGAAACAGGAACTTTAGGCAAACATAGGAAATATGCTCAACCTCACATTTTTAATTTTTTTTTAATGTTTATTTATTTTTGAGAGACAGAGTGAGAGCAGGGAAAGGATGGAGAGAGAGGAAGGGAGAGACAGAGTCCGTAGCAGGCTCTAGGCTCTGAAATGTCATCACAGAGCCTGACCTGGGGCTCAAACTCACAAACTGTGAGATCATAACCTGAGCCAAAGTTAGACACTCAAACTGACAGAGCCACCCAGGCGCCCCTCAATATCACATCTTTAAAGTGCAAGTGAAACAATGACATGCAGTTCACATGTACCAAAACAGAAATATATTAAAATTTCTACTGATACCAATTGTTAGCAAAACAATTGAGAAAGGGAATGCTCAGATACTGCTGGCAAGAACTATTTAGCAATCTATTAATATAAGAGATGTGTGGCCAACAATTCCACAGGCACATATAAACCCCAGGCAACACGGTCCTACAGAGCTTTCTAGAAAAACAGAAATATCCTTTATCTATAATACTCAATACATCAGCTGTTAGCTACATGTGGCTATTGAGCACTGCAAATGTGACTAGTGCAACCAAGAAACAAAATTAATTGTATTATGTTTTAATTAACTTAAATTAAAAACTCACATGTGGTTAGTGGCTACTGTATTGGACAATACAGCCTTAGAAAATCATTCACATATGCATATAGAAATAAATACAAGACTCTTAATTGCAATAGTGTTCCTAGTACTGAAATACTTGTAAGTCCTCAACAGAATAAATTGGCATATTCATAATACATGGGAAAAATAAATTATGTATATAAATAATTTGTTAACATAGATAAATCTCAAAAATATAATACTGCATAAAAATGTGAAGGACAGACATAGTAAAAAGCATTTATGTAATATTTTAGAACCTACAAATCAATTCCTCATATTATTTATAGATACATATAAATACAGTTAAACACTAAGAAAAGTATTATAGTTAAAAACATCAAAAATGGCTAAAAATACCAGTCACCTTCGGGATAGGAAGGAGAATCAGATTGCAGATTGCAGAGAAGCATCTGGAGGGCCCCAACTGTATCTGTAACGCTTTATTCCCTCCCCCAACACCACTCAAATCTTCAACGAATATAGCACAGTGTTAAAACATTGGGTACATCAGTGTTTTGGCAGAGTTAAATTTTACTATATACTTAAAATATTTCATAAGGAAAGACTAAAAACAAGAAAATCCATGCTCCAAACTGTAGAACACAACCACTTGAAAGTTTTAGAGTTCCAATTTATTCTTTAATTTCTCCCCATCTCAGTTAACTAAGATCCACTACTAAACACAATGAAATCAAATTTGTGAAGGCCTAAAATACCCAACTGTATTTTCATGATGAAGCATAGCTTGTCACCAGAACTGTTTTCTACTTCCTGGTAGTAAAAGCAGAAAAAAGGCAAGATTTCTCTTTTCCTTGACTTTTTGACTTCTTACTCAATTCCCTTGTGTAGTATTTGTGGAAATCAAGTATTTAAGCATGAAAAAACAAAAAAACAAAAAGCAAAACAAAAAACTTTGCTATATAAGAATTACCCTTGGGATAATTCATGGATTCCTGAACCAGGCCGTTTAGCCATGAGGTCAACTCAAACATATGTTTTAAATAATATTTAATCTACTTTGCTGAACTCCTTATTAAAAGTTTATGTTTTGCAACAATTGAAGAACTCATAAGGATCACATATTAGGTCTTTCTGCCAAAACATTCTGCTCTCTTCTAGTTTTAAAAATCAAAAGCTAATAAATGTGTTCATGAAAACAGAAACAAACATTGCATTCCATTTAAAGAAATGTCTCTGAATTCAAAAGTTTTCTTTAATTACTCAATACTATTGCTGAGAAGTACAAGAAACATGTTTTATCAATTAGACTTCTACCAATCCCTGGGATTGTAAGTTCCATGAGAGCAAGTATAGTACACATCATATCCCCAAAGATTAACACAATATGGATGAATAAGTGAAGAATCAATGAATAAAACTACCTACTTACATTTATCATCAGTATCAAATGTGTCCCATGTTGGTTTGTAGTACATCACGACTTGGTAAGACAAAGCAAAACAAAAAACTGGAAATAAACTTGCTTAAAAAAGTAATTCTAAATATTGGAGCTTCACACAGAATTTGACATCTAGGTAGGAGAATCTCAAAGCTTCTCCCTCCCTCTGCCTTAAATGCAATCCACTCTCTATCTCTCAGAGGAAACACTGATAAACAGGATGAAGACTAAATCCCAATTTTAAGTTTAAAATCTGGTATCTTATGGCAAGGTCTTCTCTCAGTGTTTCATTTGGTTGGCTCTGTCTACAAAATGACAAAGTCAGGAAAAAGGTGTGGAGTACATAGTTTAAGCCAATCACTGTCAACCTAAAGGAAAAGTGATCTTTTTCTTGACCCACTGACCCTTCAATAGATTCTCTCATGCTATGTCTTCCCCATTAGAATGCTAAGATTGGAAAGACAAGTATCAGGATATGAATGGAGGAGAAAATGGCCATATAGTTCTGTCTGCAGAATGAATACAAAAGGATTTTTGCAAAATATACTACAAATGGCCAATAAAACAAAAATGCTTTCAACCTCAGCAATAATCAGAGAAAACAACGCTTATTAGAACTATTAAATGTCACATTTGCACCTATCACATTGGTAGCAGGAGTAAATAAATACTACCGTACTCTATCATAAGTAATTGATATAACTTTTACGAAATTTGGCATCTCTCAAAAGTTAAATGCATATTCCTTTCAGTTATCTTATTAAAAACAGTATAGAAAAACCCCCCCACGAAATTGGCAATATTTTGTAAAAGTACATGCAAAAAGATTATAAATGTGAGTAGTTTTGGTAGTGAAAAACTAGAAAACCTCAAAGTATTCATTAGTCGGTATTGACTAATAAAAATAATTCACAGTTCTAGAGAGAAAGAACAGAGAAAATGGTGACATGGAAATTATCCAAGCTGAGTAACAAAAATGGCAGGAAGGACAATCAAGTTTCCAGACTGGAAGGGCCAATCACATGCTAAGCACAGTGAAAAAAAGAAGAGCCATATTAAGAAAAATCACATAAAGATATCTTAAAATACCAAGGGAAAAAAAGATTCTAAGAGATTTCAAAGACAAAAAACAGATCACATATAAAAGCTCAGAAATTAGTCTTCTTGTGGGCATTGCTGGCTACTAACGGAGAAAGATCTTCAAATTTCTAAGAAAAAAATAATTTGCAACCTACAATTCTATACCTAGTTGAAATACCAATCTAATATTAGTGAAGGTAGAATAAAGACATTTTAAAGGCTTGCAAGAACTCAAAACTTTTATTTTCCACCCTTTCTTTTTTCAGCAATATCTGGAGGATGATATGCTTCAGCAAAATGAGAGAACAAACTTATAAGGGAAAAAAAAAGTAATTTATCCAACAAAAGAGCAACAAAAGGAAGTGTGATCAGAGAGCTGTGGAGAGTAAAAACAAAGACAAAAACAAAGCAGAACAAAGCAAAACCTGACTGAAGCAGAATCAAGGGTGAGGAAAGAAGTTGACAGAAAAATATTAGTGGGGCTTTGGGACCTGTATTTAAGCCCTTGAAAAAAAATTAATGAGCGATGCCTGAGAGAGTTGCTAAAACAAAGAGGGAAAATAGTAATTTAGCCCTTAGGAAACTAAGCAAATGAATAAGCAAGACAAATAACATGGGATGGGGGAAAGGACAAGAAAATGTACTTAAGTAAATAAATATAATATAATGCATTGTGTTATTCAATACTTAGAAGGTCATTATAATGTAAATATTGAGTATAGATTGTTTATAGATTTAACTAAAATTATTATATAACTTCCCAAAACTTTAGCAGGAGTAGGTATACAATATGATCTAAATCCCAAATCGCCATAAAAAAGTCAATAGACAATTTCTAAAACTGGTTCATCAAGGAAAGCTGAATAAGCATATTATTAGACATGAGGTAGTATCAGAAAGAATAACCTAATAGTATTAAAAGTGGTTGTTTCTAGAGAACTGAGAGTGTTACTAAAGGATCTGTCACAGCTGTTAACTCAGGTAAAGCCAGGTAAAGCCCTAGAATGCTGGCATGGCCAACTGCTCCATCCTGACAAATCTCAAGGGGGTGGGACAAATCAAAAGCACAGCTCCAGGCTGGGTCGGCCAACACTGTTGCCTAACAAAGGATAAATGCATTCCAAGAGAAGCCAATAACTCAAAAGAGTTTGTAAAAGAGAAAGGAAGACATTTATTTCAGGTGCCAGCAGGCTCAAGCCTTAACAACCAACCTCTCTGCTGGCAAGATGGACACCTAGAGTTTTATGAGGAGAGACTGAGGGGTACATGCAAGAAAGCAAGCAGAGGGCACATGATCCTGGGTGGCGGTTGGTATGTGTTCCACCCAAGACCATGGGCAGGGAAGGGGATATGCGCGGTGTGGTCTTCTAGGCATTCTGTTGCTATTGGGGCTTTTCTGGCAGTTGGAATGTTCCAGTCATTGCAAAACACCTTCATCAGTGCCTCAAGCAAATGTGGTAAGAAATAAGAACAAAGGGTTTTAGTTAGAGCGTGAGTTAACCAGTCTTGTCTATTTCTGGTTTCAGCTGTTGGGGTCTAGTGTTGAATAGGAGGGCTCACTAACAAGAGGGCAGGAAACTGCTATATTTTATTGTAAACCTTTTGGCAATAATCAGTTTTTTACCCATATGCAAGAATTACTTTAATTAAAAAAAAATCTTATGCCCCTTTGGGGCTGCATGAAAAAGTGTTTCTAGTATAATCAACTTTGATGATGTTAAAATTTAAAGATTCTGAGAGACAGAAAACAGGCAAAACAGTTAATAAAATATGAAATATATTATCTGGACATATAAAATAACCAATTTAGGAAATGAAACAATGATCAAAACAGGGTAAAGAAAAGGTAAAAATGGCATGAGATGAAGATTCATCTAATTAAAAAGGAACACAGCAAAGCAGAAATAAGAAGTATTATATAATCCTACTATAGGTAGAAGTAAGCACTCAGAACAGAGTTAGTTAAAAGTGGCTGTTGTTGAGTTTTTAAAAAGTTGGCCCTGAGATATAATGGATCAAAAGTTCATGGGGTTCCCCAAAACTTGTTATCAAGAATAACTTTCTCAAAAGGGTGAAATGCATTTAACATAGTCTTCACTGTCTAGAAAAACTCTATGTAGAATATTTTTATAAAGAAATACAAGAGGCACCTGTGTTGCTCAGTCAGTTAAGTGTCCGACTCTTGATTTCAGTTCAGGTCATGATGTCAGGCTCCATGCTGTTGAGTCTTTCTCTGCCCCTCCCCTGCTCACTCGTGTGTGTGTGTGTGTGTGCGTGTGTGTGTGTGTGTGTGTGTGTTGGCAGGGCGGGCAAGGAATATTCCCAATAATACGAAAGTGCAGAGAAAGAATGATGAGTAATGAAATTTAATCTGAACCATTTAATTCAATGAGCTGTTACTTGAGAAATATTATCACATTGAGTTCATAACTCATTCCTAACAATTCTGAAACACACTAAGTCATCACACGTCAACAAGAACAAAAGCTTAACCACAGATAACTTTGTTAAAGATTTTTAAGTTAACTAATTATATCTAATCACCTTTTCTAATTCTGAAAAAAATACACTTGAGCACATGTTTATATGTTCAAAACAAACTACTAATATCCTGTGTGAGCCATGACAAGGAAAAGGTTGAAAAGCAATGAATGAAAGCATGTATCCATATGATATTATATATATAACCATGCTTTAGAAAATAAATTTGGTAACGTTTCTTAAAAAAGTAAAAATTGGGGCGCCTGGGTGGCTCAGTCAGTTGAGTGTCTGACTTTGGCTCAGGTCATGATCTCACAGCCCGTGAGTTCAAGCCCCACATCGGGCTCTGTGCTGACAGCTCAGAGCCTGGAGCCTGCTTCGGATTCAGTATCTCCCTCTCTCTCTTCGCCCTCTCCCACTTGCTCTGTCTCTGTCTCTCTATCTCTCTCAAAAATAAATAAAAACATTAAAAAAAAGAATAAATTAAAAAAAGGTTATAAAAAAAGTAAAAATTTAGGAAAAAGGTAGAATATAAAATTATTAATATCTAAAGATATTGTACAATCACCACCTCATCCCACAGCACTCGACAATGAACATAAATGGCAGACACATGCCTTCATTTTTAAAAAAATTAATTTCTCGTTTATCAGAGTTGATATGTGAATTCTTGACATTGTGATCCTTTACTTTTCCCAGCTAAATAAAATGCCTCAAATTTTGATCACTTCTAAATCTGTTGTATTAAGGCTGAAACCAATTAATGATGCACTGTATCCAGATAAGTAGAATTAAATTAGTGTATAATTGATTAGTGTATAATTGAAGCAGTTGTAGATTTACCAACTTTAATTAGGATAGCTTATTACAGATAATTTACACTCTAAGTGAGAAAATAGAATGAAGAAGTTCATCAAAACCTTAAATTAAGATTAGGGATACAATATTATAGATTAGAAAGGGCTATATGCTAATTCCAAATACTTTGAAAGTAAATCATTTTAGTTCAAAATCCTTTAACGGAGGAAAATTGATTATTAACATTTTAGCTTAGATTTTTCAAATTATTACACTATTTCTGGTAATCGACTATAATAGGTGATGCTAACTTATGTAAGTGAATAAATGCATACCAATAATATTTTGTCTACTTACGAAACTAAATTAGACTAAAAAGAACACATACTAAAATACCTGAATATTTCTTACAACTCCTTTAAAAGGTATTCAAGCAAGAGAAAAATCCCATAAGTCTTACCCTAAAAATAAATAAAAACTAATTTACCAACAAAGAAGCAAGTAAGGAGAATGAGCATCTCAGCAACAAAACACAGAAATAATGTCTGCAGTTCTCTCGATACCCTTGTGGGTGGTAACTACAGCCCAGAAAGTTCCACACATAAATTGCTAACTCCCCCGAGTTTAAAGCCATGGTAATTAGGTTCATTATCTTACATGCTAATGACACAGAGATAATAAGTTTGCAGTGAATAATTCATATACTACCAGCTCTCACTGTGATGCTCATTGCTAATAGTTTATTTACAGTACAAGTTACGCTGCATTTTTTCTATAGTTTAAATTTATTGCCTAGATAAACAGGAATCATTTAGTGTGGAAATCTAATTTACTATCAGTAAATGGTAACAATCTTAAGCATATATTGGTTTGTATACTTGTAGTGTGATTTTTTACTCATTATTCATAATTAGTTAAGATAATAATCAAAACACCAAAAGAATATCTTATAGAAAGATTAAGGTACTTATATCTATATGGATTATTCTAATGATATTGGATAATGATAATTACCCAAAACACTTAGCTGATGTCAATAAATCTTGAATTGCTTTAGTAACTCATGTTTTCAAATAAACAGTAATATCACCATACTCCTTATCAAAAATGTACATATAGATTATTTTAGAACTGTGAATATCAAAGTGCAAATGAACCACTTAGGTTTCTTACCATGTAAATACTTACTGTAAAATAGTATCAAGTATAAGATTAAATTCAGGGACCTATACAATTGCAGTTGTCTTCAGTTTTTACCTAGTTTTGGAATGGATTCATATCACACTTGCTCTATTTATGTCAACAAATTAAAGGTAATTTTAATCTCTTTCAAAATGACCTTCTTATATATATTTGCAATAACTTATCTCATTTTGTTACTATATACATGAACTATTGTGGTTTCAGTATCTCAAAATCTAAGTAAAAATTTTTCTATAATTTATATACTTCTACACTGATTCCTTCTAAAATAACTTGACTTCTAAGCTAAAACTTTGAATATGACCTTCATATCAATGGAGACAGGTCAGGTAAGGTTCAGGTAATATTTAACAGGTAACAACTACCAAATCTCAGTGGCTTAAACAATAAGGTCTTTTTTTCATTTACACTAGATGTCCATGGATCATCTAAGGGTTCTACTCCATGTCTTTTCATTCCAATACCCAAGATAATGGAGCAGTCATCATCTCAAATTCTACCAGTCATCATAGCAGATGGAAAGAGAGCTCTGAACAGTCTTGCACTGGTCATTAAATGCTCCGACCCAGAAAAACAATTGCACTTCTGCTCATAATTCATTACCCAATTAACTATCTGAGAAAGTAAAATCCCGAAAAAGCTTAAATATCACAAAAAAGGTTTTAATATTTTATTTTTAGGTAATCTCTATACCCAATGCAGGACTCCAATTTACAATGCCAAGATCAAGAGTCACATGCTCCACCAACTAAGCCAGCCAAACACCCCTAAAATTAAAAAAAAATTTCTCTTGGAATGAACACTGGGTGCTGTATATAAGTGACGAATCACTCAATTCTATACCTAAAACTAATACTACATTCTGTGTTAACTGGAATTTAAATAAAAACTTGAAAAAAAAATTCTCAAAGACATCAACTTCACAAGGTCAGTTATGAAGATAAGTTAGATAATGTTCATAAAGGACTTTGCATACAAATAGCATTCCAAATTGCTTTTTGTACTACTTCACTATCATATCACAACAATCTGTTCTTGCCAAATCTGACAAAAATATAACCAGGGTAATATCAAGCATACTTCCAAAACTGCAAATCTGAACAGACCACCTATTTAAAATCTTCTGATCTTCTTAGCATCACCGTCCATGAAATGATCCCAGCCTGTTTTTTTGTCTTCTCAGAATATTCAGTACAATGTACAGGATGCTCCAGGAGGAAAAATTTAATACATATGTTGTACTCAGTCTTTTTACATGCTGCCCATGTGAGAATGCTTTCTCTGCCACCTCCACTTGATGAAATCTTGCTCTTCCTTCAGCGAAGCTTAGGCCACCTCCACAGTGAAGCACCACCTGACTCTGATCCCGATACTCAGTTCTGTACTCTCTCAACACTGATTCCACATCTCCACTCTGATTGTTCATTGGCTACACACACTAGATTATGAACTCTTTGAAAACAGACACCATCGTATTTACATCTGAATCCCTAGCACCTGACATTTACTGGCTAAGCAACAAATAAAGAACTAGAAAAATAACTAAAAGCCCACAGTCTCGAATGAATGATCTTAATGGAAAGCATGTTTTGATGAAGAATAACTGTCCTATCAGTTCATGAAGATATAATTGCAAAAATAAGTTTGCTCAATGAGTTCCTTTTAGTATATAAATGCTAGAGTCAGTTTGTTGGGGGCAATTCTGATAAAATTAACTTAAAGCTACATGACACTCCATTCATTTTTCCTTCATCTGTTCCCCAGCCTTTAATTTATTCAACTAGTATTTACTGAATGCCAACTGTAGAGGTTCTAGAGATGGCATCAACTGAGGGTCAGCCGAGACATTGTCATCAATATCAGACAAAAATAGATCAGTTCAGGGGTGCCTGGGTGGCTCAGTTGGTTAAGAATCTGACTTCAGCTCAGGTCATGAACTCACTTTCATGAATTCAAGCCCCGCGTCAGGCTCTGTGCTGACAGCTCAGAACCTGGAGTCTGTTTCAGATTCTGTGTCTCCCTCTCTCTCTCTGCCCCTCCCCTGCTCCCACTCTGTGTGTGTGTCTCTCTCTTTCTCTCTCAAAAATAAAGATTTAAAAAAAATTTTTTTTTAAATAGGCCAGTTCAATATTTTGCTCACTGATGTCTCACCTAATTTTTTGACAGTTCACTTTACCATCACTGTAATAGGACAGTTAAGACTTCACAATGTAATTTTATATTAACATAATTCACTCTAATTATGAAAATGTTTGGAACAAATATCATCCATTGGCTATGGAGTGTCAACTATGTTTAGCTTAAAAATCTTCTTTTGAGGTATATTATAGAAGCACATCATTCAAGTCCATAATAAAAACCTTCGTTAAACAAGAGCAAGTTGACATTAAAATAGATGGCTTTATTTTTAGAAGCAAAATGAGTAAGTAAAAAATATGAAGTCATGCTCAAATTTAGTTGCTGGATCTGAAAGGGTAAATACGGAAAATGCTGCACAAAAAAAATTAATAAAAATTATAAATCAAGTATTATTTGTAATGATACTTTACAAATAGAAGATTGGAATCTTTAAAAGTAACAAGACACTTGGAAAAACAGCATGCTCTACATTCCTGAGATTTTCAGAGAAAGAAAAAAGGCAAAGTTATCAGCCTAATACTGAGTCATTCTTGTTATCACCATTTAGTTCCCTAACACATTGGCAAAAGAAAGTGACTCACATAGCCACTGAACATATTTTTTTTTTTTTTGCATTTAGCATTGTGCAGAGAATGTATTTTTTAAGAGCACATTTGTTTTAATAATAAAAGAGCTGATAAATTAAAAGCTGTATCTTTTGGTGATAAACTATTACATAAAATCTATACTACTGCAGAAATAACAAGAAAGTGTTTCTCATTTTAGCCTGGCACAAATTTCATAACCTAACTTGACAGGAACTTTTTAATTTATGTCAGATACATGTGAGAAGATCATTTAATAAAAGGTTTTCTGACTGTAGAAATTTTAAACTCTCATGTAACTGGCTTACATATATTTATAGAATTATGAAGTACACTGCTGATCAATATAAATTCAACTAAAAAATTACAAGAATTATAAGTGATAGAGCAGCAAATATGATTGGAATAGAGAAGAATCATTCTTAAAAATTAGAAGGTTACTAAAACAGTTGGTTAGAATCATTGTTTTATATAATAAAGCTTTAGCATAGAAATTCTACCAGATCTCATGGGTAAAATGTAATAAAAGCTGTTAATGTAATGAAAGGAAGCTGACTTATTCAAATAGCTGACTTTCCAAAGTATTTTGTTCAGAGACTGGAACTAACCATACTCACTTATAACACAATATTGAAGTGTATTTATTAGTTGTTGAGAAAAAAGAATGCTAAGCAGAAGAGATGGTATGAAATTCAGGAATTGGATACTTTTGTATCCAAGTGAATAAAAATCTCAACTGGTAAATATTGAAAAATTGGGGGATAAAATAGGCATATTTAATTGATTATTTTAAACACTCTAAAAGAAATAAATGTGAAACTACAGGTAATAATGATTTATTTTAATACATCAGAGACACCCAAGGATACCAAAAGACATTGTTATAGTAAATAAGACATTTTTTAAAATTAAAAATTCTAGTTACTCTATGTTCCCAAGCTAATGAAGAGAACATTATTAATAAATACAGGTTTGAATTAAATGATAAATACAATGTATTGTACAATGTATTGTAACTTCTAACTTTCCTTTGTAAAACATTTCACGATTAATTTCTGAAAAAGAAATGTGAAACATTAAAGAAAAACACTTGGATAAAAGATCTAGTTTTTAGACTGAATCAATAATAATATTAAATTTGATGCCCAAACAGAATGAATTATTTAAGATTAAAAAATTTCTATTGCTAAATAGAAAGAGTATATTACCATAGGCAACAACGTACTAGTATAAACAGGATTTTAACTGTGACTTAATGAAAAACCTAGAAAAGCAAGAGGCTCAACAGTGTACCAAATAAACATATGGCATTATTCTTGTATGCTGTGAACTAAAATGAATTTAGGAGTAGGCAAGAATACATTTTATAAAAATTCCAAAATTGTATAAATATTTTCAAAACATTTCTACTCATGTTTCTATTGCTCATCTTAGAGACTGAACTGCATTTGTTATCAACTTTCTTACATTTATATCTTATTATGTTTAGTAAAAGGACTATTTCCTGAAATGTGAGTTTCAATCAGAGGAGCGTGTGTATGTATATATGTGTGTGTCTATATGTCTACTTCAATGTAAAATGTATTTCTTGCTGTTAGTCGCAGTTGACAGTATTTTGATAGCCACTACCTTAAATAAATTCTTGCATATGTACAAGAGGCACATATAAGGATGTTCATAATCACAAAACAAGTGAAAATGACATAAATGTCCATCAATAGGTGAATGGAAAAGTAAAAGGAGGGATTCCTGGGTGGCTCAGTTGGTTAAGCATCCAACTCTTGATTTCAGTTCAGATCATGATCTCTCCATTTGTGAGACTGAGTCGCACATCGGGCTCTGCACTGACAGTGTGAGATCTGCTTCGGGTTCTCTCTCTTCTCTCCCTCTGCCTCTCTCTCTCCCTCTCAAAATAAATAAATTATAAACAAAAAAATAAATAAAATAATACATATTTATGTAGTGGAATACTAGTTATTGAACAATGAAAATCAATGAACTATAGCTACATGTATCAACATGGATAAATCAAAGAGATATACAAAAATGTATTAATTTTATACAGTTTAAAAACAAAACTAAAAAACATACTGTTCAGGAATACATATTCACAGTGAAAGTATAAAGAAAATGAATTATACTAAGAAAAGAAAAAAAAAAAACCAAAACACCAAACCTGTATTCAAGAGGATGGTTACTTCTGTGGGGGTTTAGAAGAATGACTGTAGGCAGAGTACAAAAGGAGTCTCGAAGCTATTAATAACATCATATTTCTTCAATGGGGTGATAGGTTCATGAGGCTTAGTGTCATTGGCATGCTTCAAAACATGATACATATTCTTTTGTTTATATCAAATACTCTTTAAGGAAAATGTTGGAAAACATATGTGGGGAACTTTTGCTTTCTATATATTTATAAATCACTTTGATCTGTCATAAGGACCATGAACCAAAAAGGAACATGGAACCAAAAAAGGGTGAATTTTATAATTTTGAAATTATAATGTCTAATAACTAAAAAATAAGAAATAGTCTAAGAGTTTACCGAAGTTACAGCCTCCAGAGAAAAGCTATAAGAGCTTACATTAATTATTTTATTATGTATTTATTCATTCATTCATTCGTTCACTTATTCATTCATTCCTTCTTATTCATTCATTCGTTCGTTTGCTCATTTTTTAAGTAGGCTTCATATCTAGTATGGAGCACAATGTGGGGCTTGAATTCACAACCCTGAGATCAAGAGTCGTTTGCTTGACCAACTGCGTCACTAAGACACCCCTCTATTAGTAATTTTATTAATTATATTAGTATTTTTCAAAGATATAACATGTACATGTTCAGTACAAATGCACTTAAAATAAATTTTAGGGTAAAAAAGGCATGGGAGGGTGCTGCACCTGGCTGGCTGAGTTGGTAGAGAGTGCAACTCTTGATCTTGGGGTTGTGAGTTCAGGGTTTGGTGTAGAGATTACCTAAAAACAAAATCCTTTAAAAAATAAAATAAAATAAAATAAAATTTATAAAATTATATTACAGAGTTAAGTGGAACAAATGACCCCAAAGCCCAGATTTTTAGAAGAAAATAATGCATTTAAATATTTAAAAATTACAGTAGTTCTTTATATATTTATGCCCAGAGTGATAGTGATAGTAACAGAAAAACATTCACTTTTAACCCAGAAGGTTGACCTATAGCCTGCATAGTTTCGATAAGGATCAAGTAAGTGCTGGTTGCTACATTCTTTTTTTTCCCCAAGTGAAACAATAGTTTTATTTGAAGCATAAAAGCACACACATTTCTGTCACATACCAGGGGGTTGACTTTAGGGTCCTGGTTTCTAAGATTAGATTGTGCATCTTAGACACAGCTTCTTGGTAGAATAAGAATAAGACACAGCCTGGCAAGAAGACCATTTCTATTGTTTAGAAGTCCAACAGAAAGGGACGACTGTACTCAATTAGCGTACATTGAACAGAGCTCTGAGGATGAAGAGGGGTCAGCAGTGAGGCTGGCATCTCCTCTTTCCACAGCAAGGACTCTCCCCTAAACAGATGTAGTGGGGTCCACTTGGCAATTCTAGCTGTAGAACATCTCCAGGCTCCCCAGTTCCCTTCCTGGATTTCCAATTTGGTCCCCCAACTTCCCCTGAAGATTTCAAAGAAGAAGGATAGGGCCAAGGTCATGGACACTGCGACTTCTTCAATGAAGCTGGCCAGGCTCATGTCCCCTTCTAAAATACATGGGTGCTCAGGGCGATGTGGACCTTATTGTAAATGTTAAACCATTCCGAATGGTGGTCCAGTTTCTCAGCCTGCAGGACCACCCTTGTCATGAACTGAAAGACCCAAATAAAGTCTTTGAAATGTAACTGCGTGAAGATAGCATCTCTGCCTTCCAGCTCATTCCACTGCAGAGCCCTCAGGTTTGGCAGCAGCTGGTCCCTCTCCTAATCACTTAGCCTCTGTGCTTTGCCAGCCATCGTGAGCCCTGCGCAGGTGTGGATGTGGCCAAGCAGCAGGTGGCTGTGGGGCAGGAGGGCAGCACCACGCACTGGTTGCTACATTCTGAAAGGGTTTCATGACTGCCTTTATATCTCACCAATAGTTAATATCAAACTGAATGATAAGCACCAGAAAAATCTTGTGAAAGTAGTTTTTCAAGTAGAAACTTAAAGAAAACATTTATGATCTAAATCTCCTTGCATGTCCCCTGCCCCTTGAGCACTAAGCAGCTTCCTACAGCAAAAGTGCAGCCCTTTCTGCCCACAGGTCCTGTCCCCATGCTACTTAAATAAACTTACTAAGTTGCACCATAAAATATCTAAAGAATTCTTTCTTGACCATTACACTTGACAATCTCACAACACATATGCGATCGAACACACCACACTAAATAATTTTTATCATGTAAATACTTTATTATTTTCAGTAGGGCTAAAAGAATTAAAACAGTTTCTATCTTTAAATAATATACAAATTTTAGGAAATAGCGAAGTGAAAATAATCTCAATACAATGTAGAAAGTACTAATGTGAGCACAGGAAAGGTTAGCCTGATGGAGAGAAGGGCATCAAGAAGGCTCTCAGATAACCTTTTAAGGAATCCTGAATTTTCAAAGCAAACCAAAGTCAGCTTTGTGGAGAGCAAAAACTTTCAGACAGAAAACTATGTAAGCACTGAAGCAGGGCACAATCAAAAAATTCTGGGGCTAACCAGAAAACTAAGTCTGAATAAAAAGGAGGCTGGGAGGAAAACTAGATAGGGGTTTTCAACTATTCAACTGATCAACTATTGATTTTCAATACTGATATTACTGGAAGTTAATTGTTCCCTCCTCTAAGTTAACTCCATATCTTTTTTTTTAAGGTTTTCTAAAAGTTTATTTTATTATCTATTTTGAGAAAGACAGAAAAGGGTGAGAGTGCAAGTGGGGAAGAGGCAGAGAGGGAAAGAAAGAATCCCAAGCAGGCTCTGAGCTGTTGTGGGGCAGGGGGTGGTACAGGGTAGAGGGAGGTTGGGGGAGTCCCACACAGGGCTTGAACCCACAAACCGCTTGAGATCATGACCTGAGCCGAAATCAAGAGTCAGAGGCTTAACCAATTAAGCTACCTACGTCCTCCTACCTCTGTATCTTATACAGATTCTTTTATTATTTCCTTTAGCATACTATATCATCTTATCATTTATTATGTGAAAATTCATAAAGGGAAAACTCATTAAAACGGAGCCAGGAGTACAGGTGGGGAGCTCTCACACTCTACCACTGGTGGTCAACTACAGACCCAACAGAAGAAGACGAAACTTGCAAGTCCATACTATCTTAGCTACTACTTTACTATCCCAGGAGGAAGAAGAAAGGTTTTTTCTTCTCCCCAGACAACAGCCCAGCCAATGAGAGACTGTCACAACTCAGCCAATGAAAGTCACTATACTTTGAACTCCTGGTTTATTCCAATGGATTTTTTGTTTATAAAAGTCTTCCTAACTTTCCGTTTCCCCTATAAAAGAGCATAACTCTCCTTTATTTTCTGGGATTGCCTATGGTTTTGCCACAGCTTGCTTGTCCCTAATTGCAATTCTCTACTATTCCCAAACGAACCCACTTTTGCTGGTAAAATAACTGGCAGTTCTATTTTTAAGGGTAACAGATTAAAGTAAATTCACTCACAGTTTTCTGATTATATCATCATCATTATCATTACTTTTGCTACCGATCTATCCTATTCAGAAATCACCTCTATCCTTCTCCAGGAGAAGGCACTATTTGAAGCCTACTACACATTATTTTACAAGATGCTTCTTCATGCATTAAAAACTCCATGAGGTCAGGGACTGGGTCTGTTTTATAGACTAAAACAAGACCTAGTATAAGACCTAATGTGTCTTAAAGGAACAGTCACTATAAGAGGACCCTAAAAATAGAAGAGAGCACAGAAAAGATAGAGCTTCAGTTCCTGATGACTGTAAAGCTGTCAAGCCAACCTGGGCTGCCAACTTATAGACTTCTACTACCTTAAAGAAAAATTAAATTCTATCTTGTTTCTGTTGCTGTAATTCTGGACTTTCTGATATGCAAATTCATTCCTAATTGATACAACATGTGAATTAGTGATTAACATCTCATGATAATGAAACACTGGAACACAGTAGAGGCCAAAAATTAAAATGTTCTACCTCCTATGAATGAAGTTGAACATCTTCATATGGGAATTTTTTCATGTATTTTGTTTAGTGCTACAAACTACCAAGTCCTAAACTGTATTCAGTATTTTGGCAATTAATTTTAGAATCTGTCTTTCTGGAGGTATTCTCTTTCAACTGCAACTAGTATTCTGCAATTCAATTCTGGTACTAATCACCCAGAGTTAGCACAGACCCCACAAGTTAATGGACACAGTTCACAGCATGATTCCCTCACATCAGACCACCCACACTTCTGACTATGTACAAAGTTGGGGTTTTCTATTACCCTCCCACAGGTTCAATAATTTACTAGAATGACTCACATAACCAAGGAAAGTGCTGTACAGTTTAACCCTTGAACAACATAGGTCTGAACTGTGCAGGTCTACTTACAAGTGGATTTTTTATAGTACTGAGTTTTCTCCTCTATATAATTTTAACAGCATTTTCTTTTCTCTGGCTTATTTATTGTAAGAATATAACATATAATACGTATAGCATATAAAATATGTGTTAATCAACAATAGTTGGCTATTAGCAGTTAAGTTTTGGGGCAGTCAAAAGTTATATATGGATTTTAAACTGCATGGGCAATCGGCACCCCTAAACCCCCATGTTGTTCAAGGGTCAAATGTACTTACAATTACAGTTTTATTATAAATTACATAACTCAAGAACAACCAAATGAAGAGACAAATAAAGTGAGGTCTAGAAGAGTCCCAAACACAGACCTCTCATGCCCTCCCCTCGTGGAATCAGAGTGCAACACATTTCTGGCAAGTATTCTGTTAACAAGGAAGTTTCACTGAGCTTCACTGTCCAGAGTTTTCACTGGGATTTTATTACAATGATTGACTGAATCATTGGCTACATGAATGAATTCAATCTCCAAAACCCCTTCCCAGAGGTGGCCTAGCTCAAAGTCCCAACCCTCTAAACAATCACATGATTTGATCTTCCTGGGTGACCAGCCTCCCTCCAGAAGTGATCTAGGGGCCCACCATGAGTCACTTCATTAGCATAATGACAGTGATAGCACAGTGATCCTAGTATCTCATAAATAACAAAGACACTCTGTCACTTGGGAAATTCCATGGGTTTTTAGTTGCTCTGTACCAGGAACCCAGGGTAAAAACCAAATTCTTTATTATACAACAGGGAGTGATTCTGTCTGTTCTTCATTAGCTGGTACACAATAGAGGCCTCCTTTCCCCTCATCAAATCTCTCCCATTGTAATTTCTGAAGAACATTAATGAAGAAAATATCAAGGCTGCCACAGCCATGTACTAGAAAGAATCTGGTAAAATTTAAGGGAAGATATTATCACTCTAACCCACTGTAGACGTTTCAACAGTTAATTCTACTCTACCCGAAATCTTTCTGTTCATTTTGAAATTTTTACCTTTATCTTCTATCATAATACTAAAACAGGGGACTCTCTTAACTGTCACTTGATGTACTTATTTCAACACTTACACAAAACAAATCTTATATTGAGAGAGAGAGGCGGGGGGGGGGGGCGGTTGCATGAGCAGGGGAGGGGCAGAGAGAGAGGGGAGAGAGAATCCCAAGCAGGCTATGCAATGCCAGCACAAAACCCTATGCAGGGCTCGATCTCACACACTGTGAGATCATGACCTGAACTGATATCAAGAGTCAGATACTTAACTGACTCTGAGCCACCAAGGTGCCCCCACAAGATAAATCTTAGCCTGTGTTTCCTTTGAGGAGGGGATCCAGGTTTTATGGACCAGTATCTTTTACAACTTGGGGAACCCTCTTTAAGGAAAAGGATACAAATTAGATGTGAGGTATGCACTTATTTAAAAAATAAATTTTTATTTATGAAAATAAGCCACATTAAATTACAAATTTCTATTAAAATTTTTTTATTCTATTTAAATCCAAACTAGTTAACACACAGTGTAATAATGGTTTCAGAAGTAGAATTTAGTGATTCGCTACTTACATATAACTTTCAGTGTTCATCCCAACAAGTGCCGTCTTTAATGCCCATCACCCATGCAGTTCATCCGCTCACCCAACACCCTACCAGGAATCCTCAGTTTGTTTTCTGTATTTAAGAGTCTCCAATTGTTTGCGTCCCTCTCTCTTTGTATTTTAATTTTTCCTTCCCTTCCCCTAGGTTCATGTTTTGTTTCTTAAATTCCACATGAGTAAATTATATGATATTTAACTTTTGCAAATTTATTTCTCTTAGCATAATACACTCTAGTTCCATCCATGTTGTTGCAAATGGTAGTATTTCACTCTTTTTGATCACCAATTAATATTCCATTACACACACACACACACCCCACATTTTCTTTATCCATTCATCAGTTGATGGACGTTTGGGCTCTTCCCATACTTTGGCTACTGCTGATAGCACCGATGTAAACATTGGAGTGCATGTGCCTCTTCGAGTCAGCATTTGTTTATTCTTTGGATAAATACCTAATAGTATAATTGCTGAGTCATAGGGTAGTTCTATTTTTAATTTTTTTGAGGAACCTCCATACTGTTTTCCAGAGTGCTGCACCAGTTTGCATTCCCACAAGCAGTGCAAAAGAGTTCCCCTTTCCCTGAATCCTCGCCAACATCTGTTGTTGCCTGAGTTGTTAATTTTAGCCATTCTGATGGGTGTGAGGTGGTACCTCACTGTGGTTTTGATTTGTATTTCCTAGATGATGAGTGATGTTGAGCATCTTTCCATGTGTCTGTTAGCCATCTGGATGTCTTCTTTGGAAAAACGTCTATTCATGTCTTCGGCCCATTTTTTCACTGGATTATTTGTTTCGGGTTGCTGAGTTTGATAAGTTTATAGATTTTGGATACTAACCTTTTATCCAATGTGTCATTTGCACATCCTCTCCCATTCCATTGGTTGTCTCTTAGTTTTGCTGATTGCTTCCTTTGCTGTGCACAGCTTTTTATCTCGATGAGGTCCCAGTAGTTCATTTTTGCTTTTGTTTCCTCTGCCTCTGGAGACATGTCAAGTAAGAAGTTGCTGCAGCTGAGGTCAAAGAAGTTGTTACCTGTTTTCTTCTTCAGGATTTGATGGCTTCCTGTCTTACATTTAGGTCTTTCATCCATTTTGAGTTTGCTTTTGTGTATGGTGTGAGAAAGTGGTCCAGGTTCACTTTTCTGCATGTCGCTGTCTAGTTTTCCCAGTACCACTTGCTGAAGAGACTGTCTTTATTCCATTGGATATTCTTTCCTGCTTTGTCAAAGATTAGTTGGCCATACGTTTGTGGGTCTATTTCTGGGTTCTCTATTCTGTTCTATTGATCTATGTACCTGTTTTCCTGCCAGTACCATACTGTCTTAATGATTACAGCTTTGTAAAAGAGCCTTAAGTCCCAAACTGTGATGCCTCCAGTTTTGGTTTTCTTTTTCAACATTACTTTGGCTATTCTGGGTCTTTTCTGGTTCCATACAAATCTTAGAAATGTTTGTTTTAGCTCTGTGAGGAATGCTTATGTTATTTTGATAGGGATTGCATTGAATGTGTAGATTGCTTTGGGTAGTATCGACATTTTAACAATATTTGTTCTTCCAATCCATGAGTATGGAATGTTTTTCCGTTAGTTTGTATCTTCTTCCATTTCTTTCATAAGCTTTCTATAGTTTTCAGCAGACAGATCTTTTACCTCTTTGGTTAGGTTTATTCCTAAGTATCTTATGGTTTTCAGTGCAATTGTAAATGGGATCAATTCTTTGATTTCTCTTTCTGCTGCTTCATTACCGGGGTATAGAAATGCAACTGATTTTTGTACATTGATTTTATATGTTGTGACTTTGCTGAATTCATGTATCAGTTCTGGTAGTTTTTTGGTAGAGTCTTTCAGGTTTCCCACATAGAGTATCATGTTGTCTGCAAAGAGTGAAAGTATGACTTCTTCCTTGATGATTTGGATGGCTTCTATTTCTTTCTGTTTTCTGACTGCTGAGGCTAGGACTTCCAATACTATGTTGAATAACAGGGGTGAGAGTGGACAGACATCTTTGCCATGTTCCTGACCTTAAGGGAAAGGTTTCAGTTTTTCCCCATTGAGGATATTAGCTCTAGGCCTTTCATATATGGCCTCTATGATCTTGAGGTATATTCCTTCTATCCCTCCTTTTTTGAGAGTGTTTATCAAGAAAAGATGCTGTATTTTGTCAAATGCTTTTTCTACATCTATTGAGAGGATCATGTGGTTCTTATCCTTTCTTTTATTAATGTGAAACATCACATTGAATGATTTCTGGATTCTGAACCACCCCTGCATCCCAGGAATAAATCCCACTCGATCATGGTGAATAATTCTTTTAACATATTGTTGGATTCAGTTTGCTAGTATAAATTACAAATTCTTAAAATATAACAAAATACCACAAATATTATAAATCCCAGAAAGACTGGCATTTTTTAAATGTTTCTTTTATTTTTAGAGAGAGAAACAAAGAGAGAAGGAGAGAGAGAATCCCAAGCAGGCTCTGCACTGTCAGCGCAAAGCCTGACACGGGGCTCAATCTCATGAACCATGACATCACAATCAAGAGTTAGACACTTAACTGACTGAGCCACCCAGGCATGCCAAGATTGGCATATTTTTATCAATTATTTGACCAACTTCTATATGCTCTTATTTTCATACATTTCTAACTGCCTATTTTTTATTTCCTTTTCACATAAAAATTTTATAATTATTAAGAAAACAAAAAGATAATTCAGTCTTTCTGCTAGTGTATTTGATTCAAGTTTTATTATTGATAGTTGAGAAAAATTTTTATCAGTTTTACAAGTTATTACTGAAAAAGTCATACACTCTTGGTATTGTTGTCAGATTCAAGAAAACTCCTATTAAGCTTCTTTCGTGTATGAAGTCTAAGATTTAGAAAAAAATTCCAGACTAGTTTCTGAGTCCATATACTTAAACCATGTTTCCCTTCTTCCTCCTCCTACCAGATTCAAGGAACATGTTTAAATTGCTCTAAGATCTCAGGCCTTGCACCTATATATCACAAAGCCATCAGCACAGTGGACAGTAAGAATGTGACTAAGAGTCATACCTATGCCAGAACAGCTAGCAAGAACTTAACGATATATAGAAATAACTGCAAACCGGGGCGCCCGGGTGGCTCAGTCAGTTAGGCGGCTGACTTCGGCTCGGATCATGGTGTCGCAGTCTGTGAGTTTGAGCCCCGCATCGGGTTCTGTGCTGACGGCTCAGAGCCTGGAGCCTGCTTCGGATTCTGTGTCTCCCTCCCTCTCTGCCCTTCCCCTGCTCACGCTCTGTCTCTATGTCTCTCAAAAATAAAAAATAAAAATTAAAAAAAAGAAATAACTGCAAACCATGTCCTCCATCTAAATGTATCCCCTACTGTAATTCCCCATAACCAGATCCCAAAAATGCCTTGACCACTCTAATGCCACCTAACAAGTCAAAGTGAAAATAAACAGCAATACTGCCTAAAATATCTAACTTTTGACAATTTTATCCCCCAAAAATATAGCTATGTAAACACACTGCTTGAGATCCTCTCAGGGCCTTTGAGAGGACTCTTGAAACTTGTTAACTGACTACAAATTAAGTCCATATCTATTTCCTACCCTAATTTGATGACCAGTTTCCTATTCCTTTTACCTATCTACCTGTTATCAAAATAATCAATCTTATTTCCTCAATGACACTTTGCTACTTTAGCATATGACATCTAATTTCTAGAACATGAGAATTTCTAGTTTCTACCCCAATAAAATTAAGGGTAGACACTAAAACTGAAGATTGACACAATGTTCTCTCTCTCCTAATTCTTCTCTTCTCTTGAATGGGCATTTCCTCCACCTGCAAGTTAAGCACCTCCAACATTCCTTTAGATTTATTCCTGCAAACTTGACATTACAAAACCAAATTCATAACTTCTTCCATATCATTTTGCTTTTACTTTCAAAGATAATAGCATCACTATTTATCTACATAGATGCCAAAGATGAAATTTTAAAAACTTCCTGGATGCCCTCTCCAGGGCATCCTTTAGTTTTAAAAACCTAAAAACTTTGTGCAGCATAAAAGACTGCTCACAATTTGGCCCCAACCTACATGTGTAGCTTCTTCTCTTTCCATTTCTTACATGACATACCTAGTGTTTTAACCAAACTAAACAACACTTCATCATTCTCCAAATGCACTTTACTCATGTTTCTGTGTGTTCATGCAGATCACTCTACTCCGTGTTCATGCAGAACCTTTTGACAAAGGTTAACTAATCCTCTGTTCATGTTGAGTCCTCTGTTCCCAACTAATTTCTACTTGCTCTTCAAATCCCAGCTCAGATATCAGCTCTTTGACTTAGCTTCTTGCATCCTGCACGAGGAATCTACTCCTCCTGTAGGATTTTATACATAATTTAATCATAGCAGTTATCATGCAGTATGATAGCTAGCTATTGCCTGCTTAATAATCCTGAAGAGAATGTATTTTTATTTTTTTACTGTTTAATATTTTGAAAGAGAGAGAGAGAGAGACAGAGAGCGAGCGGGGGAGGGACAGATAGAGAGGGAGACACAGAATCGGAAGCAGGCTCCAGGCTCTGAGCTGTCAGCACAGAGCCCGACGCGGGGCTCAACCCATGAACCACAAGATCATGACCAATGCCAAAGTTGGACGCTTAACCAACTGAGCCGCCCAGGCACCCCCAAAGAAAATGAATTTTTAAGGCAAGGTTATATCTTACTAATCTCTACATTTGTGGTATATATAATAAACATTTATGACTAATGTTAACTGAATGAATAAATACAAAGTAGAAGAGTAAGAACTCAAGCCATTAGACTCCATGTTGTAAGTTTTTTACTAGAACTACTTATTGAATAAGAAATTTAATACTCAAATCTGTCTTCTCTTAGACTGTGAACTCTGTAAGTGAAGGAAAACTGCCTGGTGCTCTGTATCCAATGTCTAAAGTGAAGCTTTACACATAGTTAAGATTAATAAATATTAAATGAATAAATGAATTAATTAATAAATAAAACCTTAAACCAGATCTGCAGAATGGAACAATTACTTAATTGGTCTAATGACTGCAGATTAACCAGGAAACCCTTTCTTTCGGTTCTGGTCTAATTTCTTAACTATTTAAATATCACATACAGCAATCTTATTTACACTGTATAACTGAAGGCAAGATTCTACAGTACCATGGATCTTTGAAAAGAGGTTATAATGTATCAACCAATATCTATTGCTTCAAACTGGCTCATTTCACTCACTCATTTCCTACCTGAACCCTATAGCTAATTTAACTTAATTCCTATGCCATGCCTTCAATAAGTATCTAATGAACAAATAAAACTCAGTGTGTGTGTGTGTGTGTGTGTACACAATAAGACATTATAAGATCTCAAATTCTTTTTGGAAGTATTAAGAATATAAGTGATATATAAAGAGACATGCTTAGACACAGAAATACAAATACCTACTCCCAAATGAAAATAAAGTCAAATATTTTGTGATTATCCATTTATTTCCAGTAATAATTAGAATATAAATTTCCCTCTAGTACCCCAAGAAAAAAAGGGTTAAAAATATTAGGGTAGACCCTTTTCCCCTCTTCTCCCAAAATACTCTACTAAATTAGGAAGTTATACAATATGTTTAATGCAGTCATCATTTTAGGAATTATGTTACAAAGGATTCTACTATTTATAAAACCGCCAAAAACTGAGGAGAATTTCACACAAATATTGGTTATGGATAGTTTGAAATATATGGAAAAGAAGCAGAAAATAATGGAACAAGAGGCAGAAAATATTTATGATCATAAGCAAATTAGAAAACAAAATAAACCCCAAAATATCAAATCAATGCACATGTTCAAAATGGCTTTTATCTTCCTTTCTAATGTTTATCATCCTTTCCTATTCCAAATTTTTGCTACCAATCATCTCTTCAAATGGTTAAAAATGAAAGGAATAAATAAAACACAAACTCTTAAGAAAATCAATTTAAATGCTCATGGCAAGACCACAGATCCATAAAGTCTGCAGGTCTATTGACTAATTGATATAAGGGTGGAATATATCTACTAAACCAATTGTCCTTTAAAATTGACTCTTATTTTAAAAGTATATACATAAAATTCTTATAATTAAAAGTTATTTTCAACGAGTACACCCAAGCACATAAAAATAGAAAGAATCTTAAAACTAAAAACTAAAACTTAAAACCAGTTAACTATACCTTCTTGATTCATGTGCCAACCAAATAATTCCTACCAAGTAATCCGATCTATACTCTAACACCTCCTGAAAAAGGGAACTCAACATCCAAAACAAGCTTATTATATTTTTGCATTTCTTTACTACTAGAAAGTTTTCCTTTATTGAGCTAAAATGATTCAGTCTATACCATCCACTCATTGGTTGTTCTATCCTTGAGTTTTCACAAATAAATAAATAGATCTAATCTCACTTCCACATAAAGAAGGTGCTTCAAATGAAAAAGGAGGTTTATCATATATGAGATGGTTTTCTTTCTTCTAAGTTAAAACTACCCAGGTTTTCAAACCATATTCATGACATGATTTTAAATTCCTTCAACAATTAAAAGAAGGGGGGAGGGGAAGAATGTTTTAGAATCTACCCTCTTGATCATGAGTTTCAACATGAGAAATAATATACAGCTAACAAAAGAGCAATATAGAATTATTATCCTCTTAGTTTTTGAAACCTAAGGATAGAATACTTTGTTCTTCTATGAGTGGACTGCCATAAATGTCCAGGGAAGCTTGTATCCAATGCTTTATTAATGATGAAGAAGGGAGTAAAGAAGATAGTAAAAGAGTCTCTAAAATATGAAATGCTACCTCTTTGCCCTCAACTTTATTTTTTTGACACTAAGGCTACACTATTTCATGTATCAATTCCCTTTTCCTGCTAGAAAGTTCACATTTTATCGCAAGGTTATACTAGATATTTTATGCGTTAAAAAAAAAAAAAGACACCATTATATTGTAGCTGAAGAATCAGATCAATGTTCCCAACTTGCTCATGCACTCAATAAAGTTAGTTAAAATACCACACTAAAAAACAGTTTACAGAGCTCAGAGTTAGTATGTGGTTGGAGATTATCTAAATCGTGAAACAGTTTAAAATAAATCAAAGGAGTCAGTAGTCAGTGATGGAAGTATCAGCTAAGCCAAAAATGGCTGAGTATACTTGACTGAACCATTTAACCTCTCCGAGCCTCAGAGTAGCCTCAATGGTAAAATGAAGATAAAGAATTAGGATCAGTAGATCTCATATGCTTTGATCTCAGGACCTTTTTATACTTAAAAAAGTACTGAGTACTTCAAAGTGCTTTTATACGTATCCCTGTGACCACATTAAATTAAAACAAAACTTCTAAATGTTGATTAATTTTTTTAAATAACAGAACCATTAAATGTCAATATAAATAACATTTTATAAAAAATAACTATTTCCAAATTTAAAAAATTTAGTGAGAAGAGTAATATTGTTTTATAATTAATGTCTGGCTTAACAGAAGACAGCCAGATTCTCATATGCTTATCCATTTGGTCAATATCACATATCATGGAACCTCTGAAAAACTACTTACATTTGTGAGAAAATGAGAATGGAAAGGACAAACAATGTCTAAGTGTCATTTTGAAAATAGTTCTGTTTTCATGGACCCCCTGAAAAAGTCTTAGGAAACCCTGTCCAAGAAACCCTGTGCCACACTAGATCATCTGTAACTCTCAAGATCCACATGAAAGCAGACTGATGACAAGATTTTTAACTTTTTTAATGAAAATACACCTAACTTCACTATGATAGAATGCATCACTATTATGATTCTAAGATATTTCAAAGAGATGATCCTTTTTAAACCAACTATAACAAGCCATCTCAGGGCACCCTGATGGTTCAGCTGGTTAAGCATCTGACACTTGATTTCTGCTCAGGTTAATTAATATCTTGCGGTTCATGAGATTGAGCCCCACATCAGGCTTCATGCTGACAGCGTGGAGCCTGCTGAGGTTTCTCTCTCTCTTTTTCTCTCTGCCCCTTCCCTGCTCACACACATGTGCACATTCTCTTTCTCTCAAAAATAAACATTAAAAAATGAATAAAATAAAATTATTTAAAAAAAGCCATCTCAAAAAAGAAGTATAAGATAAAAACAACAGAATATAGAATAGTCTATTACTATGGAAATTCCTACAAGGAGGAAAAGCTATCCAAATACTTTCCTTTGTATTACAATATTCCTAACAATACTTGGCATAACAAAATCACTCATTTTTAAATTATTTATTTACTTAGGTAATCTCTGCACCAAACATGGGACTTGACACTCATTATCCCAAGATCCAAGATCAAAAATCACAGGCTCTACCAACTGAGCCAGCCAGGTGCCCCAAAATTACTCTTTATGTAACAAATATATACAGATCATCTACTGCATGTAGGGAGTTGTCTTAAGTGGAATGAGAAAAACTAAAGGAGGAGGAACTTCATCCGATTACAGAAGAGAACTGAAGGATTCCAAAACTATAATACAAAGAAAGAAAAAAAAAATGCTATAAAACAATATGATGGTTCACAATCTTAAGGGTGTTATGAAGATGATGTTAATATAATTATGATTAAACTACTCATTCAACAAAGTCTAGGAACATAGGTTTTCTATCTATATTTACTACCCAACAGTGATATGTTTCATTCACTAAATTCGAAGTAACACATGTACCTTTCCCCCAAAAAAAGTCAAATTTAAGAAATAAAAGCAACTCGCAGTGCCTGGGTGGCTCAGTCGGCTGAGCTTCCAACTTCCGACTTTGGCGAGGTCATGATCTCGCCATTTGTGAATTAAGAGCCCCACACCAGGCTCTGTGCTGACAGCTCGGAGCCTGGAGCCTGCTTTGGATTCCGTGTCTCCCTCTCTCTCTGAACCTAACCCACTCACGCTCTATCAAAAATACATAAACATTAAAAAATATTAAAAATAAATAAAAGCAACTTCAAATCTTTAATTTCACACATTCCAAAAAAGTCATTGGTATAATCAACAATGACTTTAGGAAATAGTTACAATAGCACCTACATACTTTCATGCCTCAATCTCATGGCCAGACACAAATAAGAACAAATGATAATAAAATGAAAAAAAATAAGTAAATTAAGGGGGTGCCTGAGTGGCTCAGTCAGTTAAGCATCGGACTCTTGATTTCAGCTCAGGTCATGATCTCAGGATCATGAGAGCGAGCACTGCATCAGCATGGAGTCTGTTTGGGATTTTTCTCTCCCTCTCACTGTGCCCCTATCCCATTCAAGTGTGTGCATGCTCGCTCTCTTTCTCTCAAAATAAATAAACAATTTTTTTAAGTAAGAAAATTAAAATCCTAGAGATACTGGCTGAATCTTTCATACTTCACTGAAAAGTGTATTTCATTAGCTAGCTATTTTAACTATGATGGACAGTCATTCATTCAATTTCAGCATCTAAACGAACAGTGCACCACATACTACTTACTTTCTAATATATAATTTAGAAGGATCAGCTTTTTCTTTTGTAAAAATAATGAATTTAAGCCTAATTTTTCTCCTTTGTTTGGGAAATATTCAAGAACACATAAAATAATTAAAATGTTTCCCTTAATTTGTAAATAACTATGTAACTCAGTTATACTGTTTACTTAAAAATGTAAAGAAAACTAAAACATAAATTTTAGTAATACACAATTCCTTTTAGAATAACTATGTTTTTTCATGCATGTGGAATTATGATAGTCAATAGGATTTATAATGTGTCAAACTTAAAAATATCTACTTAACTTTAGACAAAATAGAAGTTACTCTGGCATGTAAGTCCAGCAATAGTTTCTAACTTTTAAGATAAAATTCAGCACTCAATATAAGTTTACATTTGAATATTTTCTATTGAGCTCCTCCACCCCCAAAATATTATCCCCTACAAATATTAGAAGATCTTCCATACACTTTTTTAAAGTTCTGTATTCATCCATCCTCTGTATTTGCACAAGCAAAACAGGCAAAATAGCACCATCTGGTGGGTATCATTTTAGTTTTAAAATAATTTTCTACATTTACCTTACTAACACTTCTTTGAAAAAACTGCATAACAGTAGGGAATCATTTTTAAGTACTATGAATTAATGATGAAAAGTTGCTTAATTAGCACGCAGAAGTGTACTTTAAAATTGAGCCAAGTTTACAGCACTGTTTCTTAATGATTAAGAAGTTAACTTTCTGTGATCCCATTAAGGATAAAATCTCCTTAGAACTTCACCTTGTGGTCTTAGTTTAAAAAAGAAGTGTTCAAATAAAAAAAAAAGTGTTCATTTTTAATACAAAAATAATTTCTATTTTCATATAATACATCTATAGTATTCAAAGAAAAGGATGAGATGCGAACATAATAATCTTCACAAAAGGTTGTATTGTCTGTTATTTATGTTTATTTTTAGGATTAATTATTTTAGTTAACATGCAAGTGTCGTCTTGGCTTCAGGAGTAGAACCCAGTGATTCATTGCATACATATGACACCCATTGCTCATCCCAAAAAGTGTGGATGTGTCTAAATTATCCACTGAAATTAGTGAGGCTGATCTCAAGGTTTATTAACAATAACAGCTTCTGAGTACTAACAATATGCTGGATAAGTGTCAAAACATAAATTAACTCCCAATTTTAGAGAGCCAAATAAACATGTGACAACTATGGAAAGGAATACAAACAGAAGACAAAATCAGAAAAAAGCTTGGGTTTTTTTATTTTGGTAAATTCTTTTTTTTATTGTTTATTTTTGAGAGAGGGAGAGAGAGTGAGAGAGAGAGAGAGAGACTGAATGCAAGCCAGGGAGGGGCAGCAAGAGAGGGAGACACAGAATCTGAAGCAGGCTCCAGGCTCTGAGCTGTCACCACAGAGCCTGACGTGGGGCTTCAACTCAGGAACTGCGAGATCATGACCTGAACCTAAGATGGACACTTAACCAACTGAGCCATCCAGGAGCTCCTTACTTTGGTAATTTTCATATCAGGCTTTCCAAGGTGAAATGAAGGGAAGCAGCAGATTTCTTAGATGCACTTTTATCTAAAATAGTAAAAATTACATATAATATTTTTCCAGGAACTACTGGTTAACCACATATTGCATTACACTATACATTGTGTATACAATGGAGAGCAAACACAAACATAAAGAAGATATAGGGGCTCCTGGGTGGCTCAGTCGGTTAAGCGTCCAACTTCGGTTCAGGTCACGATCTCGCAGTTTGTGAGTTCAAGCCTTGCGTCGGGCTCTGGGCTGACAGCTCAGAGCCTGGAGCCTGCTTCAGGTTCTGTGTCTCCCCTTCTCTCTGCCCCTCCCATGCTCATGCTCTGTCTCTCTCTGTCAATAATAAATAAACGTTAAAAAATTAGAAAAAAAAAAAAAAAAGAGGAATCAAACCCATTGTCTCATGGAGCTTACAATGTAGCTGCTGTTTTTTCCCACTCAGAGCATCTCTTCAGATGCACCAATTCTCCCCCATTCTAATAATACTGTTGTTTCCTAATGTAAAGGAATTGAACAGCTCAATTTATACAACTTTTACATTAAAAATATATTGATCACTATTAACTTTTGCTTCAACAGAAAAGACTTGAAACAAAGTTCATCTCTGTTCCTTGCCCTAAAATGGTAATAAATTCACAAGAACAATATTTTTGGTGCAAAATACCCATAATACATTGAAGCCTTTAAAGTAACAGAAATACTGATGGCTGAACCAGAACACCAGAAAAGGAGAAAAGGAAATAAGAAATAAGAAGCAAATAAATTTATTTGCAGAATCGCCAAAGAACTGAGAAATTTCTGGAGAAAAGTGCTATGTATCCATGTTAAAAAGCAGAGAGATTAAATAAAAGTCTATACACTGACGAATAAAATAAACCTCTCTCTTCCTCCTCCTCATCTCCCTCCTTCTCTCCCTCTCCCTCTCTCTCTCTCCCTCTCTCCTTATCTCATATCCAGCAATAGAAACGTGCCCTGTTGAGCTGCAGGAAAGGAAAGGTTTTTAAGGGCAGACAGGGAATGGAAACAATGAAATTAGCAAAGAATCCTCATCAGCACTACAAGGTAATCCACTGAGAGAGCTTCTGTTCCCCTTAGAAGTGTTACTGGATCGTGGAGTGCAACAGCCAAGAAAGAATTCTTGAGATGTTATATGGTACAACTTAGTTTAATTTATTTAAGCAGCACAGAGACAGGACCTGTGGGCAGAAGGGGCTGCACTTTTGCTGTATGAAGCTTGTGGTTATATGCTTAGTGTTCCAGGGGGAGGGGACATGCAGGGAGCATTAGATTCTAAATGTTTTCTTCGAATTTCTACTCGTAAAACTACTTTTGTAAGATTTCTCTGGTGCTTATCATTCAGTTTCATATTAACTATTGGTGAAATACACAGGCAGTCATGAGACCCTTTAAGAATGTGGCAACCAGCACTTATTCGATCCTTATCAAAATTATGTAGGCTGTAGATCAGCCTTCTGGGTTAAAGGTGAACATTTTTCTGCTTTTATCCCTCATCAGAAGGACAACTTTGCCTAAAACAATGCAAACTACAGGACTCTCTTGGCTGGTCCTAGAGGGCCCCCTGTGAGTCCTTGGACCCAGCCAGCCTTCATCAGATAGGATGCTGCCAGATTCATTAATTAGCAAACGACGCCAATTTGATCTTCAAATTTACTCAGATAAATTTTGTTTTTTAACAGAGATCAAAGTTTCCCAGATAATTCTGAATCTTGAAAAGGATTTGGAGGGGCGTCTGAGTGGCTCAGTCGATTAAGCATCCGACTTCAGCTCAGGACATGATCTCACGGCTTGTGGGTTCAAGCCCTGCATCGGGCTCTGGGCTGACGGCTCAGAGCCTGGTGCCTGCTTCGGATTCTGTGTCTCCCTGTCTCTCTGCCCCTTCACTGCTCATGCTCAGCCTCTCTCAAAAATAAAATAAACATTAAAAAAAAAATTTTTTTAAAAAGAAAAGGATTTGGAGTAGTGAGAGGAGACCTACAAGGAGGAAGTTTTTAGAGGGAGCAGCATGAGCATATATATGGACAAGAGGGACATGTTCAGTGAACTGCAAACAGATGTCAGAACTAGGGATTAAAAAGCAAAGAAAGTTCTTTAGGTTTCAACATGCAAAGAGAAGTCATTAAAAGGTTTTAAACCTTGAAGACACAATTTTTCATTTATAAAAATTATAACAGGCCAAATATAAATAATGTGCACATTTGAGTGTCCCCACATATGAGAAAGAATTAGATAATTCACACGAATTACCTTAAATTAACACTACACAGTAAGGGTGACAAAAGAGGCAAAGAGTTACAATTGATTTCAGAGTACTCTTGAATCAGAGTGACCTTGAAGAAGTATGTTAAATTTGTAGTTCCCTGTTATTCATAGGAGGAAATACTACTATTACTTCAAATGAGATCATAAAAGTAAAGGATAGAACACTTAATAACTACGTAACTAGGTAACCTGTATTCAAACTAAAAATCCACAGTCCAAAAATAAAGAACGAGTCTGCTCTCTGAAGGGGCATCAACTCAAAACCCAATATTTCCATATGCATATTGGAAAAAATTACTACATTTTAGTTAAATGATAAGAACAATGGGCTAAAAAGAAGACCTGAGTAAAAGTCTTTTCCTTGCCAATTATGATTTCTATGCCTCAGTTTATTCTTTACTAAAGTTAAAGGAATCATACCCTAATTGATTTCTACAGCTGAAAATATTCAAGAACCTGAGGACGTTTTCATTACCAGTGTAAGAGGAGAATGGCATACTTAAACATTAAGTAATACCTTACTAACAACTTTGTGGATGGGAAATAGAATCATTCATTTTAAATCAATCATTCATGATAAAACACAATTTTACCACCTTAAATTTTTTGTGCAAAAGAATGGCCATAAACAGAGAGACTTAGAACCATAACACCCTAAATCTTTAAAAAAATTTTCTAAATAAAACTCTGAAAGACTGACAGTAAACTGTATGCTAAGTTATTCCGGGAATTAACCTGTATAATGGCTTTATTTACTCTGCCAAACAAGTGTGAACATCAAAGGATAATGGCCAATAACAATGATGATGCTGTCAACAACGTGTAACAAAGTCAATGATCCCCAGGATCCAAAGGAATCTTACAGTCTTACTGATAAATTTTGTTTTACAATATCAATAAATCATTCCAGACAGAATGGGGTAGTTAATAGACCTATACTTTCACATAGGGTTTCCCAGTGTAATCTGAAATGAGTAACAGAAAGTGCTTCCTCTGCTAATTTTTGGGGAAAAAAAAGTTTCGTCTCATACGATATTGGTTTTTCCAAATCCCTAACAATAGGCTTACAAGGTTAAATTATTACAGTTAAAAAAAAATACTTGGTTTATGCAGGTCTGAGTAAAACAATTATGAAAATAAATATATAATTTTATTAGAGTATATTTTATGGACCACAAATATAAGATAAGAACAACAAAAAAAAAATCCCTTATTATAAAAACTAATGGAACACAAGGAAACACTGATAAACATTAAGTTCTCACTCAGGTCAGTTAATAAATATAATGGCCTACCGAGTCCTGGAAACACAAATGATAGTTTCTACCCCTAAAAAATGTTTAGTCGCTTTTAAATATCTGATGAGACGTCATACAGAAAACATAATAAATTTATAACATGCTTACAGGCTTCCATTTTGGGAATAAATAAGTCATGGGAATAAAAGGTACAGCATAGGGAATGTACTCAATGGTACCATAATAATGTTATATGGTGACAGATGGCAGCTACAGGAGGGGCGAGTGCAGAATAACAAACAGAGTTGTCCGATTCGGCTTGGGTCATGGTCTCACAACTCATGAGTTCAAGCCCCACGTCGAGCTCTGTGCTGACAGCTCAGAGCCTGGAGCCTGCTGCGGATTCTGTGTCTCCCTCTCTCTCTGCCCCTCCCCTGCTCATACTCTTTTTCTCTCAAAAATAAAACATAAATTAAAAATAATATCAAAGTCTTGAAGACAGGATGAAAATTATCCACATCTCAGGAACTGCAATATTATTACTATTATTTTCCAAGTCTCACTTTAACAAAAAAAGCTTTGCAGCAAAATAAAAAGCATACATATATAAGAAAACATTATGAAAATTAAGGCAGAGCTTTCTACTTAAAAAGTTCTCGCATGCACGGGAAGTTGAATTTTTGCCATTTGGCTTTTACAAACTGATTTAAAGATACCTAAAGTAGAATATTTTTATTATAGAATCACCTACTAATATTAAACATTCTTACATATAGTAAGTACTAGAATATGACAAACCATCTTGCTTTTTCCAGAGATAATTTAATTCTACTTTTATCCTTTCTTCAAGGTGGACTGAACCCATTGTCGTTGCTTTCATCAATGACTAATCTATACCTCTTTGCATATGAATTAATATTCTTATCTTATGGAGAAGATCTAATCCTACCTTTGTTAAATGAACCAGTAAAACAGTTCTAAACAAGTTACTAAGTAATGATTTATACTAGCCTAGAATAAAATCCCCCAAAGTACTAAGACTTTAAATTCTCCCCTCCCCAGAAAAACTATACCATAAATCATGTTTTCAGGAGGCAGTAGAAATGTGATCAGCTTCCCCATTGCGATCCTCTAAAAATATGCAGCATCTCTTTTCAAATATAAAGCACTAGCCAAGGCAACAGCTTATACTGTACACCATTCTTCTGAATATATTTTTCTACTTTCCCTGGTTTAGAGACAATAAATTATTTAGCTTATTTTTAAAGCTGTCCTGCTGGGTTGCTGAGGATCAAATTGAGAAAGAGGCTGCAAATTACGTACTGGAAGAAAGGGCTTCCTGATGATGTTTCTGAAGCACTGAATTAACCAAGCTTTACCTCCAAATTTATTATGTTAAGTAATATAATTTTCCATTTATAGACTAAGTCATTTTGTTTTGTTTCTTTGTTTGGGTGTCTGTATATTTACAAATAGTATACAAATATCCTGATTAATAGTATACAAATTATCCTGATTCCAGGAGAGCATTAGTTCTGGAAGTTTATACTCTCATCTACCACATATTTAAAAAGAAACAAATTCTAATTAAAAAAAAAAGTTGGCATTAAAAAAGTTCTCTCAGAATCCAGACCTAAGGGGGCAGTCAACACAAATTATTCTAAACTTAATCACCAACGCCAGCTGCCTACTAGAATTAGAGGCACTTATATACGCAGTCAATCCAAATGTTGGGAGAAAAAAAGAAAGCTTGTTTGCTCTCTACTAAGGAAACTTAGGTTGATAATATTTGAGGAATAATGAGAGAGGCACTTAATCTTAACTCAGGATTCTGATTTTCATAAGGAGCCTGCTGTTAAAATTGATTACATTCATGAAAACAAAACTTGGATAACAAAACTGTTTAATTAATCATCAACTTTGCAGTGAAACCAAGAATAATCAAAATTATTGTGAATAAACCCACTTAATGATAAAACACACGAATAAACATATGAACTGAAACCATCATAGATACTCTGCAGACTAAAATAGTCTTTAAGTATTCACAAATATTTACTAGGTTTCTACCATGTGCCAGGGAC
Source organism: Paguma larvata (assembly GCA_030068075.1). Classification (NCBI taxonomy): domain Eukaryota; kingdom Metazoa; phylum Chordata; class Mammalia; order Carnivora; family Viverridae; genus Paguma; species Paguma larvata. The sequence continues at coordinate 66,232,212 of CM057837.1, forward strand.
TAGAGATACAAAGATGAATAAAATATGAACCTTATGCTCAAAGTACTGAGTCTAGAAGGAAGATAAACAAAAAATAAATACAAGTAGAAGTAGTTATTTGCATGCCAGGCATCATGGAATTCTCTACATGTATATTACTTATACTTAATCCTCATAATAATCCTATAAATTTAAGGGTTATCATTCTCATAATTCAGATGAAGAAATATTTAAAAGAATAAATAACCCAAAGTCTCACAAGTAGTAATTATCAAAACCAGGATTTTAATTCTTCTCTGCCCGTTGGTTTGTACCAAACTAATCCCTGCGTATAGGAAGAGTATATAATAGAGAAGGCTACCAGAAAGAATTAATATCTGAGTTAAGCCTTAAAAGGTGAAAAGGAGTTCATCAAGGAGGAATAAAGAGGTTCCATGGTTTTTAAGGAAACTTTAACTAATATAGGAAGTACTAACACTGGAGCACACTACTATATATCTGATACATAGGTTAAATCAAATTCAAAATGACATCGACTTAAATAGCTGATAATAATATAAAGGAAGTTCACTTCAGATTTCTTCAAAGACTAAGGGGAGATGGGTTAGTTACCCTTAAAGACTGTGAGAAGATAACTGACTAAAAGATAAAAACTACAAGAACCCCCAGCAAAATATTTATATTGATACAAAGTTTTTACTGGTATAAAAAAACATTATTACTATTTCAAGGATATAATATATGTTTTAAAGATAATAAAGGATAGAATTGTTACATAAATAAAACTAATTAAATTGTATTCTTTTAAATAACTATCTAATCTAAATTTAGTCATGGTTAACAAATATAAAAACAAATTTCTTTGTGCCACCATAATGCATGCCCATGTTTGTGTAAACTATATTAGACTTTAAGAGAATAAATACATTCAGTATTAAAAGGTTCAAAATAATTCTTACAAAATTGTTTAAAAGCAGATTCCTGCATGATCTTAACAACAAACTAATACAGTTAAATTTTTATAAGTTCAAAGAGCATATATACTTTAGCTCTTTCCTATCTTCATTACTTATGTTTGAGTCCCTTGCTTTATGGTTGACATTGGTTTGCCATTTTTCTGAATTCCATCTCGGAAGCTAGTCACATTCCCTCTGCCCTCATCCTAGAATGGAAAATATCTTTAAAAAACTAATTACACAACTTAATATTTAAATACAAAATAGTTTGGGAGACAAAGGAGAAAAAAAGTAGTGGTGAAAAAAATATACACACTCTTGCAAAGAGAAATCGATAGTAGGATTTGATACCAAAGACTTTGCTTTACAAGAGTATAAATTTATGGAAATTATGTATTTGAAAGATATTCTCTACATTTCTTTGTTTAATTTTAGGATCATTCTAAAATATTTCTTTTTCCTCTTTCTACCAAGCGGAAATTTTGTCTGTTTCAATAAAACAAAAAAAAAAGTTCCTTTTAATGAACATTTTCCCACCCAATTCAACATTGAAAAACTCTTTAAAAAAAAACATTATTCCAAAACCTTTTTGTTTTTCTCCAAATCTTTCATCAGGCTTTATCTGTCTCCTTCTGTGTAAGCTAACACAGTGCTGCAGATCTAGAAATTAGTATCTCTGGCCTTTGCAAACAAAAAGCATAAAACTTGTAGAAATGTTTGAGGAAATGGGTTTCATTTCGTATAAGCTATTAAAATTTGGCATCTACAAATTGAGACGTATTTTATAAAATAACATTGTTACAAGAAAAACCATTGAAATTATTAATATATAAAGGAAAATTTTACAGAAAATTTTAAAATCTAACCTAAATGTTCAATCATTTAGCTAAATAATCGAAAAAGTCAAGTTGCAATCTTAATGAAGTTCCACAGAGGGAGCTAGCATCACAAAGAACAAATTTATAATACACTGAACTTCAAGAAATGACCTAGTCTATTAGAAATAATCGGATTTCCATTCATCAACACAACTTTGGTTTATTTTCTAAGATTTTACCTTAGACATTAACAATCCCCCCAAAATAGAGTATTACTTACATATTATGGCATATTTCTAGTAAACCATATTTAAACTTATGAAAGGTAATATCCACACAAATACCTTTAAACAGTTTGCAAATTAGGTACGATCATTTTAAATATTATTATTCCTCTTGGGGCGCCTGGGTGGCTCAGTCAGTTAAACGTCCAACTCTTGATTTTGGCTCAGGTCATAATCTCATAGTTGGTGCATTTGTGCACAGAGCCTGTGTAAGGGCAAATCGGGACTGATTCCATTTTGCTTAAGGGCAAACTGGGACTGACTCCATTGTGTTTCCGTGTCCTCCACCTTGAGTCCCCAGTGCCTGTGCAGAAGCTTGACCCATGGAACAAGAACCTTGACCCTTCCTCAGTCAATCTGCTAGGGTCACAACCATCACCCCTCCCACTGCCCCTAGACCCCTTTAAAGCTATTGTGTTTTTGGAATGCGCGCCCTCTCTCTCTCTCTCAACCCACTGCTGCTGCGTCGGTGCAGGTAGGGGATTGACTTTGAGCTAGCTCAAATAAACGCTCTTTGTTCTTGCTTCGGACTCGGCTCCCTTATGGTTTTTGGGGTCCCCGAATTCTGGGCATAAGACCTGCATGGGATTCTCTCTCTCCCACTCTCTCTCTCTGCCACTCTCCGCCTCGCTCTCTATCCCTCTTTCTAATAATAAATAAATAAACATTAAAACAAACTATATAAAAATATAATAAAATAAAAAAATAAATATCCCTCTCAAAAAAAAGTAAAAAATATTCTTTCTCTAAGTCACTGAATTTAGGAAAAGTACAAAGCAATAAAAATAGATCTGAAATCAAATCACAATCCATTCTTTTCTAATAGAAGACATGTTATATAATGATTCCATGCCTATTTCCCAGAAAAATGGGAATGATTATAATTTTTACAATCCTCTAGGATTGCTATGAGGATTAAATTAGAGTGTTGGGAGCCATTTTGGGCTCGCAGGTTGAGACACCTCCCTGTGTGGAAAAAGTGATTGAAGCAAAATTCCCGCCAGCCAAGATGGCGCCTCGTCTTACCCCCCTTCTAAATAATTTTTCAGGCTTGGACTTCTTGAGCTACTCTCCTTGGCCCCAAGGAATGTGATGGCTCTTTTGTTTAATGGCATTTAGATAAAGGGGAAGGACTTGGAGCACAAGACTTTGATGGATTTACATCTGAATGAGAGTAGCCTGGCCAGAATTAACCTTAAAGTTGCATCTTGGGGATGGGTTGCACCTCCCCCATTATAGTTGGAAGTATAGTCCTCAAAGCAATGCCCTGATTTCTCCTGTTTACAGATAATTAACATTAAGGCCTTACAGAAACACCCTGTTCTCTTCCCCCAGCCTAAATTCATATGTTAATTAACCTGAAACCAACATACAGGATTGAGAAAGTTGCCACATTGCTGGTAAAAACACATCGTTAAAGAGATCAAACTATGGAATGTCACTCATTACCTTTTAAATAAAGACACTGAGGGGCACCTAGGTGTCTCAGTAGGTTAAGAGGCTGACTTCAACTCAGATCATGATATTATGGTCTGTGAATTCGAGCCCATGCATTGGGCTCTGTGCTGATGGCTCGGAGCCTGGAGCCTGCTTCGGATTCTGTGTCTGCCTCTCTCTCTCCGCCCTTCCCCTGCTCATGCTCTGTCTCTCTGTCTCTCAAAAATAAAAAATAAACGTTAAAAAAAATAAAAATAAATAAAAAAGACACTGAGACTGGCAGGGCAGAGATGCCAGAATTGCCAGGGCTAACTGCTTGGTCATCAGACTACATCTCTCTCATGGCTCTCTCATTTCCTTTCACCTGACCGTCCATCCTTCGGGGACCCCTAGATTCGCCTGAACTGGACCCCGGCATTAGAGCACAAAAGTACCTGACATAAGGATCTCTTTCCTTGTTTTTTAATACAAAAGTATTATTTAATTCTTTTATAAAAATTTTTTTTCTAAAAAAATTTCAGGGGAGCCTGGGTGGCTCAGTCAGTTAAGCATCCAACTTCAGCTCAGGGCATGATCTTATGACCCTGTAAGGGCAAAACCGGACTGATTCCATTTTGCTTAAGGGCAAACTGGGACTGACTCCATTGTGTCTCCTGTCTTCCACCCTGAGTCCCCAGTGCCTGCTCAAAACCTGCAACTTCCCGGTTCCAAAAGAACCACGCCCAGTGACCTATGGACCCTTCCTCAGCCAATTGGCTAGGGTCACGACCATCACCCCTCCCACTGCCCCTAGGCCCCTTTAAAACTATTGTGTTTTTGGAACAGGCCCTCTCTCTCGACCCACCGCTGCGGCTGCGTCGGTGCGGTAGGAGATTGAGCTCGAGCTAGCTGGAATAAAGGCTCTTTGTTCTTGCATCGGACTCGGCTCCCTGGTGGTTCTTGGGGTCCCCGAATTCTGGGCATAACAACCCATGAGTTCAAGCCCCGCACTGGGCTCTGTGCTAATGGCTCAGAGCCTGGAGCCTGCTTCAGATTCTGTGTCTCCCTCCCTCTGCTCCTCCCCTGTTCTCACTCTGTCTCTCTCACTCTCTCAAATATAAACATTAAAAAAAATTTAAATTTCAATAATTTCCAAAAAAATTAAAAATTACAGTTAGTAAAAAAAATGTTTTCAAGGATTAGATAAGCTAAAAGTTCCCCAAAACTCTCAAATCTATATCACTCCCAAAATATCTGGCTCAATCCTCAAGGGGATATAGTCAGTGTTGGCAAAACCCTTACAGTGTTTTTCAGGCAGAAATCTGTCATAGCTTCATTCTCAAAATAGTCCTGTTTGTTATAGACCAAGGAAAAAAAGAATTCAACATATCAGCAGTTTCTGCTTTCTCCATTCCATGTTGACCCTAATGAATATTCCCCACTGACATCACATACTGAAATACCACCAAGTAATTCTGTAACAAAGGACTGATGACTGCACTTGGACAGAAAAGCTCTGGACAAAATTTCAGGAAACACCTCACCCTTCCACACAGGGTTAAAAATCAAAGAGAGAGAGAGAGCAAAATAATAATAACAATAAAATAATAATAATAGTTTAAAACAACAAAGAACAAAGAAGTCCATTAGCATTTTTTGTCTGAATAATTTCAGACTAGAAACTTAGAAACTATACACAATAGGATTATTGAATAGACTAAAAGAGAAGTAGCTAATTAAATAAATCATTTGCTTAATGGATAATAATAAAATAGCAGAGCACTGATCTAATCCCACCATGATATTTGAGAGACAGACGGCTACTCCAGGATCAGAAGCCAGTTCAGAGTTTTCATGAACATCATCAGACTCACAAAAACCTATATCACAAGTAACTTTTATATAACCTTTTCATAGCTTGAAACTTTTTCACATCTATAGTTTCATTTAACTCTCATGAAATTTATTCGGACAAACTGAATTATCACCATTTTATAACTAAAGTCACTAAATTCAGAAGACTGAGTGAGGTTTTATACTTGTGACAACTAGAACTGTATTTCCCAGAATTTCCTTTCCTGTATGGTTTCAGATTAGGATTAACCATAAAAAAAAAATTCTGTGTACAATTTAGAGGGTGCAAGTGAAGCAGCAGCCATTTTATTCAAAAGGTAGTTATTGGTCACAGGTAGTGAAAGACAGGGAGGAATGGTTAGAATTCCAATTTGTCGTTATTTATCCCCACACCACCTAGCTCACCTTCCCAAACAGTACCAGGCCTATCACCAGATGCTCCACTGAAAATTCAGAGGCGGCAGCTGCAAAGAGCCGACAACCTACCAGCCTCTCCTTCACAGTTTACTCTAGCAGGTGGATTTTTGAAAGCTTCAACTCATGAAACTGCACCAGGACTGGACTTTTTCTGATTCTTTGTGAGCCTTTACTTCCCTAGTTTTTTCCACAATTGAACAAGATTTAATTCCTACAGTAAATTCCTTTATTTCTTAATACTCATAGTAGAACTGATACACCAAGGTTGTAATCTATGACAAAATGCATACATAAGTGTCTTCTGATGCTAAGTCCAAGATGGCACACATTTCTTCAAAAGCAGAAAATTGCAAGTTAGGATTAATCCTTAAATTAAGATTTTACCAATAATGACATATATTTTTCACTCATCTATCATACATACATGAACATAAATTCAAGTTTAATCCTAAAATTATCTCTTATAATGAGTTCTTCTTTATGTCAGGGTTAATAACTTTCTTTGAAATAATAAAATATTTAAGTAAATCTTCCAGAAGTTTCATGATCCAGGTATAACAACATATGAGAAGAAACTATGAAATCTCAGAATTTTAAAGTGAGAGCATAGTCAAAAGTTCATCAAAAAGGACAAACTTTGGTCATAGATAAGGTAAGAAACATTTTTGGTTGCCTGAAATAAATTCAATCAATGTTCATTTAGGATTCTTACAGAAGTCACCTGATGGTATTGGTTTAAAAAATGGCCAAAAAAATCTAACACACATTGAGAAGGTACTCCAGAGGCATAGCTTTGTAAGCACAAATGGTAAATGTTACACCTTTTCAAACATCAATTTAAAAAGGCAATATAGTAGGGGAGGAGTTAAGATGGCGGAGCAGCATGGAGATCCTGAGCTTGTCTCGTCCCTGCAATCCAGCTAGATCCGCACCACACCATTTCGAACACACCAGAAAACTGATCTGAGGATTAATAAAACAATCTGCATAACTTGAGCCACAGAACTCTGCAGGTACATGGTGTGGAGAGGTGAATGCGGAGGAGAAAAGCTGCAGAGGGTAGGGAGCCATTTTCACAGACGAAGGACAGAGAGAAAAAGGAAAGGAAAGAGAGCTGCACATTGGGATTGTGCAAGAAAAGCACACCCCCTCAAAGTAGCTGGAGGAAAAAAGTGAAAACACTTCCAGGGAACTGAACAAGAAATCTGGTCCCCAAAACCATTGACAGAGAGAAAGGAGAGTGTTTCGATACCACCAGGATCCAATAAACAGTGGAGCACGGAGTCCGAAGTTTCAGAGCTTAGTTCCTGACGGCTTCTGGTGAGGAAGGAGGGCAAATCCCCAGGAGCAGGCAGCACGGTCTGAGGGGTCTGTGTGCTACACGGGGAGAAGTGGGTTCCCCTGCTTGGATTGTATTTGGTAGAGGCCATACGGCCTCCCCACAGGCAAAGGTCCCAGCAGACTCCGGGAAGCACCCACATTTGCTGGTACTGGGACAAAGACACCAAAGTGCCGTGAAACCTGGTGCCGGAAGTATGCTGTGATCTGCCATAATCTCTGAACCTCTGCCACTGTGCAATCGCAGGAGGGAAATTCTGGGGCAAACCAGAACCCAGCCATTGCTCAGCGAGACCCTCCCCACGAGAGTCAGTGGGGGTCTCTGAAGTGTGGGGTTTTGAAACACAACTCTACTTGAGATAAAAATTCTGAAGGAGGTGCTGCCTGGCAGGCAGACAGCTTGGACAAACAAATAGGGAGTGGACAGAGGCCTGAGACAAAGGAGGGGTGCTTGATCGCAGGTCAGTGAGAGTATGAAGCTCCTGCGCCACAGACTAGGGCGCTGGGTGAAGCCATTCATTTCCACCTCTTCCATGTGTGCATGCATGCACACTGATCCACCCCAGTAAGCTAAACAGCACCACCTAATGGAGAAGAGAGCCATTACACCAAGCCCTGCCCAACTGCGCTTTCCCAAGCACATCCCCCATGAATAGCAGCACAAGTCACTCTACCTGCTTAGTGTACAAACTATAGAGCGCTTCATAGTTTGAGTTCTAGGGGAAACTGGATATAACTTCATTTGAGTTTCATTCTGTTTGCTGGTTCATTTATTCGTTTTCTTTGCTTCTGTTTATGCTTAAAATGTTTTCTTTTTTCTTTGTTTTTTTCCTCTTTCTTGGATACAGAATAGGAAGAACTTTATTTTATTTTTTATTTCCTTATTCTATTTCATTTTGTATATATTATTTTATTCTATTCTATTATAAAGTTTTTTTTACTTTTAAAATTTTTCTTACCTTTCCCTTATTTCTCTATTCTATCAAGCTTCTTTCAACAAGCAGACTGAAACACACTTAGAATCTTGGTTCTTTTATTTGATTTTTTTTAATTTTTATTTTTAATGTTATAATTTATTTCTTCCTCTAAAATGACAAATGAAGGAATTCACCCCAAAAAAATAGGAAGAAATGACAGCCAGGACTTGATCAACAGTAGTAAGATGTCTGAACTAGAATTTAGAACCACGATAATAAGAATACTAGGTGGAGTTAAAAAAAAAAGCATAGAAGACACCAGAGAATCTCTTTCTGCAGAGAAAAAAGAAATAAAATTTAGTGAGGCTGAAATTAAAAATGCTATAACCAAGATGCAATCTTGAATTGATGTCATGACAGCAAGGATGGAGGAAGCAGAGGAGCAAATCAGCAATAGAGAATTATGGAGAATAATGAAGCAGAAAAAAAGAGGGAAATAAAGGCAAAAGATCATGATACAAGACTTAGAAAACTCAGAGACTTATTAAAAAGGAATAACATCTGAATCATAGGAGTCCCAAAATATGAAGAGAGAGAAAAAGGGGCAAAAGCTATATGTGAGCAAATTATAATGGAAAACTTTCCTAATCTGGGGAAGGTCACAGACATCAAAATCCAAGAAGCATTGAGAACTCCCATTAGATTCAACAAAAACTGACCATCACCAAGGCATACCATGGTCAAATTCACAAAATACACAAATAAGGAAAAAATTATGAAAGCAGCAAGGGGAAAAAAGTCCTTAACCTATAAAGGAAGACAGATAAGGTTCACAGCAGACCTAACCACAGAAACTTGGCAGGCCACAGAGGAGCAACAGAATATTTTCAACGTGCTGAATCAGAAAAATATGTAGCCAAGAATTCTTTAAACAACAAAGCTGTCATCCAGAATAGAAGGAGAGACAATTTCTCAGACAAACAAAAACTAAAGGAGTAAGTGACCACTAAACCAGTCCTGCAAGAAATTTTAAAGGAGATACTTAAGTTCTTAAATTCTTTCAGCAGAGAAAGAAGACCAAAACTAAGAAGACCAAAAGCAACATAGAAAGGACCAGAGAACATCACCAGAAACACCAACGCAACAGGCAATATGGCACTAAATTCCTATCTTTCAGTACCTACTCTAAATGTCAATGGACTAGGGGCGCCTGGGTGGCCTAGTCGGTTAGGCATCCAACTTTGGCTCAGGTCATGATCTCACCATTCCCGAGTTCGAGCCCCGCGTCGGGCTCTGTGCTGACAGCTCAGAGCCTGGGGCCTGTTTCAGATTGTATCTCCCTCTCTGTCTGTGCCCCTCTCCCACTCATGCTCTGTCTATCTCTCTCTCAAAAATAAATAAACATTAAAAACAATTTTTTTTAACATCACCGGACTAAATGCTCCAATCAAAACTTGAACACGGGTTATCAAAATGGATAAAAAAACAAGACCCATCTATATGCTGCTTACAGGAGACTCATTTTAGACCTCAAGATCATAAAGGCCATACACAAAAGACCCACAGCTAATATCAACCTCAATGGGGAAAAACTGAGAACTTTCTCCCTAAGGTCAGGAACACAACAGGGATGTCCACTCTCACCACTGTTATTCAACATAGTGTCTGAAGTCCTAGCTTCAGCAATCAAACAACAAAAAGAAATAAAAGGCATCCAAATCAGCAAGGAGAAAGTCAAACTTTCACTCCTTGCAGATGACATGACACTCTGTAGAAAACCCAAAAGACTCTACCAAAAAACTGCCAGAATTGATCCATGAATTCAGCAAAGTCACAGGATATAAAGTCAATGTACAGAAATTGGTTGCATTTCTATACACCAATAATAAAGCAGCAAAAAGAGCAATCAAGGAATTGATCTCATTTACAATTGCACCAAAAACTATAAAATATCTAGGAATAAACCTAACCAAAGAAGTGAAAAAATCTATACACTGAAAACTATAGAAAGTTTATGAAGAAAAGCTTTTTGAAGATGACACACACAAAAAATGGAAAAACATTCCATGCTCTTGGATTGGAAGAACAAATATTGTTAAAATGTCAATACTACCCAAACCAGTCTACATATTCAATACAATCCCTATCAAAATAACACAGCATTCTTCACAGAGCTAGAACGAACAATTCTAAAATTTGTATGGAACCAGAAAAGACCCCAAATAGCCAAAGTAATGTTGAAAGAGAAATCCAAAGCTGGAGGCATCACAATTCCGGCCTTGAAGTTGTATTACAAAGTTGTAATCATCAGAAAAGTATGGTACTGGCAGAAAAACATATACATAGATCAATAGAACAAAACAGAGAACCCAGAAAAGGGCCCAGAAATGTATGGCCAACTAATCTTCAACAAAGCAGGAAAAGCACATCCAATGGAATAAAAACAGTCTCTTCAGCAAATGAGTGCTAGGAAACTGGACAGCGACATGCAGAAGAATGAACCTGGACCACTTTCTTACATCATACATAAAAATAAACTCAAAATAAGCTCAAAACTCAAAATGCAAGCCCTAAATGTAAGACAGGAAGCCATCAAATCCTGGAGGAGAAAACAGGCAGCAACCTCTTTGACCTCAGCTGCAGCAACTTCTTACTTGCCATGTCTTCAGAGGCAAGGGAAACAAAAGCAAAAATAAACTCTTGGGACCTCATCAAGATAAAAAGCTTCTGCACAGCAAAGGAAACAACCACCAAAACTAAAAGACAACTGACGGAATGGGAGAAGATATTTGCAAATGACATACCAGGTAAAGGATCAGTATCCAAAATCTATAAAGAACTTATCAAACTCAACACCCAAAAAACAAATAATCCAGTGAAGAAATGGCCAAAAACATGAATAGACATTTTTCCAAAGAAGACACCCAGAAGGCTATCAGACACATGGGAAGATACTCAATATCACTCATCATAGGGAAATACAAACCAAAACCACAATGAGATACCACCTTACACCTGTCAGAATGGCAAACATTAACAACTCAGGCAACTACAGATACTGGCGAGGATGCAGAGAAAGAAGAACACTTTTGCACTGTTGGTGTGAATGCAAACTGGTGCAGCCACTTTGGAAATCAGTATTGAGGTTCCTCAAGAAATTAAAACTAGACCCACCCTATGACCCAGCAATTGCACTACTAGGTATTTATCCAAAGAATACAAAAATGTTGATCCGAAGGGGCACATGAACCCCCATGTTTATAGCCATGCTATCAACAATAGCCAAAATATGGAAAGAGCCCGAATATCCATCAACTGATAAATGGATAAAGAAGATGTGGTATGTGTGTGTGTGTGTGTGTATGTATGATGGAATATTATGATTACATATACACACACACACACACACACACACACACACACACACAATGGAATATTACCTGGTCATCAAAAAGAATGAAATCCTGCCATTCGCAACAATATGGATAGAACTGGAGTGTATTATGCTAAATGAAATAAGTCAGAGAAAGACAAATATCATATGATTTACTCATAGTGGAATTTAAGAAACAAAACAGATGAACAGGGGAAGAGAAACAAAAATAAGGTAAAACAGGGCGGGGAACAAACCATAAGAGACTCTTAAATACAGAGAACAAACTGAGGGTTACTGATGGGGTGTCAGGTGGAGGGATGGGCTAAATGAGTGATGGACATTAAGGAGGGCACATGTTGGGAAGAGCACTGAGTGTTATATGTAAGTGATGAATCACTAAATTCTATTACTGAAATCATTATTACAGTATATGTTAACTAATTTGGATTTAAATTAAAAAAAAACCAATACAGTAAACAGTTACCTTACAAAGATAATGACTATCTATCGAAATCAACTTAAAAAAAACAAAACACTTTTCTCATGTAACAGGCATTTATAACTTAGGATGAAATGTCCAATAAAAGTATCATACATGAAATCAAACAATTTAGATCAAAGAAGACTAATGTGTTCTACAGAAAAATGTTTTAGTGGTGACAAAGATGTCGATGATGAAGATTCTGAATGTTCAAAGAAATGAGAGTAAAAAAAGACAACAGTACTTTAAAGTTATTTCACATAAAATATAGTTATATTATGAATGTTCAAAGAACTGGGAAAAAATTTATTTAATTACTTCATATAGCATGTGGTTATAAATGTATGATGTAACTAAACTAAATTATAACCATGAAATTGACTTATTTCATAAACATCTCTCAAAACCTTTAGGATCAAGTTGGTCAAAAAGCTTTGTATTATACCCCTTCCTTGGAAGAATGAGAAGAGCTTTGCATTTTTAAGTCAGGCATACATACCATTTCACTGAATTTTCTTCAACTCACTCAATAGTGACTATTGGTCTGAGCTGGTTTCTAAAACCATAGCACAATACTATAAAATTAAACAGTCATTATAATCAGTTACTGAGTATTGCAATGGACCCTTTTAATTAAAAACAAAAATCATTGTTTAAAAAAAAATCACTATATACTTAGGGAATGGCTTGGTGCACAGAAAAAGCACCTAAGTGGGAATCAGGAAATGGGTTCCGGTGCAGTATTGTCAGCAAATAGCAGTATTAACTACAGCAAGTTATTTATCATATAAATCCCTCCCAATTCATTATTTAAAAAAAATGGTTATTAGTTCTAGGGCTCATTTCTAGAATCGAAGTTCTGTAATTTCTTTTTTTTTTTTTAACGTTTTTTTTTAATTTTATTTTTGAGAGATGTAGAGACAGAGCATGAGCAAGGGAAGGGCAGAGAGAGAGGGAGACACAGAATCTGAAGCAGGCTCCAGGCTCTGAGCTGTCAGCACAGAGCCTGACGCAGGGCTCGAACTCACAGACTGTGAGATCATGACCTGAGCTGAAGTTGGCCGCTTAACCAACTGAGCCACCCAGGCGCCCCGAAGTTCTGTAATTTCAAAGATATGAAAGAAAAATGTTCCCTGATTAAGGGGCCATAAAAATATCCATGATATTTAAAATGCTATATACCTTGGGGTCCCTGGGTGGCTCAGTCAGTTGTTGAGTTCAGGCCCGAGTCGGGTTCTGTGCTGACAGTTCAGAGCCTGAAGCCTGTGTCTCCCTCTCTCTCTCTCTGCCCCTCCCCCGTCATTCTCTCTCTCTCTCTCTCTCTCTCTCTCTCTCTCAAAAATAAACATTAAAAAAAAATTAAAAGTACTTTGAAAAATCCTTATATAATCTTGAGAAAAAATATTTTGTGTGTGTACTTTTTATCTGCATATAGTTGAAACAAAGCTTCGCATTAGTTTCAGCTTTACAACATAGTGATACAATATCTCTGTATGTTACGCTGTGTTCACAAGTATAACTACTATCTGTTACCATACAATGTTATTACAGTATCAATGACTATATTCCTGATACTGTGTCTAAAAATAATAGTCTTGAAAGATTCTACAAAAAAATTATTCTTCATACAGATATATACAAATTGAAGATTGTGTTAAACTAAACCACAAGTGACCTGAATTAGAAGTTAAAATATCTTTAACATTAGGGAGTACCAAACATCAGGAAAATCCTAAAGGAAGTTTGTAAAATTCACTAATATATTTATAAAAAGATAGAACCTTAGTAAGTATATCCAGAATAAGGGTAGTTCGACCTGAAGGTGTATTGCCAGCCACGGATTCCTCAAATCTTTAATTCTACAGTATTATTTGACATTAGGTGTTTGAGTAATAATTAAGGCTATCAGAACTTTCTTACTGTACAATGGGAAAAATAAAGTAGACTAAGTAGAAGATAGAAGCGTATAAATTATTTTATAGCTGTCTTCTTTGGACGATACTAAAAAGATTAAGATGAATTTTTAAAATTCCCAAACCCATCATTTTTAACCAAAATCCTCAAAGTTCCTCTGAAGTAATAATCTTTTAAATACTACAAAAGAGCAGGAAAATAGCAATGGAGGTATCTCAGAATAGTATGTTCAAGTTATTTTTGCCTGAAAGAACCCTAAGAACATTAAAATTTTAAAAAGGAACAAAATTTTGTTCATTTATCAAACTCTATATTTAAAGTGTTTTGCCTTATGCCAATAAATACTAGGCATTTACCTTTTCATAAAGAAATGAAACAAAATTACATTTTGTCATCTTAATCATAAGGGTGGGTAAGTCAATTGAGTGAAGTTAACAACAATTTAATATTTTATCTGGGGAATGAAAATGAAATTATATATTTCCCAAAATGCCCTTTGTGTAGATGATGTAATATAATACTAATCTGTGTTTTAACACACATTTAAATAACCGCAGGAACAATTATTTCCTATGTTAGTCTTATGTAATGTAAATTATCCTAATCCTGCTAGAATTAAGGTAATAGTGTTAATTATATCTTTATTTTATTTAATTTTAAACTCAGATTGTTTATATACATCTCCATAGAGGAATAAACTATGCGCCACCTAGGGTTTAATGTACTTACAATTCCTTGTGTTTGTCTTCAGCCAAGATTTGGTCATTTGGTTTCAGAGAATACCTGTAACACAGAAACAAAAAAATACATCATGTAAACATGTAAGTACCTTTGCCTCATGGACATTTGACTGTGGAATCAACATACAGTGAGCTAACCCCTATCAAATAAGCACTACTACACTGTTACAGGCCTCTGTCTTAATTGATAAAACGTTAAAAAATGCCTAAGTTAGTCACTGCCACAGACACCATCCAAAGAACTGAAGTAGGATCAACCTGACCTTTGAAAACACAAGGTATCTTCAATATTCTTCTGTAGTGAATAATCTGCAATGTTACACTCATCTAGTAGTTCAAAACTCAAGAAACTACTAAAATAAGTATTTAGTTCACAAAACAATAAGCAGTTATTCATTCATTAAAAATACAGTAAACATCTATGTACCAAACTATGTCCTAGGTGGTGTGACATAGGAGGAAAACTATGTTGTTATTTATTAGCTTAATGAACAGAAGCAATCATTTCATTAAGTCTCGCCTTCCTTATCTATAAAACAGAGGTTGCGATAAATATTACAACAGTTATCTTTGAAATTATTACATAATTTGTACTGCTAAAGGTAAACAGATTTATGAGAAGTACACAGAAAAAATAAACATAGGAAGGCAATTCTTAGGTCTTCAATTCCAACTTGTATTCAAAACTAAGCTGCCTGACAATGGGTCAGAGGTCCAAGGGGAAAGGTCATGTAGAGTCTCCTTTCTCACACATCCTAAACATAACTGTACTACACTGGCTGGGGTATAAAAACCTCTTAAGTGCTAAATAAGAAATGGTTCATAATATTTTTATCTGCTAAGCCTCTGTAAGCAAAGTACCATACACTGTCCACAGGGATTCCTGTTTTATACATCATTTCTGTAAAG
Source organism: Paguma larvata (assembly GCA_030068075.1). Lineage (NCBI taxonomy): Eukaryota > Metazoa > Chordata > Mammalia > Carnivora > Viverridae > Paguma > Paguma larvata. Next base: position 66,247,611 of record CM057837.1, read on the forward strand.
GATGAAGCTATAAATAATAACTGGGGAACTATCTGTCATAGGATGTTCTATTTTCAGGTATATTATGGAATGGGGCACAGGTTGATTACAGTTTTCTTTATAAAGTTTATCTTTCCCACCCCACGTACATCATCGAAGAACGCATTACTTGTCAGGAAGAGTCTTAGAGGAAAGCTAAGAGAGTTTCCAATTAAAAAAAAAGAAAAGAAAAGAAAGAGTCAACTTCTTTCCTACAAGCAACAATTTCAAACAAGGTTTCTTGCTTTCCATTTATCTACTGAGGATTAACTATCAGAACATGGTTGTCACAGAAACAAAAGTCAAATCGTTTATTTGAACTGAAAACTGAAGCCAGACTTTTTTCCATCATGAAAGCAAATCTGATTTGTTTTGACAATGAAGAACAATTTTACCAATGATTCCACGGCAGACAGTGGCCTTCAACTGAATGAATGGTTTTGACTAAAACATGTTTAAAGCACTCAATAAAAACATTCTATCAAAAAAAATCCTTTTGACATAGGTATACTGAAATTAACAGTATTTAACTTTCCCCAGCATGTCCTAAACTGTTTAGGTAAACACACCCTATAAGTAAAACACTAATAGATATGATTACTAGCTATTTAGAAAGCCTTACTAAAGTCTTTTTTGGTGCATTTCCCAGAACTGCTAGTCTCTAGTGACTCTAATAACTGGAAAGTCAGATGGTTTCTAATTCTTTGCTTTCAACAAAACTGAAGAAGGACCCAATCAAGTTCAGCTGATAGACAAGTAAAAATAATTTTTGATGATAGATCATTTGATGACAGAGACATTCAAACAATTAAGTGATGCTGCTGAAACAAAGCTCTGTCCAGTACCATCCAATTAATTATGCAAACACATTTCTCAGCGCTTCTACCTGTCAGGGAGCAAGAACTCCTCATCTCCTTCTCAGGGAGTGAGAACTTGTGTACACTCAGGGTCCTTCTAGCTGGACTAAAGATCAAATTGACAGATTAAAAAGAAAAAATCAACTTTAATAGGTATATGTATGGTGAATCCACACAAACATGGAAATTCCAAAGTCGGTCAGACAAAATGAGGTATACTTGTCATTCTGAACTAAGGACAGGGAGTAGGGGTCTGAGATTTCGATGAAGGGAATGTACTTCCAACGATATGAAGATATGTTTGGTAATTAGATGTGTGCCATAACACACAGATGGATCACTTAGATAAAATTTATCTCTGTTAATAACCCTTATTCTTGGAAAGACCCTCAGTGTGTAGATTCTTCTGTGTGGTTAAAGGAGTGAAAAAACTTTCTCTTGAGCCCATGGGGTCTCAAGTGTCTTCAGCTAAAAATAATCCACTCGCCAAAGTGGCACATTGTGAGGGGGGGGCCTATCCTGAACCTCTTCACATCTTTAAAAGAAAAAAGAGAAAGAAAATTGATGCTGAACATTGTCTCATTGCAGCAATGAGCATTATTTATCCAAGAAAGGCTGAGCTAAATGAAAAAAATTAGATTAGCTTCACCCACCTCACTAAAAGATGCATTTCCAATAAGACTTTTTTCTTGTTTAATAATTACTCAACGACGTTTTCATACGCTTATGTTATTTTACTATGTTAATTATAATTTAATGACTAGAAAATTCTTTTTAAGTTTTTTAATTTACTTTTTGAGAGGGAGAGTGCAGATGCATGCAAGCAAGAGAGGGGCAGAGAGAGAAGGACAGAGGGAATCCCAAGCAAGCTCTGCACTGTCAGCACAGGGACCAATACAGGGCTCCATCTCATAAATGGCGAGATCACAACCTGAGCGGAAATCAAGAGTAGGATGCTTCACCAACCAAACCACCCAGGTGCCCCTTAGGAGATACCTTTAAATTCAATTTACATGCATATATTTGTGGCAGAGACCTGATAGGGTGATATATATGCACGAAAGACTTTAATGCATAAAAATATATTTAATATACGTAAAATATACTACATAAAATATAATTCATGCACAAAAACACACTACATAAGGATAAAATCTGGTAGGAAAAAGTATACTAGAAATATTAATTTAAATAGAGTAAGGAATATAACATGTTTCAACGTTAAGAAAAGAGCTTGGGGGCACCTGGATGGCTCAGTTGATTAAGCGGCCAGTTTCAGTTCAGGTCATGATCTCATAGTTTTGTGAGTTCAAGCTCTGCATTGGGCTCTGTGTTGACAGCTCAGAGCCTAGAACCTGTTTGGGATTCAGTGTCTCCCTCTCTCTCTGCCCCTCCCCCACTCACGCTCTGTCTCTCAAAAACTGAATAAACGTTTTAAAAAAAAGAGCTTCTTTGTGTCTTTTTATAAATGAATGATGGTAAAAAAATTTTTTAAATAAATGGATTTTGGTAGGTATCAGAGCCCTATGGTATTTAGAGTCCACTAAGAGTGATGTATCAGTTTTATTTAGCATTATTAAAAAAATCATAAATATTAACTTCATGAGTAAGGAAATTATTAATGTTTATTAAAACATGTTTATGAAAGTTAAAAAGTTTGAAACCAGTGGATTTGATGATGTCTATGTCTTAGCAAAGTATTTTGTACATAATAACAAATCAATTAATGTTACTTTCCTTCTCCAGCTGGCTAGTGAAAAAGAATAACAAATATTTCTTGCACTTAAGTACCTCACAATGCAGCAAGTGAATAAGAATAAAAATAACTGATTGTGGCATGGTAAGGTTATGATAAAGTATGTCAGTGTTCAAACAAAAGAGAGTAAAAAGTCTCCTTACTAAGAGAGCCAAAAAAAGGACAGCTTTTATCAGTTTTCCCTTCGTTCCCCATTTCATCTCTCTTCTCTGTTCCTTTTCTATTAAAAAACAAAACAAAACAAAACAAAACCTTCCCTTTTAAAGTCTCAGGATAAGAATTTAAAGGAAATGGTGGAGGTCAAAAAAAAAAAAAAAAAAATGGAGTCCAAATAGGCAAGAAGCAGGCAAGGAAGGAAAGACCTGATTTTGACTAAATCAGCAAACAGGAAATTTTACTGTCTTAATTCACTGAGTACATCTCCAGATTCTCAAGAATAAATGTGCAATATCCATTTTGAACTATTCTCCAAGCAAATTAGTTCTCTAATTCCAAACAAACTTCAAAGCAGTCACTCTTCCCATTGCATTTCTTTCTCTCATCTGATTTCCTCCTGCCCCAAACCAGGTAACTTTTATCATATCTCAAAAAACTTAATTTTTCATCTTCAGCATGAAGCCCAACATAGGGCTCAATCTCATGACTGAGATCATGACCTGAGCCAAAATAAAAAGTTGGACGCTTAACCAATGGAGCTATCCAGGCATCTCACTTTTGCTAGGTTTTTTAAATTCAATTTTCTCTTCCTTATCTCTTCTTTGACTCTTGCACACTGCATTTTAGAGTTAGCCAAACTGCAAGGTTTGAGGCAACAGTACCCAAGATTATCCTCACTTCTGGGGCACCCAGGTGGCTCGGTCAGTTGAGCAACCAACTCTTGATTTTGGCTCAGGTCGTGATCTCACAGTCATGAGATCAAGCTCTGCATGGGGTTCTACACTAAGCATGGAGCCTGCATAGAATCTTCTCTGTTCCCCCCGCCCGCCCGCCCCCCCCCCCCCCCCCCCCCCCCCGCTCACACTCACTCTATCTCTCAAAATAAATAAACACACAGTAAAGGAAAAAAAAAAAAGGCTATCATCACTTCTGACACCACTGCAAGTTCTGGAAGTTCCCAAAACCACCCTCTGATTCAGTAATTCACTAGAAGGACTCACAGAACTCACTGAAAACTATTATACTCATAGTTACGGATTATAAGGAAAGAATACAGGTCAAAGTCCAAGGGAAAAGACATATAGAACAGAGTCTGAGAGGGTTCCAAACGGAGTTTGTCCTAGCATCAGTACGTTGACAATATAGCACATTGTTGATATGTAACTATATGGAATGCAGTACTGTCAACAAGGGAAACTCGCCCAAGATTCAATGTCCATATTTTTTATTGGGGCTTCATTACATAGGCATGATTAATCCACTGACTGCCCTAGTAGTTAACTCAGTCTTCAAGTCAACTGATATCATACGACCCACAGTCAAACCCTAAATCACATAACTGGTCACTCCATGGGTGTGGCCAGTCCCCGTCCTAAACAAAATGACACTTCTATCAGGTATGATGTAGATTACCTCCCAGAGGCTGAGGCCAAAGGTCAGACATCTCTTTGGACAAGGCCAAATTCTTTACTACACGTATGCCTATGTGTGTGTTTATTTATTCACATATGTCCATAGATAATGTGTAAATTCATAAACTTTATTCATAAAATTCCATCTAGATCTGCATTTTTCATAGAGTTCTCTCTTATGCTCACTTTATCCAATTTTAGTTACGTTAATAAGCTATATGAAATGTGACTAGAATAACCTATTGTTATTAACTATCCATCTGCCCCAAAGAAAATTATTCTAATTTTATGGGGCACCTGGGTGGCTAAGTTGGTTAAGCAATCGACTTCAGCTCACGTCATTATCTCATGGGTCCTAAGTCTGAGCCTCACATCAGGCTCTGTGCTGACAGCTCAGACCCTAGAGCCTGCTTCAGATTCTATGTCTTCCTCTCTCTCTGCCCCTCCATCACTTGCACTCTGTCTCTCTCTCTCAAAAATAAACATTTAAAAATATATATGTTAAAAATTATGCTGAAAATTATTCTAATTTTTAAAATGGAACACTGATTTAATTTGCAAATTAGAAAAAAGGCACTAATAGAGAGAAATGATTTGTTCCTCCATGCAATTTAAATATATTTCCAAAGCTCATAAACTACAACCAAACTCTACAGAGATGGTTATTTGTAAGGGAATAAAAACTTTACAAAACACCTTTAAAATGTACACAAAAAAACAGTACAAACCTATAATTGTAAAAACTATGTGTTAAGTAAGAAATGCCTCACATTCATTTTGAAAGTAGGCAAAATATAAATTATAAATGTAAAGGTAAATATACCATCAGGACCATAACCCCTACTAATGAAATGGAGCTATGTCTCACTAAAAGGTACAGTTAAATGTTATTTAAATGTGGGAGTATAATTATATGTAGCTCTCATTTTCACTTAGTATGCCCTGTTCTGCCAATCTCACTGCTGTTGACAGAAGATATACAAGCCTTTTTTAACTCTCTACCACATTTAACTCACTCTCTGAATGTTCAATGTTCTAAATTAATAAGCTTCAAGAGAAAATTCAACTTAGTAGGAATTAGAAAGTAGAGAGCTATATCTCTACTTTCTACCAAGTCTTTCCTGGAATGATACCAAGTATAGCCTATTTTTTAGTTGGGTTTTGTTTCCAAAAGACATGATTAGATAGATGTTCTGCTTTTACATTCACTTCTTAAATTCAAACATAAATGTGGTCCCTAAAAAATCAGAGACAATAAAATGGTATAGTGGTAGTTCTCAACCTTTTTTCTGCCTAAATTTGCCAGAGGATAAAGACAAGCGCTAACTCCTATCAGAAGATAAGGAAGCTGGAGACAATACAGGGAAGCCTGTAGCTATCCTGCCTCTAACCTCTACGGAGAACCTCTAAGTGAAAGAACATTGGACTGAAAATCTAAGACTTGTGTTACTGTCCTGATTCAGCCATTAATTAGCTTTTGGAAGTGGGCAAGCCATTTAATTTCTCTAAGAAGGATAAAACTACCTACGTCATGTTGCCATGTGGATCAAGTAAGATAATACATGAGAAGTGCCAGCACATTTACATGCAATAAATATTCACCTCTCTTCTCTTTCCTGTAATGCTTCCACCTCAACTAGCTCAACTAGCTCAAACAGAGAGGGAAAGCAGTTTAAAGTGTTCACGTTTTGAAACGACTGCATAACTACAAAATTCCATTAAGAAGACATCAGAGAGTTATGTATAAGGATGTCAATATGAGCATTATTTAAGGAAAAGTGTAAGCAAACACTTGTCTAGTAGTAGATTTATTATCAGTAAGATATAGCACCACCGGGAAACAGACCAACATTAAGTTTAAAAAAATAAAATAAAAAAGGCAAAATACTCCCAAAAAGAATTGGAAACATAACACCAAAATATTACATAGCATTACAGATTATTTTTATTCTCTTCTTTGTACTTTTTCAAAGTGTAAATAGTAAGCATGTTTTACTAGAAAAAAAATACAATGAAAACAAATAGATATAATACTTTAGAACATGGTCATAATATTCTTCTGCAGGTAGTTTTCACTTAAATTTTTCAACCAATGAACATTTAAGCCTCCCAAGATTAGTTCAAACATTTCTTGTGTAAAGTATTTAAAACAAATTTGTTTTAAATATTTTTATTGTATAAATATTGACAGCAACAGGTGACAAGTGGATAGGAAAAAAGAGAGAAGGAAGGAAAGGAGAAGAGGGAAGGGAGAGAAAGAAAGGAAGGAGGGCGAGAAGTTGGAGAGGAGAAGGAGGAGTACTTTCCTTCAACTCTGTCCGAGCTGTTAAAGGAAGACACCTGAAGCACAAAAGAATAAAATTCAGTAATGTCATTCCAATCGTGGGCAATGGGAAAATGGCACTGTTATTTAGGTTTATAATTAAATATCAGAACACATAAATAAAACGTATTAATACATGCTGGATAACTATTAAGATATGCTAGACCAGCAGTAATGTGCAACTAATAGTAATGAAACAAAGGTAGGGCCGTAAGACTGAAACGAACATTGCTTATTCAAATGCACTTTCCCTGAAGATCAGTGTAACAAAAATGTTACACCTAGAAAGGTCCTTAAAAATACTGTGAAGTCCAGGGGCAGCCCCATCATAAACGAAATGGCCAACCCAACATCACACAAATAGTTAACATCAAGCTAAGACTTGAGACATAGCAGTACAATAAAATATTCCATAAATGCCTACAACTAAGATTGCCCTCTAAGAATTAAGTAAACTTTGAAGAAATCTATAAATACTACCACATGGTCCAAAGAATCCTAACAGTAGCATGCAAAGTTTTATAGAATTGGCAGAATCAATCAGATAGTGTGGGTATGGCAAGATTTTAAACATGTTTAATTACCCCTAGCAATTAAAAAATAAACATACGCAAACGTGTTAAAAAGGAAAAAAGGGGAGGCCAAAAGTGTTAATCACCACAGCAATGTTTTAAGAGGCTTACAAAGAAACAGATTAAAAAGTGAACCACTGGATTAGAATGAAAATAACAAAAAGTTATAAGATTTATGAAAATAACATTTTAAATTCTCATTAGTAAACTAAATGAGGATTAAAACTCAGTTACAGAAGGCTGAAGAAAAAGAATTAAGCTAGATATACACTTAAACAAATAGAACTACACTCTTTATATTATTAAATTTTCTTTGCTTATGTTTTTATTTTCATTTTTAATCTTTTTTTCATGTTTATTTATTTTTGAGAGAAAGAGAGAAAGACAATCAACAGAAGCAGGGGAGGGGCAGAGAGAGAGGGAGACAGAATCTAAAGCAGCTGTCAGCACAGAGCCTAACGCGGGGCTCGAACTCACCAGCCATGAGATCATGACCTGAGTCAAAGTCAGACACTTAACCCACTAAACCACCCAGGTGCCCCACTTATGTTTTTATTTTTGAAAATCATTGATAATTATTCAAAATGACTAGCCACATATTTTCATGAAAGGAAATTTTAAAATTTGACTTGTAAGATGTCACTGCTTGGCCACTAGGTCATATCAAAAAAATTGGGCCACTTTATATCACATCTCCCATTTATTTCTTATACTTTTCAATTTGACTTCTGTCCCTTATCATTCCACTGTGATTTACCTAGCTGAAGTCACTGCTGACTTCCTATTATCAAATCCATCGAATTCTTGAAGGTTTTACGTTGCTAGGCATCTCTTACATGTGATATTATGAACAACTCTGTCATACAAACTCACGATACTTCGTGAGACCCTGTTTTAGTTTTTCTGCTAAAAACTCACTATTTCTTCTTCAGCCCCTTCCATAATCAATTCTTCTTCATCTGTACATTTATTCAGTGTTGTATCTTCCAGCCCACAATCTTTACGTTTACCTTTTCTCTAGAAAGACTCTTCTATTGGTTGCTTTTATTTTTTAATTTTTTATCTATACATATGTATGCACCTATGTACATATATATGTAATCTCCATGCCCACTGTGGGACTCAAACTCATGACCCCAAGATCAAAAGTCATACACTTTTCTGACTGACTCAGACAGGTGCCCCACTGGTTGCTTTAAATACCAGCTATTTAATGATGATGACGGTGCTGCTGCTGCTGCTGCTAACATTAGTAATAACAGCTAATCTTTATTGAATGGCATTGTATCAAGGTAAAATTAAATATAATGCTTATTATACCTCCCTCCAGCCATGAATCCTCTACCCACCAGAAACATAAACCAAACTCTCTCCTAAGTGGATCCACCTGAATGAATATCACACATGCAGCTCATGCATGAACAAAACGGAACTCTATCCACCCTCTCTAACATGTCATTCTCTCATACCCCCTAACTCAGCTGTAAATACCACCAAAACCAAAAGTTGGAACGCCATCCCTGAATCCTCTGCCCTCTTCCTTAATCAATCGTTAAACTTATGTTTATAACACTAATGTATTATTGAACTTTCTCCAAATGCAATGATCAGGTCACCGTCCCTCAACACCACCGTCCCTCAGCAACATCTCTAATACCACTTTACCCCAAAATCTACGAATCTGGAATTCGGAAAGAGAGAATCAGAAGAGCTAAGGACCAGCTCTCTTTTAATGCAGGTAACAAAGTAACCAAGTTAAAGAAAACATATAAAATTCAGGAGCATTTCCAAATACCAGCAATAATCTAAAAAATGTTTTTGAAAAAAAAAATTTTCTACTCACAATAGCAACAGTTTTACTTTTAAAATACATAAGATAAACCTCACGAAAAATGTACACCTATGAAGAAAACTGTATAATTTTGCAATAAGACCTAAGCTGTGCTAATAATGTAACAAATAACCACATATCACTATTTAAATTTAATTAATTAGACTCTATCAGAAGAGAGTGTGACTCTTGATCTCAGGATTGTGGGCCCAGCTCCCACGTTGGGTGTACGGATTACTAAAAAAAATAAATAAAAATAAACTTAATTAATTAAAATTAAAGTAATTTTAAAATTCAGTATATCAGCTGCACTAACCACACTTCAAATGTTCAAAACTAAATGTGATTAGTGCTTGCCATATTGGACAGCACAGACATATTAACATTTCCATCATCACAGTGGACGTGTTGCTGTAGAGATAATAATTTACCCCAGATTTTTATTTTAGTTTAATCACTCCTACATGGTTCGGATTTTTTTCCCAAACACAATTATTTTTATAATTTTGAAGCCAACAAATTTAGTAATGATCACTACCAAAAGATGTGGGAGTCTAAAAAAAAAAAACCAAAAAAAACACACACCTAACTATTTTGTAATCTTGTATTTAAGGTATTTAGAGACTATGTGTTATTAAAATATATAAAAGAATACCTAAAGAAAAACCCCAGAAATATATATGCATAAATAGAAAAACTTACATGGTAAAGATCTCATTTTTCCAAATTAATTTAAAAATGCAATGTAATCCTAAACAAAAACCCTAAAAAGAATTTAAGTACTTGACAAACTCATTCTAAAATTTATGCACAAAAGGAAAAAGCTGAGAATAACCAAGAAAATTTTTTTTTAATTTCTTTTTATCATTTTAATTTTTTTTGAGAGAGAGAGACACACACAGAGCACGAGCGGAGTAGGGGCAGAGAGAGGGAGACACAGAATCCTAAGCAGGCTCCAGGCTCTGAGCTGTCAGCACAAAGCCCGACGCAGGGCTTGAACCCACAAACCGTGAGATCATGACCTGAACTAAAGTCAGATGCTCAACCGACTGAGCCACCCAGGTGCCCTAGAAAATTCTTGAATAACAACAAAGTGTAGGGACTTGTCCTATCAAACATCAAGATTTATTATAAAGCTTTGTAACAGAATAAAAATAAAGCTGCATTAGTTCAAGGACAGACAAATAGACAAGCAGAAAAGAATTGAAAACCTAGAAAGCAAGCTATAGACATATAAAAATTGACATGGCAGATCAGTGGGTAAAGATCGGACTATCACAAAACTGTGATATGATACATGATTTCGCTTTAGAAAAAAAATTTAACTGAATATTTAAATATTCTAGAAGTTTAATTTTTAAATACCAAATAATTATCTAATTGATATTTCTAAATAATGGCAATGTTTGTTCTATTTTGGAAACTCTCAATACAATAAGTGTGTTGTTTTGAAAACTTAGTCAAGAAGAGAACTGTTGAGTGTTTCAATCTCTCACACAGGATTTATTAAGCTATTCTAATGCACTAATTAAAACTAAATATTAACAATTTTAAGAGCAAATTACACACATTTTTTCTCACCTATACTATACCTATAATTGAAGGAAAACACAATTTCACTAAGTTTATAAACCTTTACACATCTACCATAATTTACACCAAAGTCTGGATATATAATTGAGTTTTTTTTAAATTTCAAATTAGTACATCCATAGTAAGTTAGTAGAAAATAAATAATACAGATGTTACAATGAAAACAAACCTATATTTCAAACCCTGCTCAATGACTGATGCTTTGTGGACATCAATAAATTTCTTAAGATCTGACTTCTTCTTTATGAGATACCTACCTCATAAATTTGCCAAGAGGATTAAACTGATACTGTATACACCTAATACCTACTGAATAAATGTTATTTTGATCAGATAACAATTCTTAAAACTCATTATATTCTTTTCTCTCTTATATTCTTTGAATGTTTTTCAGATGGATCATCCATGGCCCTTCTTTACATCCCACTCTTTGTGGTACACCAGTCCAGTGTGTAAAGACCATTAGCACTTGATGGCTCTGATCCTTTAAAAACCTGTTCTGAGGCACCCAGTGACTCATTCAGTTGAACAACAGACTCTTGATTTTGACTCAGGTCATGATTTCATGATTCGTGAGATCGATCCTCACTTTGAGTTCTGTGCTGACAGCAAGGAGCCTGCTTAGGATTCTCATTCTCTCTCTCTCTCTCTCTCTCTCTCTCTCTCTCTCTCTCGTCCCCTCCTCCCCCTCGAAATAAATAAATAAGCTTAAAAAAAAAGAAAAAGAAAAATATACCTAAAGACAAAAAAGAAAGTAACAATTCTCACGTTTTAAACACTGAACACTTAAAATCTCACTTTATTTTTTAATTTTTTTTTTTATTGTATATATAGAGAGAATCTTAAGCCAACTCCATGCTCAGCTCAGAGACCGATTCAGAGCTCAATTCCATGACACTGGGATCATAACCTGAGCCAAAATCAAGAGTCAGATGCTCAACCAACTGAGCTACCCAGGGGCCCCTAAAATCCCTCTTTAAAAAAGACTTTCCATAAAAAAATTATTTTCAGTCACATGCTATTTCCCAAGTACCTAACATGTATCCATCTACCACTACACTATCATGTAGCAAAAATATAATGTAGTTCCTTTATACCAAGAGTTTACTGTATATATAACAGATTTACAAAGATACATTTCCAAATTGTCTCTCCCCATCAATGTTTATAAACCCTGCATGCAAAGTTTTTACTATGGATATTTAATTATAAACCTAGTGCAAAAAAAATAAAAACAATGAGCATCCTTTCAAGTAATAGATTAAAAAGTAGAAGAGAATAAGTAAGTAAATGAGAGCCAAGAAAATCAAAGGAAATTGTAAATTAAAGAAAAACACCCTCTCTTTTATTCCAAACACTGCTTGTTTGAGAAATTACAAGATCATCACATAAATTATATAAATTACTAAATACTTAAAAATAAAGTCAGGAATCAACAAAAGATTTGAACCTAAAGAAAAGTAAGATAATCATCTATTTATCCATCAATTGCTCTGTGAGGTAGAAACCAGGCCAACTCATTTAAAATTCCCAAAGGGGCACCTGGGTGGCTCAAACTGGTTAAGCATCCAACTCTTGATTTGGGCTCAGGTCATGATCTCATAGTTTGTGAGCTTAAGTCCTGAGTCGGGGGCTCTGTACTGACAGCACAGAGCCTGCTTGGGATTCCCTCTCTTCCTCTCTCTCTGCTCCTCCCCCATTTGTGCATGTGCACTCTCTCACTCTCTCTCTCTCTCACACACACAATAAACTTTAAAAATAAATAAAATAAAATCCAAAAAAAAAATAATAATGATAAATCTTTTTTTCTAAAACAAAAGGGAGGCATGCCTGGGTGGCTCAGTCGGTTGAGCATCCGACTTTAGCTCAAGTCACAATCTCATGGTCTGTGGGTTCGAGCCCCACGTAGGGCTCTGTACTGACAGCTCAGAGCCTGGATCCTGCTTCGAATTCTGTGTCTTCCTCTCTCTCTCTCTCTGTCCCTCTCCTGCTCATGCTCTGCGTCTCTCTCTCTCAAAAAAAAAAAAAGGAGAGGGAGAGGCACCTGGCTGGTTCAGTCAATAGAGTATACAACTTGATCTCAGGGTTGTAAGTTCAAGCCCGAGGTTGGATATAGAGATTACTTAAAAAAATAAAATAAAATCTTTTAAGAAGAAAGACAGAAAGAAAGAGTGAATGAAGAACTTAGCAGAGCTAGAAAAACTAAAAATCTCAATTGCAACAGAAAAAGGCTACATATGATAAGCAAGCCAAGTCTACTTGCAGAAGCCCTAAGTCTCAGAGGAAATGGATAAGGCATGGAGCTAAAAGTAGGGAAACTGAATACCATCTCACCAAAACAACTTACAATTCCTAAAATAAATTAGAGATTTATTGTCTAAAAAAATCAAACAGAAGCATCTCTGAACTGAGAGACAACAGGCAAAACAGGAAAAATAGGAAGGGACACATCAAACTGCCTACTTAATTATGGTACCTTTAGTCCCCTTATCCTGTCCAGCTCTAAGAATAAAGCAACCAGGCTTCGAAGACTTTTCTGTAAAGAAACTGAACGGACTCGAGTATAGACCTCTGGATACCAATATTGGGGGTCAGCCCATAAAAATAAGCTTTTAACATAATCAAGTATAATCAAGTCACAATAAAGTCTCATTACTCAACAAGCCCAACCTATGCATACCAACCTTCCAATGAGGTTTTGAATGTGGGGTATGGTGTGTGTGTGTGTGTGTGTGTGTGTGTGTGTGTGTGTGTGTGTGTGTGTGTGTGTGTGTGTGTATGTGTGTGTGTTTGAAAAAAAATTTTTTTTGCTTTCTTTATTGGTGTTCTTTAGTTATGTAACAAATTCACCCAAACCTTGGCAGATTAAAACAATACTCATTATCCCACACAGGTTTTAAGGGTCAGGAATCCAGGAGTGGCTGAGCTAACTGATTCTGGCTCAAGTCTCTCATGAGGTTACAATCAAGGTGTCAGCCAGACCTGCAGTCAACTTAGGGTTCAACAGCGGACAGAGAATCCACTTCTAAGCTCATGCACATGGATGCTGGCAGGTCTCGGTTCCTCAAAGGCTGTAGAGCAGAGGCCTCTTCTCTCCCACTCCATAGGGTGCCTGATATCAAGACATGGCAGCTAGCTCCCCCCAGAATTACTAATCCAAAAGAAAGAAAGAAAAGGTGTGTGTACAAACAAGTGAGAAAACACTCAATATGGAAACCGTGGTCTTTTACAACCTAATCTGTAGCATACCATCACGTCTACTATATGCCATTCCTTATATAGGTCAGTCTTACTACAGTTGGGAAGAGACTACTCAATGGAATACCAGGAGAAGCCGACCACTGTGAGCCATCTTGGAAGCTACCAAAGTGTAGCCCCCCACCAGGAATCCCTGCCTCCTATTTTCTACATCCATGTGTAGTGCCCTCCCATATGACACCAGGCTTGGTCTGTGTGACCAAGAGTATATGATGAAAATGATGGCATGTTACTTTCTAAGATTAGGTTATAGAAAAAGACTACAGGTTGTATCTAGGGAAAATGATTCCCTCTCTCAAATCACTAGCAAGAGAACAAACAGCTACCATGTGATGAGGGAACTGACATCCTCAGTTCGAAAGCTTTTAAGAGGGACACCTGGGTGGCTCAGCTGGTTGAGCACTCGATTCTTGGTTTCAGCTCAGCTCATGATCTCACAGTTCATGTGTTTGAGCCCCGGGTGGGACTGCCCACTGGCTCCTTGCTGACAGCATGGGACCCGCTTGATATTCTCTCTCCCTCTCTCTCTGCAACTGCCCCGCCCCACCGACCCATGCTCACTATCTCTCTCTCGCTCTCAAAATAAATAAACTTTAAGGGGGAAAAAAAAGGTTTTAAGAAACTGAAGACACCCAATAATGAGTCATCCGGGAATCAAATCCTCCAGTCGCAGCTGAGCCCCGAAATGAATGCCACCATGGCCAAGAGACTGACTACAACTTGATCGGAGACCCTAAGCCAGAACCACTCTGCTATGCCACACTCTCAAATTCCTGACCCTCAGAAACCATAATAGTCACTAAATGTTTGTTACTTTAAGCAGCCAAGTTTGGGGGTAACATGTCACACGACAATAGACAACTTTACTAAGGCTTCTTAAAAAATTATAAAAGCAACTCAAAATTGTTATAAAAAATCTTAAATTGTACAGAATATTGAAATAAAAGTACCTACCCTAGCCAATCTACCCGCCCACAACTGTTAGAGCTTAGAACATATCCTTTCGTATTTTTTCTTCTTCCTATACAAATAAATGGAAAGAGGTTTTTAATGTCTTACCATTAAATATGAACAGAGGGCCAAAAATTACCTAATATCGGAAGACAGTCTCCATTGTGAAGGAGAAAGATCACAGTGAACAATAAAAGTAATCCACAGAGAACAGAGATAAAGCAGGAAACAGAAGAGAAACCTTCAAAAAACAAACAAAACCATCTCTAATTAATATGTTTAGAGAGGAAAAAAAAGCTACATCCATAACACAACAAAATGTTACATAATAATAATTTACTAACAGCAACAACAAAAATACTAAAAGCCTCCACAGAGAAAAACACTAGTGATCTACAAAAGAAAGAAATGCATTTGATGTACAGAAGAAAATGGCATATGCCTTCAAACTTTGCAAAGAAAACCCTATTAACCAATCAATAAGGTGTGAAGGAAAAAAATTTTTGAAGATTGTCACATATATGTAAGGATTAAAATTACGTGTTCTCATGCACTCTTTCTCTTACGAAGCTACTAAGGCTATGCTATACACACACAGACATACACAAACACACACAAAGAAAACCAATTAAGCATATATAAGGTATAGGAAAAAAGAAATCTGAAACAGGAAAAAAGTCAGAAGGAAGTTCAAGGAAAATTGCTGTTTTAAAGGGTGGGGGCCTGCCTGGGTGGCTCGGTCAGTTGAGCGCCTGACTCGTGGTTTTACCTCAGGTCATAATCTCGCAGTTCTTGAGGTCAAGCCTCACATCGGGCTCTGGCGTAGCAGCATGGAGCCTACTTGGGATTCTCTCTCTCCATCTCTCTCTCTCTCTCTGCACCTTGGCTGCTCACTCTTGCTTTCCTCCCTCTCTCTGAAAATAAATAAACTTAAAAAAAAAAGTCTAGCACCACGACCTGTTCATTTTGAGCACAAAGATGGAGAACTCTAGAAAGGAGGTCACCGGAGAAAAAGATGTTGGCAGACTTACTGATTTCTGAGAAATAAGGAGGCAGAGGGGGGAGGGGAGGGAAGAGGTTAATCGGCACATGACAGACCTAACGGTGGTTTGAAATTTTCAGTAAGTATATAGAAAATGGTACAAATGAACACAAGATATAATAAGTAACTGGAAGAAAAAACAAAAAGTTTTACAAGCAATTAGAGTCCACAATTTTGTTCACAATGATTATTGGTTTTAACATAATTTAATAATATGGGGAAAATGAAGAGGAAATGGTAGTAGGCGAAAGAAAGCTAAATCCTTCGCTAGCACAATAGGGAGTCAATACATAATATCTAAAACTGACAAACTCAAGGAGCTCCTGGCTGACTCAGTTGGTAGACAGAGCATGCAACTCTTGATCTTGTGGTCATGAGTTCAAGCCCTACGGTGGGGTTAGTGCTTATAACTAACTAAATAACTAACTAAATAAATAAATAACTTTTTTAAAATTTTAGTAAATAAATAAAAACTGACAAACCTAAGAAATACCTAGTAATACAAACCTCAAACAGTCCTTAAGCTTGGAACTGCCAGACAGATGGTATGCATAAGAAATTAACCTTGGATTCACCTACTCTCACAGTAAATATACGGCAGTTTTTAACAGTTACTAGAACCTGGTCAGCAAGGAGATAAGGAACCAGAGACTTTTCAACAATTAAAAACACCAAGAGATTATAAAAATTCCTGGTTAAAAAAAAAAAAACGGCAAAAGCGAAGTTCTCAGAAGGCCAGAGGAAACCCTCTCCACTACCATTCGTGAGCATGATTAGGTTATCTCCTCCCTCAGGGACTTGAAGATCAAGTGTGCCCCTCCACAGAGTGCTGTGTCCTCTGCTAAGGAAGCCATACTAATAGAATCATGTTCTTGCATCCTTTCCCTACATTAAAGGAACATTTATTCTTTCCCTCTCCAATCAACCAGACTTATAAAAATCACATATAGCAATATTAGTCTATTGTTTAGAAACAACCGGATACGAGGAAAAAATAGCTAAGAATGAGAAATGGTTTCTTTTGGAAAAACAGCACTTTTGGGATATAGGCTAAAAGCAAGAGGAGAAGTGGAAGATGCAGCAAAGGACTAACATTATTGCTTAAAAGGTTTCAGTACTAGGGCACTTGGGTGGTTCAGTTGGTTGAGTGTCCAACTCTGGATTTTGGCTTGGGTCATGGTCTCAGTTCGTGGGATCGAGCCCCTCAAAGGGTTCTGTGCTGACAGCACAGAGCCTACTTGGGATTGTCTCTCTCCCTGCCTCTCTCTGTACCTCCTCTGCTTGCACTCTCTCTCTCTCTCTCTTAAAATAAATAAATGAACTTAAAAAAAAATAAACCTTCTGTACTTACTTTTTAACTAGCAGTAGTTGTACATTGCTAAATATTTTTTTATTGAAAAGGCCAGATACTTTTTTTTTTTTAGTGTTTATTGATTTTTGAAGGAGAGACAGAGCATGAGCAGGGGAGGGGAAGAGAGACAGGGAGACACAAAGTGGGCTCCAGGCTTCTGAGCTGTGAGCACAAAGCCCCGACGTGGGGATCCAACTCACAAACTGTAAGATCCTAACCCAAGCTGAAGTCGGACGCTTAACCAACTGAACCACCCAGGTGCCCCCCAGATACTTTTTTTTTTAAGTTTATTTATTTATTTTGAGAGAAAGAGACCACAGGGGAGGAACAGAGAGAAACAGAGAATTCCAAGCAGGCTCCACACTGTCAGAGCAGAGACCGACATAGGGCTCAAACCCACAAACCATAAGATCATAACCTGAGCCGAAACCAAGAGCTGGACACTTAACTCTCTAAGCCACCCAGGCACCCAAGGCCAGATATCTTTTTTTTAAAAAAATTAGAATCAGAAACAAATTTCATGCAAAAAATTTTGTTAACTCATTTTCATAGTGTAAGAGACTAATAAATATATATTTATTCATTGCTTAGTACCCAGCAAACTATTCCTAGAAAATTTATTTTTTACACAGTCCAAATATAAAAACACAACTAAATATGGTCTGAAATGTATTTCAGTCTACTGAAATACTAAGGAACACTTTCAAAGTGTTGGAGAAAAATGATCAGGAACATAAGACTAGGAAAGTCTCTACATTTATGACTAGGATCCAAAACCTTGCTTTTTATCTCCAAGTACTGATTTCAAAAACCAAGTTTAAAAATTAAACAGTCTCAAAATAAAATACTAAGTTCCAGCTGGCCATTTAGGATGAGCTGCTAATGAAGACAAAGAAGCAACCTGAGTGCCCTCTAGTATTAGCACCCAGCTGCCAGATCACAACCATTCTGATCATATTTGCATGAACTAAAAACAAATATCCAGGGTTGCCTGGCTGGCTCAGTCAGTGGAGCATGGAACCCTTGATCTCAGGGTTGTGATTCGAGTCTCATGCTGGGTATAGAGATTATGTAAAACATTAAAAAATCTTAGGGGCACCTGGGTAGCTCAGTCAGTTGAGCATGTGACTCTTGATTTCGGCTTGTCATGATCTCACAACCGAAGTGGGTTGCTTAACTGACTGAACTACCCCGGCACCCCCCTAAATAGACAAAACAATCTTAAAAGACACAACAAAGTTGGAGGGGTCACACTCCCTCACATTATTTCAAACTTACTATTGCAATAATCAGCTGCAATAATCAAAACAGTGTGGTAGTGCCAAAGGACAGACATAAAGATCAATGGAAAAGAACTGAGAATCCAGAAATGAACCCACGAGTCTATAGCAATTGATTTTCATCAAGAGTACCAACAACCTTCAGTGGGAAAAAGAATAGTCTTTTCAACAAATGGTGCTGGGATAACCAGATTTCCACACGCAAAAGAATGAACTAAACCCTTAAGACAAATCTAATAAAAAAATTAACTCAAAACAGATCAAACACCTAAATTTAAGTGTTAAAACTATAAAACTCTTAAAAAACACATATACATGAATCTTTGTGACTCATAAATTCTCAGATATGATAGCAAAAGCACAAGCAATAAATGAAAAAATAGATAAACTGAAGTTCATCAAAATTAAATACTTTTGTGGATCAAAGGAAACTATAAAGAAAGAGAAAATAACCCACAGAAACAGAGAAAATGTTTACAAATTATATATCTGATAAGGGTCTATTATCCAGAATATATAATGAACACTTACAACTCAACAACCGAAGACAAACAACCAAATTAAAAAACAGGTGGACTTTAATATACATGAAAAGTACAAGAAAAAGATGCTTAACAACTTTAGTCATTAGAAAAATGTAAAACAAAACCCACAATTAAATATCACTTTACACCCACTAAGATGGCTATAATTTAAACAAAGGAAGGGGCCTGGATGGCTCAGTCAGTGGAGCATGAGACTCTTTGTCTTGGGGTTATGAGTTCAAGTCCTACATTGGGTGTAGAGATTACTTAAAAAATAAAATCTTTGAAAATAAAAATATGGGATGCCTGGGTGGCTCAGTTAGTTGAGCATCTGACTCTTGATTTTGGCTCAGGTAATCATCTCAGGGTCATGGGACTGAGTACCACATCCAGCTCAGTGCTGAGCATGGAGCCTGCTTAAGATTCTCTCTCTTAGAAAAAAAAAATTCTCTCTCTCTCTCTCCCTCCCTCTCTCTTTCTCCCTCCGTCTCTCTTTCTCCCTCCCTCTGCCCCTCTCTCCTGGTTATGCAGTCTCTGCGTCTCAAAAATAAATAAACTAAAAATATTAAGTAATTAATTAATAAGGGAAAGGAACAAATTTGGGTAAGGAAATGGACCCTCATATATTACTGGTAGGAATATAAAAGGGTGCAACCAGTATAGAAAGTTAGGTAGTTCCTGGGGCGCCTGGGTGGCTTAGTCGGTTAAGTGTCTGACTTCGGCTCAGGTCATGATCTTGCGGTCTGTGAGTTCGAGCCCCACATCGGGCTCTGCGCTGAGCGCTCAGACCCTGGAGCCTGTTTCGGATTCTGTGTCTCCCTCTCTCTCTCCCCTCCCGACTCATGCTCTGTCTCTCTCTGTCTCAAAAATAAATAAACATTTAAAAAAAAAAAAAGAAAAGAAAGAAAGTTAGGTAGTTCCTCAAAGTGTTAAATAGAATTACCACATGACTCAGCAATCCCACTCTAATGTATATCTTAGATTAATGAAAATACATGTGCACAGAAAAACTCCTACACAAAGGTTCATAGCAGCTTGATTCACAATAGCCAAAAAAGGAAACGACCTAAGTGCTCATTAACCAATACAGTGTGTGTGTGTATATACACAACGGAATATTATTTTGCCACAAAAAGAAAAATTACTAATACATGCTACAACTTGGATGAACCTTGAAAAACATCATGCTAAGTGAAATAAGACAGATACGAAAGGCCATATACTGTATGTTTCCATTTATATGAAATAAAATGTCGAAAATAAGCAAATCCATGGAAACAGAAAGCAGAATAGAAGGTCCCAGGAGGCCAGGGCATGGAGCGGAGGTGGGGAAAAGGCAGGCAGGGATAGTGAAACAGTTGCTTATTGGGTACAGTTTTCTTTTTGGGGTGATGAAAATGTTGTGGAATTAGACTGCAGTGATGATTGTACAACCCTACAAATGTACTGGCAGTCACTGAATTATACACTTTAAAACTGTTAAAATTATAAATTTTAAGTCAACTCTACCTCAATTAAAAAAAAAAAAGGTGGTTGCCCTTGGGCACAGAACTTGCTTTCTCATTATAAATCCCTTTTTCACTACTTAATTTTAACTTGTACCAAATGGTATCAGCTAGAAAAATAAACACAAACTGATTTCTCAGCTAAATTAAAAACATCAAAAGTTACTATTAAGGGAAAAATAATATAGAATGATTGCCTCTGAATTATGTCCTGCATATTCTTCTTGTCCTCTCTAATCCTATTTCTTCCCATTTATGTTATAGTATGACAGATGTAGTCCATTGATAGCAATTTAAAAATTTGGGAATGAAATCATTAGGTAAATCATATATACTTCTTCCTTGCATAGAATAAAAAATAAATTTCAGGGGCACCTGGATTGCCCAATCAGTGAAGTGTGTGACTTCGGCTCAGGTCACGATCTCATAGTTCGTGAGTTCAAGCCCCGCATTAGGCTGTCTGCTGCCAGCAGAGTCACTTCGGATCCTCTGTCCCCCACTCTCTCTCTGCCCCGCACCCATGAATGTGCATACAGTTTCTCTCTCTTTCTCTCTCTCTCAAAAATAAACTTTAATTAATTTCAAGTGAAACTAGCAACAGGATTGAACAAATGTACCTAAAGTTTTCCCAGGGAATATTGTGGTCAATTCACAAATAATGACAGTGCAACTTGCTATTAATGACCTTAAATTTCCTGAGTTTTCCTCCTATTGAAGATACTAGAGTCCAAAGTTTTCACCAGTTTTTCTTTAGATATAAGTTTCACATAGTACATATGAAGAATTTAATACTTACTTATCAAGGAAATCCTTATCCACTACAGCACAGCAGTGATG